>OZ030396.1:38447799-39047799 GCA_964023965.1 Melinopterus prodromus | reverse complement strand
AATTTACTCTCTAATAATAGACCCATACTGTAGTATATTTTAATAACCTACTTACTTTCATCGTTTTATAGTACAAAATTCCATTTCACTAAAGAATACTACGCCAAATTTCAAATTTAAATTCGGCACAATTAATTTCTACTATTTTGACATGCTCTAGTAAGCAACGATGAAAAATACAACCGAATTATATTTAAAAGGTCCCATTAAACGTCATCAACCGACCAAATAATCGTCTCAATTCAAATTAACAACGAGCAAGAAATAATCCTCAAATAACAGGACTCGATCTTTTTACGGTTGTCACTGCCAGAAATTCTCTTCTATTATATAAAACGTTTATGATTATGACCATCTTATAATAAGATTTACGAGAATAACAACCAAAGTAGGTCTTTTAATACATTCCCTAGAACTATTAAAATAATTCCGGATTAGAATAATGTTACGCTTCGGCTCTTGGCAAAATTTCTGTGACGCTGCCCATTGTTGTTCTACGCTGGATGCATGGCGTATTGTGTCGTCCCTCCCACCGTTTGTTTGGCATTCATTCGTATCAAAAATGTAATTATTTGATGAACAGAGGATGGGACCCACCGTCGAGGTTGAGGTTCAATGACAGCAGAACGCCACCGCCGCCACAAAAAGCGGACACACCATGACTGATATAGTAGATGAGATTGAGGTTTTTGCATATGATCCACGAAGCAGTACCGGCACGATTCTTCAGGTTCGAACTTTTGCTGTAGGTGCTGTTTAGTCGAAGATGTGAGGTCGTAGTTTCGAAAGATATTTTTGCCAGGAAATATAAGATAAAATTGTTATTTATTGATTTGTGGGTAAACGCATAATCTGCTTATATATTTTTTTGAACTGAAAGTCCTTGCTAGACGTGTGAAAGCGGTTTCCAGGGAAACAAAGCAAGCAGACGTTTAGTTGCTAAGGTAAGCGTCCATTAGCTCGTCAAGCGCTTTAGTAAACAAAAACGAAAAACGTCTTATTCTACTGTAGAAAAGAAGTTTAATCTTATGATAAAAGAAAAAAGTTCCGGCCACTATATCGCTGTAAAAAATAATTGAATGCTTTTTTCATTGTAGCATGGCCTGATTACGGTTGCGATGTCCGAAACGTGGTCTCCATAAACCTCATTTATAATATCATTGTAAAACAACCCTTTTTGTTTGATGAGTTATGATAATCTACAAAAACAATGATGCTCATTGCCTCTTCAAATTTAAAGCACTTTGGGTTATCAAAATAAGTTAAAGGAATCGAGAAATCATATAAGGATTTTTATTTATTACTGTTTTATAAACTTTTACTAGCATAGTTGTTGCCAAAGTTGCCGAAATACCAACGAAAATGCAACAAAATAACTTGAAAATCTGACAGCAGTTTCACAGTTTCTATTTAAAACAATTGCTACAGTCCGCTTTTATAATCTCAGAACCCCATTCAAATGATATTAACAGACTTGGATGTTTTCCTAACGAAGTTACAATAATCATTTATTAATTTTGAGAGATTGGATTTATGTTTTGTTTTGATATTGCTTTCCATTTGAAAAGAGCCGGCTGTCAAAGTTAACCAAATGAATGAACTGTTTATTAAAAAAAGAATCTGATGTGGCCAAGCCATGACTTTATCATACTATATATAAAATTAATAGTTTAGCTGCATGCCTATTTGATCAAAATCGGTGCATTAAAATAAAACTAGTCAGCCAGGTTTTGACAGATATATCGATTCTATTGACAGTTGGTATTGTTAAAACATCAGCGTCTAACACTACCTACTGCCATTAGAATAAAAAAAATCTGTCAAAATCCTGGCTAACTAGTTTTATATTAATGCAGACGACCGATCAAATAGAATTTGCTCATGCAGCCAAACTATTAATTTTACCAAAAAATGTCATAGACATAAATTATTCAGAATTTCTTCTACTTTAATTTATTATTTAACTATTTTGACTAAATTACGGAAATCTTTGAAAAATGCCTAGAGTCAATATCCAGTTTCTTTTGGGCCCATTTAAACAAAAAGCTTTTCAGCTCTATGTTGGGTCATGAAAGTTCTAAATATGAAGTTTCGTCTTGATGATACCTTTAGTAGTTTCTCCGAAATCGTCATCACAAAAATCGGGTACACACATACCTACACACACACAGACATTTTTTGTACCTTGGTCAAAAATGTTCACAGGACCCAATAGGACATATTTCCTATACAATAAAATATCTTTTTCGCTGTCTAAAATATAGCTTCCTTAAAACACATTGACCTTCACTTAATAAAAAAACTCAAAAAGTATCTAAGTAGGTATACTTTTGTATTTGTATCATTGCCAATTATAATAACGAAAAACAATCATTTTTTTTTGTATTTTTTCCATTTTCCATTTTTACAGATACAAAGCCGATGATTTAAAAATCATTTGCAAAATATAGTATAGTTGTTTAGACTTGCCAAACAACCAACGCAACAGCAAAGAAATAACGTGCAAACTTGAATTCTTCCCAGTTCACAAGTTTGTATTTCAAATAATTGCCACCAGATTCAAACGATATTTGCGTACTTAGATATTTTTGATAGAAAATTACAATAAGTATTTAGTAACTTTCATAAATAGAATTAAAGTGTTTTGACTAATCATGAACAACAGGCCTAATTTGATTTATTGATTTTTCCATTTTTTTTTGTATCTCAGGGTCCAAATTGAATTAACTTTGTATTACATCAAATACACCATTTTTTTTGCAGAAAATCATTCATAGATTGACAGGTACTTGATTTGCCAAACTACAATATTTGAGCAAAATAACTACCCTGGTTCTGCTATGCTTTTTCTTCGTAATAATTGAATTTGAATGCATGAATGTATGCATGAATTGATGAGTTCATGATTTTTGGAAAATATCAGTGTAAATGACGCAAACACATTTGAATTTATTTATTTATTGTACTTCTGATAATATAACCTTATAAAAACGTGTCACTTGCAAAACATAATTTGAAGAGAAGTTCTTCCTAATGTGACTAGAGGGGTGTATATAACACCCAGCTTTTTAAATTTGTATTAACAAATAAAAAAAAAATTATATTTAAGAGAAGAAATAAACCTCTGATAAAACAGTTTAAGGCTATTACTTCACATGACACCAATGCTATTTATATTGCAATACACTACTTTGTGTTATAAGTACGAAATTATTGAAGATTTTAAGAATTTATTTATTATTAAAATAATCCTTTTTGTCAAGTTTTTTTTAACAAATTTACCTAGCGTATACATGTATTTTCCGTGAAAAACTTTACTGAAGTATAAGACAAATATGCAATAAATAATATTATTGTACAGCAAAAATTAATTAACACATGATTTTAATCGTTTTAAATGTATTAATTTAAAAACTCATTTTATTAATTTATGTATTTTTAATAAATACATTCTTCAATAACTTATTAATCGTTGGCAATTGGGCATTGAAAAGGAAGTGAACCCACTCCGAAATTTACAACCATAATGTTTTTCCCCCAACCGTTTGAAATATGTATTAACAATTTCAAAGAAAAGTAAAAATTAAAATATGTACAAATCAAACAGTAACTAAGAGTTAGTAAAAAATGAAAAAAATCATTTATGTTTAAAAACAAATGAAGAAATAAATAAATCCATATGAGAATTTCATTTTATTTTTTTAAGGTTCGGTTATACTGAGTAACTACTTGCAAATTGGCCTTTTCAATTCTTAAGATACAAATGCGTACCTTTATTTTTTCTTATTGAACTGTTTTGGTGGTGTACTAAACAACAAATAATAAACAAATAATAAAATAACAAACTCTTGAGCTACACACAATAGACGTTCTTAATCCTCACGACCAAACTCACCTCTCCAGTCGACGTATACCCAACATCCTCCTACAATCCCGTACAAAATAACCAATTTAAACCAAAGAGGGTATAATTGGGGCCCAAAAACATCTGCCATCAAACCATCAGCCCGCGGGCCATCACCAAAAACGGACCTCCAGAATTATTCCGTCCCGTTCCGACAACAAAGCAGTCGCGGGCGTTTTTAAATTTGAGCGCATTCCTTCCTGCGAACCGTTATACCACCGACCGTCCTATAATTTCGCGTTGTCCGGCGTGCCCCGGTGCAGTGTTCCGGACCACGAGCCACATAGTAGCCGTTCTCATTAACTCGGTTAATCACTGTTTATTGACGTATTTGTGTACTACGTGTATATATTTAAATAGTAAAATTGTGGTGGTCTAACTGTGGTCTGGGTAAATAGCTGTATACAGTTAATGTTCGTCGTAGTTGTGGCGTTTGACCGGCCACTCTCGGAAGGAGTTGAGGGCATGCCCGTTAGGTGTACTTTCACTAAAGAGCAACACGCTAGAAAGATTTTTACTGAAGTTTAGAAAAGTGCTGGAGGATTTTTGTAGTGATTACGGGTATAGGTGGTTGAAGATTTGGATTTTAATGAAAATTGAGTGCGAAAGAGTGAGAAAAAGGATTGAATTGCCCATAAAATTGTTAGTTACCACAAACCGTCGTGATAATAATTGTTTTGATATTAACACCACTTGAGTTTGAAAGTTATTAATGGAATGATTGATGGAATTATTAATGTAAATTAAACATTACTCGTGGTCAAAATGTCAAAAAACGCGATAGTTTTTTGCAAATCCTAGACAGTTTAGAAAGATCCCATAGTTTTCTGACATAATATGCAACTTTCAACTTTCGGATTCGTATTCACCGGAAAGAAATCAATCAAAAACCAGTAATTGCGTTCCATAAATAAACAAATGGTATCAATAGCATAATAATGTACTCGAAAATTTATGTAAGATCTCATGGTCTTACATACAACTTTGTATATTCCAAATAAGACAATTAGGACTTCTTTCAAAATCAGTACCTACTGAAAATATGGGGTTGTCATTAGAGTTTATAAAGGCAAAAACTATAAAATAACCTCATATGATTAAAAAACATGAAAGGTCCTGTGAATGATTTCTTAATATGTTTTTTTCATATTCTGGATAAAAAATAAAATCTATACAATAATAAAAAAAATCTGATGTGGCCAGGCACATGGCTTTACCATACAATATATAAAATTAATAGTTTAGCTGCATGAGAATCTATTTGATTGAGATAAATCGTGTCTGCATTAAAATTAAACTAGTTAGCCAGGATTTGACAGATATTTTGATACTATTCACAGTAGGTATTGTCAAAGCATCAGCATTTGACACTACTTACTGTCATTAGAATAATAGTTATTTATGTCACAACTGGCGAAAGTACAGAATAGCGCGACGAGCGGTGACGCGGCGCGTCCCCGAAGGCGGAGCGTCGCCGTCGCATGTGAGCAAGTTGCGTTATGTAGGTTTCGGCAGGAGTAACATACAACGTTTTTTTTGTTGCTTTTTGAGTAAATATGAGTTTAAAAAAATAATTTAAAATGGTTATATGTCTGTATAGGAAATGTTAAGTTGATACCACTTCGACGAAACGTCAAGTTTAAAAAGCTAATTCAATTTCTGACAGATTTATATTTGTTCATGACACTGTAGATGTCAGATCCGTAGCAACATACTAAAACAAAACTACACTCATCGCTATACTTTATTTACAATTTTCTCAATTTATCGTTTTTAGAATTAGATATAACAACGGGTAGATATTCCTTATCAACAAATAATTAAATTGGTCAATTAGTGTATTTGATATTTGTTGTTTGTACTTTGCCGCGCTAGATCGCGCAAAGTTCTATAGCGGTTCTCCAACCTCGGACGAAATTAGCTGTTGTCGAGTGTGACAGCACAAAAAATATTTGCCTTCTCACGCACATGTCAACAGAAAGAAATGTTATTGTAAAATACGTCGAAAAACGGGGAAAATAGGTCCCAAAAAACAGAATGGCATTGAACATTATCCATTAGACAGACAGTAATCTATTAGGAGATCTTATGACAATATTTATATAGGTGTCACATTTTCTTCCCGAAAAAAAATTTTTTTATAGTAAGCGGCGTACTGAGTAAAAAGTTTCATAATGGACTTATTTCTTTTTTAATTGTTAGGAACCTTACAGCCGTTTGAGATAATATATTAACAGAACACATTTGAGAAAAGTTATTTTAAATTTATTTTAATGCTCAGATATAAATAATATTTTGTAACAATTTTAATATTTTATCTTTTGTTCATATCATTTGATCTTAAATCATTACTAACAAAATTAAGTGCCTTTGATAATGTACTATTGCTACTGGTAACTGACGCACAATCTGTATTTTCAATTCTATATTGATGTAATTTAGAAATAATTTCAAATTCTGCTTTAAAATGTCAAGTCGAGGTTTCAATGTTATTTTATCATGCGTAGTATGACAAAATATCGTAACCGTGTCGAAAGAAAATTTGGTTTTAGCGGAAATAAGTCCTTTAGGGTTTAGGCTCATGAACATATTTTACCAGGGTAAAAAATGTCTGTGTATGTGTGTGTGCATGTGTGTACTAGTTTTTTTTTTGTGGTGACAATGCCGGAGAAACTACTAAAGGTATAGGGCCGTAACTTCATATTTAGAAGTTTCATGACTAAACTTACTAAACAGTCCCAAGGGAACTGTTGCTTTACACTGAGCATTTTACAATGATTTTGCAAATGAGCCACCAATTCTTTAATTTCGTCAAAATAGTTAAATAATAAATTAAAGTAGAGAAAATTTTGTTTAATTTTTCTGTATTACATTTTTTAGGAAAAATAACAGTTTAGTTACATGAGCAAACTTTAAATTTGAACGTCATTCATAGCAGTTCACTCTGTTGGTCGCTCTGGTCATTATGTATATATATATACAATAAATAGTTTAGTGAAGCGTTAGCAGTATTTATTCGAACCTTCGCTAACCCAACTACAAATATCAAAATATTTTATTTGATCGAGATCGTTCGTATCTGCATTAAAACTAGTTAACCAGGGTTTGATAGATATTTTGATACTATTAACGTTATTGACAAATCAACAGTGTTTGACAATGCTGTCAATTACATGGCCACATCAGATTTTTTTCAAAACAATTTTATACCTATAAAATGTTATTATTATTAATCATTTTTGCAAATAAACTAGTAGCTAGGACCTACTAGCTTCATTAAAGTCGTAAAGCAAACTATTATATATCTATAGAAAAGTACGAAAAGTGTTTAGAATATCTGTATGCAAATTGAATCTTGTAATTGATAAAATCTTCAATTTTAGATAGAATTTCGTTAAAAACCACATCAAACAATTTTCTAGCAGTTGATATAATGTGTCTTAAAATAATGTTTTCAGACAAATATTGGCTATTCTATTAGAAAAGCGATTATTATACAAATAACATTATTTTTTGAAGTGAGATTTTAGTCGAAAAACCCCAAATTTAAATGTTATTCGGTATTTTTGCATTCATCAAAAAAGAAGTTTTAAATAAGTAAGTACTTCCGTTTACTGAACTAGTTCACTTGAAAACGTTTGCCTTATTTAACAATCAAACCACGTATCTCCATTTTCACTCGAATAATTTAAAAAGTTAGAGTTAGAGAAACTACACAGAAAAAAAAAGCACTGTCGTCGGACAAATTTCCAACGTTGTCCATAACGGCGTGTGAAAGGTGAATCAGGAAGAAGCCAATTGATTTTATCGATCAATAACGGAGGAAATTGAAAATGTACACACACGCTCAGCTTTCTAAATCGACAACCTCGAGCCGATGGAGAGCGAAAAAGCGACGACAAATCAGCAGAAATGACAGATATTAGCCGCGTTTCGCATAATCGGACATTGCTGTTGCCATTATGTATGAAAATCGCCGCTGAATAGCGAGCTGAAAGGAAGTGCTCACATCCTATTTTGCTGTAGCGTATTGCTCGTTTGCATCATTACTGCACGCTGTTTCTCCTATATGCACGTATTAACCCAGATTGACGGTTAATATTGCAGTTTTAAAACTGGAGTGCGTCGAGTGGTTTTATGGTGGCAGTAAAATTGCTAATAAAATAACAGTGCAACTGATTTTAAGTAATTGGCCGTTTGGGCGGAATTTAGGTGATACTTATGTTGAGTGGCCTTGTCGCTATTTAACTTTATGCGAGCCCGTAAACTAAATTGTGATTCATTTGAGAATATAAAGAAATAGTCGTTTGTATTGGCATTTGAAAGAAAAATTTACAAGCGATTAATAAATTTATTAAGGATATTACGTAGGAACAATGTTTTATTCGCTGAATACTGAAGCTTCAATGACAATATTTTGGAGACTGTGGCGAACTTAATAATAAAATTATAATACCCCTAACCACAACACAAAGTATTTTAGAAACCTAAATACGTATTTCAGCAACTATGTTGCCATCTTCAGTAGAAACTAAAAAAAGAAAAGAGAGATTAGCACTTCATAGCATCTCTACTGGATATTGTCCAAGCAAATCACTAGTGGAAGTGACGTCCATGTTAAAAATTACCCTATATATACCCATTTGTTGGTCACACCTCAGTGAATTTTGATCATTGAAGCGTAAAAAACATGTTTTAATTAAAGCAGGTCAAACAATGGCGAACTAGGTATAGGACCCCTGTCTGAATGTATTAATTTATCTCTATTCAGTGAATAAAAATACTCTCCAAGCTGTTTAGTTCCCTATTATTTGACACAGCTTTTACAAGTTTTAAGTCATCTACAACTACTTTATGACCTGTGTCTAAAATATGTTGAGCCACACTAGATTTTTCAAAACGATTATATTTAAAATGAGCTACATGTTCTTTGAACCTAGTTAAAATTGTTCTTCTAGTCTGGCCTACGTATTCTTTTTCACAGTCATGACATTTGATACAATATATACCAGATTTATCAAGTACATCTACCTTATCCTTTGGGTTTCCAAGAAGGTTTTTTTATGCTATTATGAGTCGAATATGCTATACAGAGATTTTGTGATGTAAAACTACTTCTCAAACCCCTTGTATATGCATAATCGAACGATATTCTAACATATTTCTTCTTTTCTACAACCAAAGTATTTAAAGTAGACAAAGAAGAAGAAGAAGAAGAAACAGAATCACAAAATGTATGTAAACCAAATATCTACTTTAAATACTATGTCTGTAGAAAAGAAGAAATATGTTAAAATACCGTTCGATTGTGCATATACAAGGGGTTTGAGAAGTATTTTTACATCACAAAATCTCTGTATAGCATATTCGACCCAAAGGATAAGGTAGATGTACTTGATAAATCTGGTATATATTGTATCAAATGTCATGACTGTGAAAAAGAATACGTAGGTCAGATTAGAAGAACAATTTTAACTAGGTTCAAAGAACGTGTAGCTCATTTTAAATATAATCGTTTTGAAAAATCTAGTGTGGCTCAACATATTTTAGACACAGGTCATAAAGTAGTTGTAGATGACTTAAAACTTGTAAAAGCTGTGTCAAATAATAGGGAACTAAACAGCTTGGAGAGTATTTTTATTCACTTGAATAGAGATAAATTAATAAATTCAGACAGGGGTCCTATACCTTGTTCGCCATTGTTTGACCTGCTTTAATTAAAACATGTTTTTTACGCTTCAATGATCAAAATTCACTGAGGTGTGACCAACAAATGGGGATATATAGGGTAATTTTTAACATGGACGTCACTTCCACTAGTGATTTGCTTGGACAATATCCAGTAAAAATACTATGAAGTGCTAATCTCTCTTTTCTTTTTTTAGTTTCTACTGAAGATGGCAACATAGTTGCTGAAATACGTATTTAGGTGTCTAAAATACTTGTTGTGGTTAGGGGTTTATAATTTTATTACTGAAGCTTCAACTCTGACTGATTTTCTTTCTTCTTCTTTTGTTTCATATTTTAAAAGCTTCAAGTGTATAAAATTAGCCCCTGAAACAGTTATATTCTTTAATTCTCGCTATGTTTAAGGTGTTATAGCCTATTGCAGCGTTTCCCAACCGGGATTCCTGGAGATATCGTCAGGGGTTTCGCGGAAAAATAGTAACAAATAGTGGTGGCGGTGGCCGGTTCATGGGCATATCATTCAGTACTATTTTTCAGTATTATCTTAGCATAGGAATATTATTTTAAATATTGGATTAAAAAAACAATATCTATCCATGTATTTTGATTTGAAACCCTTCTAACCCAATAAACCACTGTTATTTCGTTCTAAATTATTCATTAACTTCAATTGATAATATTACTTACAATTATTTGTTACATATAAACAAATTAACCTCTAGAAAACAACAATCTGGCAGAGTTATTGGTCAAACTCTAACATTACTTGTTTTCAATATTTTTGTCTTTCCCAATGTGTGACAAAATAAACCTATAATTTGAATCTGCTGCTCATAATGGTACTTTAGGAGAAGATCAGAGTTGTAGGTGGTGGATTTTAATATGATCTGACATTCCAGATAAGATAACTAGCTAAATCAGTTCTGAGCTTCTATGATGAAAATTCTAGACAATTCTAGACAAAAATTTATGAAATTTAAAAATTTATTTAAACAAAAAAAAATTAAATTAAGATAAGTAATAATTTTGACAATGAAATAAATTTAAATGTTCTTTATATATTTTGTATGTATAATTTGGTTTTTGCATTTAATTTTCACCTTGAGTTATAAATTACCTTGTATCAGTTTAGTTTTCAACATTGTGTATGTATGAGCAAGCTTTTCCTTATTTAACAAACTTTAAGAGACATTATAGAGATCATCCGTTATAGATGAAATTAGTGTGTACAAATATCTACTAGTTGGGTGTTTATTCCCACTTTTTATTTATCAGGACGTAATTATTGCTTTTACTAAAAAATTTCATAAGAATTTATTTATTTTTTCAATACCTAGCTGAACAGTATATTAAGTGGCTCTAACTTTTTAAGGACTATTAACTTGTTATCAATAGGTCCATATGAAACTTTTTTCTAAGAATAAATGTTTCTTATATTTTTTATTTAGACAAAAGATTTTAGATTTAAATTTTTTAATGAATTAATTTTTTAATTATTTGTAAAACGTACATGTTGTATTCTTCGGTTTCGCATTATTTGATTTGTATTTTCTTTCTCCTTTCTTTGGTAATACTTAATGGAACTAAAAGGGAGAAAAACACAAGTTTATACCTAGAGAGAAATATCTGCAATTTTACAGAAAACGAATGTAATAAACTACAAAACATGCTATAAAAAATTAACTGTAACATCGCTGGTTATTCAATACCAGCGATATTTCTGTATTGTTTTTAAGAATTCACATATTTCACATACATTTTCCTGTGAATTTACAACAGTACCACCGTAATTTTACAGGAACAGTCTTTAATTTCACAGTAGTAAGTAATATTCAATCACTGAAATGCGTTTCTTTACAGACTTGTATCTGCACAGAGAGAAATTTTTGTTTGATTCAAATAAATATGCATTGACTCAAAGAAATTTGTTGTTTCAATAGATGCAAAGAAATATTTATTTGCGGGTAAAAACGCATTTATTTGAAATATTTGTTTGGTAGAAAGAACATTGATTTGCGTCAAACAACTTTTGTTTCCAGTTAAAAAGTTTGCAATTTGTGTATTATAAGAAATGAGATTTATTTACTTCAAATAATTATGATTGTGTTGAGTGAAAGAATTACATTTTTTTAAATTATCAAAATTGTTGGTCGAGTTAAAATGCTTAAAATTATTAATTTGTTGAAGGAATTAATAGACAAGAATTTTTCGGAAGACTCGCCATGTGTCACCTCCTTTTTGGGATGTCGCACATCCTCGACCAGTGCTTGGTCTTCCCAACCCAACATATAGTCAAGGTTAAGTTAGTAAAGTGTACTCTGATTTGTAATCGCAACTTGAACCTGCAGGCACTGTACTCTATAAGTTCTATACTGTCGATCACGCGGCTTTATACTCTCGATATGTACGAAGTGCGAGGAGAGAGTTTACAGCGCCATCTAACAATACAGTTGGATGACATTAAAAATATATTTATTTGAATCAAAATATGATTTCTTTGGTGGAAGGAAACCTATTTTAAAGCCAAAACAAAAATATTACTTTGAAGGAAATAAATATCTTCTTGTGTAAAAATATATTTATTTTAATCAAAATATGATTTCTTTGGCGGAAGTAAACCTATTTTTAAGCCAAAGACAAAATATTACTTTAAGCGAAATAAATCTCTCCTTATATACAAATTTATATGTTAGAATCAAAATTATATTTCATTGGTGTAAAGAAACGTTTTTGTAAAATCAAAACTAAAATATTACTTTAAAGGAAAGTAATTTTTGTTTGTATCCATATATATTTATTCCACTTAAATAAATATTTCAAATAAATTAATCGCTGCAAGCAAATAAACTAGAGTATTCAATGAAGTAAATATTGTTGGCGTCAAAGAAATATGTTTTGACCCTTTGAAACAAGAAATCTTTTCGCTCTGTGATGGTTACTTGAAAAACTGCGTTACACGTTTTTCTCTTTGTAAGAAAAAATACTCAAAATGCCTTGGTAAAGTTCCAATCCAATTTAAAGAGTTTTTTTGAAGTATTTACCCCAAAATTCCCTACCTTGCCTGAAATTGGTCATAACTGTAACCTTCATACTTGGCATTTAGATATTTTGAATGACCCCGAATCTAGTTCTGGCATAAACATTGCGGATTTTTATTTTAAATTTAGGAGGTCGTCATATATCGGCGGGTATCGACTTGTGCAATTATAACTCAAAACCTACTGGACAGATCAACTTGAAATAGTCACTGCATGTTCAACAAACAATTTCTTTATCGCTTTATGAAACCAGATACTCAATCCGTTATGTATTGTCTATTTAATTGGTAAAAATATTGTCGACTTTATTGTTTCGTTTATTTTATTCTAAAACTGAAAAATAATTGGTATTGAATATTATATATAAATTAAAGTTGAATGCACTTTTTATTTCTTCCATATTAATAATAAATATGTTACAATCGACAACTGGAATACAGTTATAGACAGAATACAGTCAGTCTCCTACCGGTAAGACTTCACAAGCTCATTGGTCTCCAGTCTAGCACGAATTTGTATCCTTTAGATGGAATAATTCTAACCTAATTCTTAATGGCTCAAATCTTAAAATGGAGAATATATCAGCTTGTGAATTTGAATCAGAACACCGAAGATTGCAAATCAGTCAGAAATGCACAAAATAGTAGGTACTATTGACATTACGAAACAATACAAAATTCCCCAGAAGTTTATTATTTATCTAGTGCCACTATATACGTCTAATAAGTGGTATATATGATTCAAAATTTTTGCGGTTTTGTGTGTCACAGTTTACCAACAATAAATAATAATAAAATGATAATCTCTTGTGGAACTAGGCCTTTAAATATTTCTACCTATTTTTTTACTATAGTTTCCATACATCCACTTTCACTTTTTAAATAATCAAACCAATGCTATGTCTAAGCTACAAAAAAACGCTATCGTATTCAAATCGATAATTCCTAGTGCTCACGGTCATGAAATCTAATCTTCATGCGGTTTCCGGTCGTCGAATTGAGCGCTACTTTTGAGGTTAGGATGTGGTTTTACGGTGCATCACGATTATCCAAATCGAGAAAGTAAATGTAGTTACTTAAAGTGGTGGGCGGACCACCGGACGACAAGTGTTTTTGGCCGCGGTGATTCACTGCGCAGAATAGCAGAGGAAAAAAACGAAGGTAGAGCTTACGTATGTGCCAAAACTAACAAGTTGTTTAAATTTACGCGCAGGTAGTGGGCGTGGGTTTCAAGTTCACGGAGAACGGTTTGTTTTTAGGTTCTTACTTGGAAATAGTTAGTGATTTTTTAAATTAAATACAGACAATAAGTATTAGTTTAATCAGACGTGACAACAACATGGCTAAAGAGCAGCAGTTATTAGTAAAACTTTGAGTAAATACGCTTCTTAGAACATTTGTTGAGAACAAAATTTAAAAAGGAACATAGGTATATTAATGGGAAAACAATGGTTTATTTAAAAATAAAAATCTTTAACTAAAATTCTCAAAAAATTTCAAATAAAAATATTTGAAAATGACGGAGGTACAAGCAATCTACTGAGAGTTGAGATTCGTTTTTCAAAACAACCTTTTTGGTGGCAGAAATATCACAGCCCGTTTTTCAGAGCCAAAATAGCAACAAAGTAATTATTTAATTTAAACTCTATGAACTAGCACTTGTCATAGCTGATTTCTCGAAAATATTTTTTTACCTAAAACTCAATTATTTTTAAGTATTGGTAAATAGTATAGACAACAACTGAAAAAAGAATCAACAAGATTGGTACAGAAGGAGATATTTCTGACACCAATTTCAATCACATGAGTTCAAGAAAAGCTTTTACTGATAAATATGCATATATTTTAATGTCCAGCTAATGAACTTCCTAGTATGGCATTTTATTGTAATAACTATTACAATAAGTAAAAACTACAACCATTTTTTTCACCTTCCGCTTGGGATCTAATACCGGATTACTCACCAATCTAGTTAGCTAGGTTTTGACACATATTTTGGTTCTATTCGCTAAAACGAACGAAAGAATCGCCCCATCCATCGTGGTAAAACAGTGAATTAGTCTAAACGGGATACAGTATGGCCAGTATTGGTAAACTAGTGCATTTGTAAACCTATTAATGAACGAAAACATGGAAAGGGCAATGAAAGGAAACAATAAGAGTATCAACTATTGTTGTGTTACACTGACGGTGTAGTTAATTTTATTGAGGCATTGTCACTCCACAAATTTTGAGGTTAAATACTTTGCAATTATGTTCTCGCCAACATAACCGCAACCAATTTCATTACCATCATTATTAGGACCAATACCATCTTGTAGCCTTCCAAAAACGTCTAATTAATGTCATATCGTGCTCGTATGTACACAAAACACCAGGATTTTATCCCGTTTTGAGCGACCATAACTATTTTTTGCAGCGCCATCTATATTTGCTCGTTCAGGCGATTTGACAATAGGTATTGTCAAAACATAAGCACTAAAACTGTCAGGGTATATTTTTTCCGTATCGGTATTTTCGACGCAAAATTATTGAAATAATCTGGAATCTTGATGATATTATAACTGAAATAATTTAAAACTATCAACGATCAATAAATAGTATATTAAAATACACATTTTATAAGACAAAAATTGGCACAAGAGTCGTGCCCAAATGGAACGAGTGCGCCAATACGTCTTACAAAACGAGTGTTATATACTATTTTTTTATTTATATGAAAATTTCAAAAGTTGCGGTTGTCATTTTACAATCTAGAGTAATTTTATTTACAACGGTTGGTAGTTGTGGTAAAATTCACAAATACGATTGTGGCCTTATTTGCCTTATTTGACACGACGTTAATTTCATCAATTTTGGAAAACTAAAAGTTACTAAAAGTTTGTGATCTAGTGTTTTCATAACGACACCGAAAGCGGTTTCGTTATGAGTTTATAACAAACGCAAAGTAGAAAAAAAATACAAAAACTCGTTATGAGAGGTTTGCATCTAAATCTCTGAAGGTATTAAGCTTAGCAGAACCAATTTATTAAAATTAAAAAATGTTAGCAATACTTAGCGTGCCAAATAAGAGCATAAAGAAAAATATGACTCTAATTAGGACTCCCGAACTTGACTTACATTGAATAATTTCATCAAATTTTGCTTATTTTCGTAGTTTTGTATTGTTTTTTTTTCTAGACACTGCAACACATGTTTGAGTCGTAATTACAATTTCATTTACTCTTTTTTATTAGCAAATTTCTAGGTGTATCTCATAACAATTTTAAAATTTGCATTATTTTAATTTTGTAAAAATACGCTTCTTAATAAAATTTTTATTTCAGCATCATAACATGAACACGAACTAAGCAATACTCATCGCAAAACAGTACGTAGTTCACGATTTCTGCAATGGTGGCATGGATAATGGCAAATCCTGAATTGTCCGGTAGTCCTTATACGGGCCCATCAAGGTCTTTTAGAAGTAGATCTTAACAGTTACGTGCTGATATATTTAAAGAAACTTCTGCGAGTGTCACAGATCCAACTTTCGATTTTCAACTACACACAGACTCCCTTTTACGCAATTCGCTTTAATACAATTGAAATTATACCGATTATACCAATTATTTCTCATATGTTCTATATTCATTATTATAACATACATATCCCATACTTTTATTTAGTTTTTTCTACAAATTCAAAGCAGGTGATCCCAAGAATAACTTCTAAGAAACCACCTTGAAAATCAAACACAAAAGTCTTAGGTATATACGATTATATAACTTAAGTAAGATACATCTTTAGATCAGCTGTCAACTGGCTTCTTCACATGCCTGGATAATTCGCTAAACCGATCGTCGACGGGTCAGGTCTTTGATGTCAGTTTGATAGACCAAGCCATGCAACAAGAGGCGATAGACATGTGGTCAAGACTCAAGAGGTCGAAAGCATAGCACTCGTTGCTTCTTTAGGACTACCTGTTCCCTCTAAAATAGGGCAGGTGTTGCCTTGGATATTTGCTGATCTAGTGCTTCTTTTATACGAAAATCCACACCCCATTGGAGGTCTTTGTAAACTGTGACTACTTATTTCTGTAGTCTGATGTTAAACTGCTAAAAATCTTACCCAGTCAGCGTTATTATATTAAACTGATTAGTGGTTTTTGATGGAGATGGACCTTTGAATGATTTGTATCTATGATGATAACCATCAGTACGTGTTTTTTAGTTTTATTTTAATGTTCAAATAGGTTAGGTTGTGTTGGTTAATATTAGTAGAGAAGTCGACGTTTCTTATTATTCGAGTTGTTTCATTCGATTTCACTTTACCATAATTAAAAAAATCACATAATATCTTACATATTACATAGATAGGAGAGGTACTTAGAGAACTATTACATGCAATCTGTATGAAATTCCCATAAACGTACGTTGACAGTGGATAATAAAATTGCTGTGGTGCAACGTCTAGAACCGTTTGTGGTTCGTAATTGGCTGAATTCGTGTTCAAGGAGCCAAATAGCCTTGGGGAACGCAGTCACGATTGTTTGCTGTTATAATTTCTATACCGATTACGGTGTTATTAGACGGTGTGAAATTTTTAATTAACCAATTATTCTTATTTGGACACGATGGATAACATTGAATGAAACAAGGAGTTGTAACCGCAGACAAATACACCAAATCTAAATATACTAAAAGGAAAAAAAACGAGATACCTAAAAGTTCCATAACTTTTACTGATTTTGATGATTTTTCAGTACATTGTAAACAAATTCATCAAGATCATCACACGTCTTTGCAATATTGATAAAAATAAGCTCCAATTAGGAAATTACGGAACCCTGGTTAAGCTCTCAATACCATGGTTTTGTATCAGTTAGAAAAGTTTAATTATCTGTACATCGTTTTATTTATTCGTGTATGGTTGTTGTCTCCAAATTAATTCATTACTGACGTTAAAAACAACACTCTAAATCACCGAATGGATTAATAATATACAAAACAAAATTCATTGAGTTGAAAAAGAGATATAAGTGCGACTTCTTATTTGCAAATCACTTAGAAAGCAGCTGATATTGGGATAAATCAAACAGTAATCTTTTATATATTCGTTATATTTAATAAATCAAAATTTGATAGACAGTTGTCTCTATGAACTAACCTATACCACGAAAGATCTCTTCCGCAAGAGGCCTGAAGTTCATATTTTTCTTTAATATTACTTTCTTAATTTTGTATAGGTACTTTCAGATCATATTAAAGATTATTCCTCGTCGATTCAGAAACCAAACAAATAGAGACAAATAGAAAATATTGGAAAACCATCAGCATTCAGCACAATTTACACCAATTCATCAATTTCAAGTGAACAAATGAACCTCCTAGAATGGGTGCAATACATAACTCTGCTTAACGAAAGTACATCCGCTACATATATTTATTATTATTTATTGGAAATTAAGTGCCTTAACAAGAAAATGAGAATAAAAGCATTCCAGAAATAAAAAAGCACACAAAATAGAGCACAGGAACATAGTATATTGTAATAGAAGTTTTATAAGACGAGTGCTATATACTATTTTTTTCTACTTTGCGATATTAATCTTATATAAATTTCTAAAATTGCGGTTGTCATTTTACAATCTAAAAGGAATTTTATCTTCAACAGTTGGTAGTTGTGGTAAAACTGACAAATACGATTGAGGCGAGCCAATAGCGATTAAGATGTCAGCATTATTTGACGATTGGCATCAATATTACCAATCTTGGAAAACTATAAATTACTAAAAGCACTAGCTTTATCATATTTTAATTTTTAATGACAGTAGGTAGCGCTGATGTATTGACAATACCTACCGTCAATAGAACCAAAATATCTGTCAAATCCTGGCTAACTAGTTTTATTTTAATGCTGACACGACCGATCTCGATCAAATAGAATCTCATGAAGCTAATCGCCTCCTGTATATGTCTAAATTATAAACTTTTAATTTCACTGGCTCAACTCCTGGCAAAACAGGATTCTAATTCCAGTTGATCCACCTAATTACCATCTGTTTTTACAATACAATCAAAGTTAATAAGCGTGCATCATTTTTTCTTCTCTACACAACTAACTACAACAGTATTCGCTCCACAAAGCGTCAAATTACCTGGCTATTAACCAAACAGAAATCGAATTTAAACCGAGTTGCTCAACGCCATTGTTCTTTGCTAGCGAGAAATAGTTGAATGAGGTTTTTTATTGTTCGTATCGTTAGCACCAAATAAAAAAAACCACTAAGAAAGCAAATAACATTTTGAAATATGATTGCGTTCCGCTTTTTTTGTTTGTTTCCGAATATGATTGATTGTTCTGTGGTTTCGTTGTACATACATCGACAGTGTTTTGTTCTTTGTGATTATTTGTAATTAAAAATGGGCACATAATCGACGAAATGGTTATTGGGTTTTAATGAATGAATGAATGAATAACCGAAATCAGTCATCGTTACAACAGTTTGTACGTTTGTATACAACAATACGCGTATTATATCGATTATTTTTATTGTTTGTTCAGTTTGGAGTTTACAATCTTGTGTTTTTGTTGTTATCTGATTAGGAAACTCTACGAATTATAGTTGTATCTAGCATCTCTCAAAGTAGTTTATCAATATGATCACACTTGTTAGCATGTGTGCTAGTGGAGAGTAATAGTGTTTTTAGTAGAGAAAATCGTGTTTAGGTTACAGACATATACATATTAGACGTGTAAGTAGTTATGATTTTAGTTATTCTCGGATGAAATTAGTTAAAAGTATCTACTGCAATCGCCATCTAGTCCTAAAACGTTGAACTACCATTGATATTGCACCCCAAAATGATTACCAATTCCTACCCTTAATGGCGATGTTTGAAAAGCTACCAAGAGATGTCGCTAGGTGCTACAATCTATAATAATGACTAAATCGGAAAAGTAAATCCTCAGAAGCTTTCCAGAAGTTTTAGTGGAATCGTACTTTTATTTTTAATAAAGTAGGATTTTTTAAAATTAATGTATGAAATTGTATTGCGTAATTTTCCCAAACACTTTTTGTCTAGTTATTAATTTCTGTAAACACAATAGTTTCCAATATATTTAATTGTATGAATCGGTCTCTTTACGTTCAGTTAGGGATAATTGACATATTTTACGCTTTTATTAAAACTGAAGACTGGCGAATTTTACCCTGTATACATATATCATGTAAATGTGGCAGAACAATGTGAAATTTGAGGATTTCTTGTACCTAAATGATACCATACCCAGCTGAACTGAAATTTGAAACCTTGGGATGTGAAACTATACGTATCGTTGCTAATGGGTGATTAATATTGACATGTGTCAAACACATGTAACTTTTCGCATAAAAGAACGTTCTACTAGATTGACATTGAAATAAAAAATCTTAGTATTCTCTACCTTACTAAACTCATAAAAAGATTGTCGCCATAGCAAAATCAGATAAAAAAACAAAGCAGAATAAACCAAAACAGTTTCATTTAAATTATTTGTGTGTAAAAGAACAAACAGTTCCATTAACTATTAAATTTGTTAAATTATTTAGGCGCTGTACGCACTACACTGTTTTGATAAATATGAAATACGCTGAAAATTATTTCATCACTAAATCATTATTCTCGTGTTTACATAATACAGACGGATGCACGTGCGAAGCTGTTTAGAGATTTGAGAATCACGCAAATCTGGACATACGTTTATAATAAATCATAAGTATTTATTTGTATTTGCAATCATTTGTGTTTGCAATATGATTCATATTTAAGTTGTGCCTATTAAAGTTGTGCAATAGATAATAGAACTAGATGAAATAGTAACTTTATCAACAACGTTTTTGTATACGCAGGAATTATTTCTTACGACGATTAGCGGATTAATACTTACACAATTATTGAAGCAGGTGAATAAAAATAACTTACAACAAATATATATTATTATACAAAATACATTTTTCAAGCTATATATGAATAACTTTTATGTTGTTTTGTTTTAATATATATAAGTTTTCTATGCATTGTCGACGATGTTAAGACTTTACCAAAGTTTAACACTTTTTGCTGAAAAATAAGCAGTTTTGCTGAAACTCTGTATTGGTTAGTAAATATACACAGTGAGAAACACTTTCATGCAGGAACTATGATTACTAAAATAAATTAAAACTGAAAACGCTACATAAAGTGAAGTTCAAATATGTGACAAGATAAAGTACTTTTCTTACCGAAATAAAATTTAAAAAAATAGTTAATAATAATAACGGTTTGTCAGATTCAGTTACGCATGTATGTTTTCAAGTATCGACAAAAATATCTAAAATCTATAATAAGACAGACTATGTACAGTATTATATCTTTAATTTGTCTTTTACTTAAGATTCTGTGAATAAATATTCTATGATTTCAGCTACTGTGCCCACAACTTTTCATGCAAGAAATACTACTTTAGCGTACATATTTTATTTTTCCAACTAAGTTCTGTACTGTATTCTAGATACTCTTTAAAAAAAATTGACAGCTTGTGACAGCCTAATTCACATGCAATATGTGAATTTAGTATATTATTTGACGAGCAAATAATTAAGGATATAAATCGCGAGCTGAAGTGTACATGCGAGCCGTAGGCGGGCGTGTAATCATGCGAGCAATTTATATCCGTTATGTGCGAGTCAAATACGACGTATTTTATGCAAAATATTTTAAATGTATTTGTCAATGATGGCGAGGTGAACTGTCAAATAACTGTCATCCACGTAGTATTTGAGAGACTTTGACACTAGCGTTCTATAATGATGACAGTTCGTTCAAATAATGAGGTCATTATTTGAACGAACTGTCATTATTATTCAACGCTAGTGTCATTATAATCATTGGCGCGTATAACAATGATGATTATATAGTCATAGATACGTATGCAATGAACTTATTATGTCAAAATTTCTCTCCATTTATAAGGTTAAGTACTTCAAAAACAAAAAATCTGATGTGGCCAGGCACATGACTTTATCATACAATATATAAAATTAATAGTATAGCTGCATGAGAATCTATTTTAATGAGATAAATCGTAGGTATTGTCAAAACATCAGCATTTAACTCTACCTACACTACGTCAGTAGAATAATAGTTATTGATGTCACAAGTGCCAAAAGTATGGAATAGCGCTACGAGCGGTGATGCGGCGCGTCACCGAAGGCAGAGCGTCGCCGTCGCACGTGAGCGAGTCGCGCTATCTAGTTTTTGACAGGAGTGACGTCAACGTTTATTATGTTGCTTTTTGAGAAATATGTATTTTAAAAAATTAATAAAAAGTGGTTATATTTCTGTATAGGAAATGTTAGGTTGGTACCACTTTGACGAAACGTCAAGTTTAAAAATCTAATTCAAATATTGACAGATTTATATTTGTTCATGACACTGTAGATGTCACATCCGTACCAACATACTAAAATAAAACTACACTCATCGCTATACATTATTTATAATTTTCTCAATTTATCGTTTTTAGAATTAGATATAAAGACGGGTTGATATTTCTTATCAACAAACAATCAAGCTGGTGATCTTATTTTATTTGAAATTTGTATTTTGTACTTTGGCGCACTAGAGCTGTTCTCCAACATCTGATGAAATCAGCTGGAATTCAAGTGTGACAGCACAAAAAATATTTGTCAAAATTCTGGCTACTATGTAGTTTCATATCAATGCAGATGCGAATGATCTCGATCAAATAGAATTTGCTCTTGCAACTAAACTATTAATTTTACCAAAAAATGCCAAAATGCCTAATTCACATGCAATATGTGAATTAAAAATAATTTTTGCGACTTAGTTTTAGTAGTATTTCAACTCCAATTCCTGATGTCAAAATTTCTGTTCCATTTATAAGGTTAAGTTCTTCAAAAACAAATAAGTGGAACCTCTGTCTGTCTGTCTGCCCTAATTGAGTGTCTGCACTGAGCAAATATTTTGATACTGCTGTGTAATTTAACGATTTTTCAGTAATTTTATATTTAATTCTTCTATTTGCAACATTCGTGTTTTCTTTTTATTATGACGTTGAACGAATGGAATATTGGAATATTGCTAATCGACAAAAAAAAATGTATTTTTTGGGAGACTTTTTAGGTTAGTATTCCAGTTTTTCCGGAAATGACGTCATAATTGAATTTTTAAATTGAACCCTATATTATCTGTGTGATACACCAAGGCAACAAAAAAATTACTTTTTTGTTCATTAATCTAGATTGCTATGAATTTGTTGAAAAAAGTTGTCAAACAAACAACTAACTAACTAGATTTTCGCAGATATTGTATTACAGGCGCCCTCTAGCGTGTTATAATTGGTTTTTGGCCAATGAATATCTTTTCCCGTGTACTTTATACTTTGTACACCTTGATTATTCGATAGACAACATATTCCGATTACAAAGACACCAAATACTTGATACTTTACTGAACATCGTAGCGTGGAAATGTCGGGTAAACCGGGGAAATAGAAAAGAAAATATTTGATTAATGATCAAAGTCAGCGTAGTGAACTAGTATGAGAATTTGACAGTTCTCTGTATTGTTGTTTATTAGCACTTCCAGCGTCATAAATAAAAAAAACTAATCAAGAAACAAACAAAAATATCTATTCTTAACATCTTGTAATATTATTAAAAACATACAGAAAAAAAACACCGTACAACAACCACGGTTATCAATTTACAAACATAACACAAACAATTAGCATGCTACAAAGTAAATTACGACGTGTTAATGACGTATTGGTATTCTTTCGTCTTCACAGTGGACGCTAATTGTAAATACTTGTTTACCAACTAGAGATTCATCATTTATATCCTTTTCTTCTCATTCCAGATGAACCACACTAGCAGCAGCCTAACAACTCCTCAAACAACCGACAACGCAGCCAACCTCTACACTCTTCGGTCTACGTAAAATTACCATTTCGAACCGGTTCGAGTTATTTGAGCACGGGCCAAAAATCCACACCTTCCATATTATTATTTGTCCTCTCCATCATCGCCTTTTTACTCTTTTTGAACGCCAGGTACCCCAAACCTAACCCAACCGCTAAAAACAACCGCCGCGAGGATCAAAAACGGAACAAAACAGAAGTAATTTGACACGAAATTGTCTTCTGCTTTATCGCATTCGTAAATCTCGAAATCCTTCGCGAGAGTAGAAATTTATGTAGTGAATCCTTTTGTTTTTGTGCGGTAAAGGATGAAATTGTGATTGTGGACAATATCGGTCGGGAATTATGTTCGATAACTTGATACATAGGATTGTTAGTCCTTCGGCTAGGCGAAGGTACACGTACCATTGTCCTGAAGTGCATTCTGATCCTGAAGATGTCGAACCGACGACGCCGAGGAAGCCTAGACTCCTGGAGAGGAGGAAACGAGGACGAAGGGTGCAGGAGTCTGGTTTGAGACAGGCCAGGAGTTTGGGACGACTCGATGGATTGAAAGAGGTAAGTTTTTTGCTTTTTGTTTCTGTGAAAATTGTTTAGTTTTGAGTTAATTTTATTTAGGTATGTGAAATTTTGATATATGTTTAGAAAATTATTAGATCTAGTAAAATAACAAGTCAAGTTGTTCTTTCAACCTTTTCTTTTAAAATTTATTACGCCTACGCACAAACACTTTTGAACAAAAGGGCACTATTTGCACCTAGGTCAAACCTATTCCTGGTGGTAACCAGAAAATCAGCCTATTATCTACTTATAGTACCGAGAATTTTTTGTTGAAAAAATCTGTCATAATCTAGCAAAGAGCTGAACTGTTTGAGATTTTATGAGTAAATAGAGTCCGTATTGTATTATCAAAGGTGATTTATTTAAAAAACTGCAGTTATACAGGGTGTGAGTGGAGTAACAAATAATAGCTATACATTTTGTGGTTAAAAAAAACAGCCAAATTCGTATTCAGATAATCGAAGTCTATCAAAAACCTCTTTAAGTGCTTGTTTTCTTTTAAATACAGCTCGTATATCAGTTCATGCTATACAGTACAACCTCGATAATCCGAATTAATACGCCCCGAAGCCGAATCTGTAAAAGAAAACATGAAAAACGTATTATCATTAACATATATTACATATTAAGATATATTACTAACGTATTTATTAAATTTTCATATCAAGATCAATTTCCCAGCATCGTTTTTTACTGGGACGTTTCATAGATCTTTAGAAGATACCAAAATAGCGTTTTTGAATTTTGACCACACGGTCTTTCCAAAAGCCGACAGGACAGAATGGTTTTGAGTTCGGATTTGTATTCAGAGCAAAGACGTCTACTAGAAAACGATTTCCACAAGCCATTCAATACGTCATCGTTCTCTGAAATGTTCCTAAATGCTCCTAAAATTCAATCGTCTTTTACTGGAAATTTAAAATTTGCAACCAGCATTGGGAAAATAGGGCGTGTGAGGTATCATAGAATACCTCGTTTTAAACCAAATATGATTCATCTGAAAAATCTGGTAGAAAAATTGTTTATTTGAGTCAAACAATATTACTTTACTTCAAACGAATGTTCTATGGCTCAAATAAACATTCTTTGTAACAAATAACTTTGTAACAATTAAATATATTTTACTGAATACATTTTTCAATCTATACAGTACAGTGTGTTTTTTTTCTCGAGAAAAATTCATTCTTTATAAAGAGTTTTGGGTGTCGTAAAAAGTTGAAAGCCATTGTTAATATTTTGATTTAACATACAGGATCGTTAGAAAACACGAAAATATTAAAAAAGAGTAAACTATTGGTTTTTTCGGAATTAGATAAAAAATGTTATGGTAAAAGTTACTTTGAGTTAATTTTATGCTCAAATATCAAACTTGAATGTTCTACTTCAAATTTTACATCTTTTTTATTTACTTTGCTGCTCATAGCGCATATCAAGTCAGGGATTGGTTGAACAGACATATTCCAAATAAGTGGATTGGACGATTCGACCCTAAAGGATGGCCACCACGTTCACCTGAGTTAACGCCGCTTGATTTTTTTTGTGAGGTTAATTAAAACAGAAGATGTATGCTGATAATTTTAATGATAATGTAGACATTCTAAAATTAAAAATTAGGGAAGCAGTAGACGAAATAAATGAAGAAACAATTGATTTCGTATATCGGGAGTTTAGAAGATGATTCGAAAAATGTGTAGCTGTAAGGAGAGCATATGGAGTAATGCTTTGTTAAATTACTTTGTTATAAATAAATAAAATATAAAACTTAGAATACAACATTGAAATTTGATATCTGGGCATAAATTTAAATATAATACAACTTTTACCTATAACATTTTTGTTCTAATTCCGAAAAACCGATAGTTTATTCTTCGGCCAATTTAACATTTTCGTGTTTTCTAACCATCCTGTATGTTAAATCAAAATGTTAACAATGGCTTTCGACTTTTTAGGACATCCAAACCTAGAATGACTTTTTCTCGAAAAATTAAAAATTACGTCCATTATAGGTATAGTTAGGTCTTAATTTTATGTTGTTTTTTACTTTATCATACGCAGTATGTAAAGTATTGTAATCGTGCCGAAAAAAAAAATTGAGATTTTAGCGGAAATAGGTCTTTTTGGGTCCCCTGAACATTTTTGACCAAGGTACAAAAAAATGTCTGTGTGTGTGTGTGTGTGTGTGTGTGTGTATGTGTGTGTGTGTGTATGTGTGTGTGTACCCGTTTTTTGTGGAGACGGTTCCGGGGAAACTACTAAAGGTATCGGGACGAAAGTTCATATTTAGAAGTTTCATGACTAAACTTAGAGCTGAAAAGCTTTTGGTTCAAAAGGGTCCAAAGGAACGGGCTATTTACTCCTAGCATTTTTCAACGATTTTGCAATTGAGCCGCTATTTCTATAATTTCGTCAAAATAGTTAAATAATAAATTAAAGCAGAGGAAATTTTGAATAATTTATGCCTATGACATTTTTTGGTAAAATTAATAGTTTAGCTGCAAGAGCAAATTCTATTTGATCGAGATCGGTCGCATCTGCATTGATATCAAACTACATAGTAGCCAGGATTTTGACAAATATATTTTTGTGCTGTCACCACAGAAATGTCTATGGCTGTCACACTCGAAAACAGCTGATTCCATCAGAGGTTGGGGAGCCGCTATGGAACGTTGCCGCTCTAGTGCGGAAAGTACAAAATTCAAATAAAATAAGATCACAAATTTGATTGTTTGTTGATAAGAAATATCAACCCGTTGTTACATCTAATTGTAAAAACGATAAATTGAGAAAATTGTAAATAAAGTATAGCGATGAGTGTAGATATATTTTAGTATGTTGGTACTGATGTGACATCTACTGTGTCATGAACGAATATAAATCTGTCAGAATTTGAATTAGCTTTTTAAACTTGACGTTTCGTAGAAGTGGTATCAACCAAACATTTCCTATAGGTACAGAAATATATCCATTTTTGATTTTTTTTAATTACGTTTTTCTCAAAAGCAACACAAAAGCGTTGATGTCACTCTGCCGAAAACTACATAGCGCGACTCGCTGACATGCGACAGCGACGCACCGCAATCGGGGACGCGCCGCAACACCGCTCGTCGCGCTATTCCGTACTTTCGGCACTTGTGAGATAAATAACTATTATTCTGATGACAGTAGGTAGTGTCAAATGCTGATGCTTTGACAATACCTACTATTGATGCTATTGACTATCAAAATATCTGTCAAACCCTGCTGACTAGTTTAATTTTAATGCAGGTACGATTTATCTCAATCAAATAGATTATCATGCAGCTAAACTATTAATTTTATATTTTGTATGATAAAGTTATGTGCCTGGCCACATCAGATTTTTTTTGTATAAGTTTGCTATGCATTGTCGACGATGTTAACACTTTAAATGTTTAACACTTTTTGCTGAAACATAAGAAGTATTGCTGAAACTCTGTATTGGTTAATACACAAAGAGAAACACTTTCATGCCGGTATTACGATTATTAAAAGAAATTGAATCTTACGTAGTTTTTCGTTACATAAAGCAATTAATTCTGTTTACCAGATCTAAAATTACTCATTTCATTTAGAAATTCAATTCTTGCTAACTCTAGCAATTTTAATTCATCGAAAATAACTAGAATAAATAACTAAAGAATATTAAAAAACACTACACTCTTATTTTGTATACGTTGTACCTGAAAGCAAATTAAGCCAAACCTAACTAAAATACCTTAAAAATCATGAGAAAGTTGTCTCAATTGTGCAATTATTAATTATGTGTAGCTGCAACTGACAAAAAAAATCTGATGTGGCCAGGCACATGACTTTATCATACAATATATAAAATTAATAGTTTAGCTGCATGAGAATCTACTCTATTGAGATAAATCGTAAGTATTGTCAAAGCATCAGCATTTGACACTACCTACACTACGTCATTAGAATAATAGTTATTAATGTCACAAATGCCGAAAGCACGGAATTGCGCGACGAGCGGTGATGCGGCGCGTCACCGAAGGCGGAGTGTCGCCGTCGCATATGAGCGAGTCGGCTATCTAGTTTTTGGCGGGAGCGACATCAACGTTTATTGTGTTGCTTTTTAAGAAATACGTATTTAAAAAAAATAAATGATTTCTGTATAGTAAATGCTAGGTTGGTACCACTTTGACGAAACGTAAAGTTTAAAGGTGCGTTCCGATTGGTAGGTAATGGTAGCTAATTGCGGTGGTAGAATACGAAATTATAGTATTTCTTACATATCGTGATAATGACACATATTAGTTTGCATGTACATAAACATGAGTCACTATCAATTTTCTATTGGAAATACTATAACGGCGTCTGCTACCACTGCCATTATCACTAAGGAAAACGCACCTTAAAAAGGTAATTCAAATTCTGACAGATTTATATTTGTTCATGACATCCCTACCCACATACTAAAATAAAACTACACTCATCGCTATACTTTATTTATAATTTTCTCAATGTTTCGTTTTTAGAATTAGATATAAAGACGGGTTGATATTTCTTATCAACAAACAATCAAATTGGTGATCTTACTTTATTTGAAATTTGTATTTTATAATTTGCCGCACTACAGCGGCAACGTTCCATACTGGTTCTCCAACCTCTGATGGGATCAGGTGTTTTCGAATGTGACAACACAAAAAAAAAATCTGATGTGGCCAGGCACATGACTTTATCATACAATATATAAAATTAATAGTTTAGCTGCATGAGGATCTATTTTATTGAGATAAATCGTAGGTATTGTGAAAGCATCAGCATTTGACTACCTACACTACGTCATTAGAATAATAGTTATTTATGTCACAACTGCCGAAAGTACAGATAGCGCGACGAGCGGTGATGCGGCGCGTCACCGAAAGCGGAGGGACGCCGTCGCACCTGAGCGAGTCGCGCTATCTAGGTTTTGGCTGGAGTGACATCAACGTTTATTGTGTTGCTTTTTGAGAAATACGTACTTAAAAAAAATGATTTCTGTATAGTAAATGCTAGGTTGGTACCACTTTGACGAAACGTCAAGTTTAAAGGTGCGTTCCGATTGGTAGGTAATGGTAGCTAATGGCGGTGGTACAATACGAAATTATAGTATTTCTTACATATCGTGATAATGACACATATTAGTTTGCATGTACATAAACATGAGTCACTATCAATTTTCTATTGGAAATACTATAACGGCGTCTGCTACACTGCTATTATCACTAATGAAAACGCACCTTAAAAAGGTAATTCAAATTCTGACAGATTTATATTTGTTCATGACACATCCCTACCAACATACTAAAATAAAACTATACTCATCGCTATACTTTATTTATAATTTTCTGGTATCGTTTTTAGAATTAGATATAAAGACGGGTTTATATTTCTTATCAACAAACAATCAAGTTGGTGATCCTACTTTATTTGAAATTAGTATTTTATAATTTGCCGCACTACAGCGGCAACATTCCATAGTGGTTCTCCAACCTCTGATGAGATCAGCTGTTTTCGAATGTGACAACACAAAAAAATATTTGTCAAAATCCTGGCTACTATGTAATTTCATATCAATGCAGATGCGACCGATCTCGATCAAATAGAATTTGCTCTTGAAGCTAAACTATTAACTTTACCAAAAAATTTCATAGGCATAAATTATTCAGAATTTCCTCTACTTTAATTTATTAATTAACTATTTTTTCGAAATTACAGAAATGGCGGCTCATTTCCAAAATCCTTCAAAAAGGCTTAGAATAAACTAAAAAGCTAAACTATTAATTTTACCAAAAAATGTCATAGGCATAAATTATTCATAATTTCCTCTACTTTAATTTATTATTTAACTATTTTGACGAAATTACAGAAATGGCGGCTCATTTGCAAAATCCTTGAAAAAGGCTTAGAATAAACTACCAGTTCCTTTGGACCCTTTTTAACCAAAAGCTTTTCAGCTCTAAGTTAGGTCATGAAACTTTTAAATATGAACTTTCGTTCCGATACCTTCAGTAGTTTCTCCGGAATCGTCTCCACAAAAATCGTTTACACACACACACACACACACACACACGCACACACACACAGACATTTTTTTGGACCTTGGTGAAAAATGTTCAGGGGACCCAAAAAGCCCTATTTCCGCTAAAATCTCAATTTTTTTTTTCGGCACGATTACAATACTTTACATACTGCGTATGATAAAGTAATATTTGTCAAAATCCTGGCTACTATGTAATTTCATATCAATGCAGATGCGACCGATCTCGATCAAATAGAATTTGCTCTTGAAGCTAAACTATTAATTTTACCAAAAAATTTCATAGGCATAAATTATTCAAAATTTCCTCTACTTTAATTTATTAATTAACTATTTTGTCGAAATTACAGAAATGGCGGCTCATTTCCAAAATCCTTCAAAAAGGCTTAGAATAAACTGAAAAGCTAAACTATTAATTTTACCAAAAAATGTCATAGGCATAAATTATTCAAAATTTCCTCTACTTTAATTTATTAATTAACTATTTTGTCGAAATTGCAGAAATGGCGGCTCATTTGCAAAATCCTTCGAAAAAGCTTAGAATAAACTGCCAGTTCCTTTGGACCCCTTTCAACCAAAAGCTTTTCAGCTCTAAGTTTGGTAACAAAACTTCTAAATATGAACTTTCGTTCCGATACCTTTAGTAGTTTCTCCGGAATCGTCGCCACAAAAATCGTTTACACACATACACACACACACACACACAGACATTTTTTTGTACCTTGGTCAAAAATGTTCAGGGGACCCAAAAAGACCTATTTCCGCTAAAATCTCAATTTTTTTTTTCGGCATGATTACAATACTTTATCTTACGGCGTATGATAAAGTAAAAACAGAAACTAACCAAGGAATATTGATAAACCTCAGTATTTGTATAAAAAAATCAAGAAATATTATTGTTTTGTTAAGACAGAACAAATAGAATGGGGAGCATCAAAAGATTCCAAAATCAAGATGATGTTTTAGGCACATTTTTTAAAGATATGACCTAACTGAGTCGGTTGGTTTTCAGGTTCCTGAAAAAATCTGCCGAAAATTATGCGAGGCAAATAAAAGTTCGAAAAATGTTGTCTAATGTTCTTACTAAATCTACAGTAAGGTCCATGTGGGGATACACTGTATACTGTTGTTGTCATGTACAATGTACAAGAATATTTCAAAATATGACAAAACAAAATTTCTGTAAGAAAACTATTATGAACTTATATAAACATATTATAAACAAAGCTACCGAGAACACGACATAAATTGACAAACTGAACCAGAGACCGATAATATTAGTGGTAGCCAGAAAATGACCCTGACCTGCTGTCGTCAATCAACATTGCCCCTACTTTCCATTACCTGTAATATACGACCTCTGTTCCTAACGAGATATAATAGAAAATTTAAATATTTGACGAATAACTTTACGATGTATATACAGAGCAGGGACACCTGTTTGTCGGTCTGTGTTATTCAGCACCTATTATTGTCCGTTATCGAAATGAAAGTGTGCCCAAAATAAAGGAAATATTTATTTAATTTTTTGACTAGTTTAGATATTATTATGATTCAACTACTTACACATACAGGGTTAGCCAAAATTACCGGAACACCTAAATAATTCTCCAACGGTAAGAGACATGTTTCATATATATTTTTAATATACGGTTGGAGAGTTATGTATAGGTGTTCTGGTACTTTTGACTGATTTTAAATAATTGCTTAAAACTCAAAAATGATGCATTTTATAAAAAGATTATTTTAATAAAAAATGTTTAGAATTAGTCTTAAAATTACAAATTCTAAAAATATACCATCTGAAGAAAAAGTTTTCGAAATTTCTATAATAAGATGAACACCTATATACACCCTGTGTATTAAAAACGATGCATTTTATAAAAAAATATTTTAATAAAAAATGTTTAAAATTAGTCCTAAAATTGCAAAATTTAAAAATATAGAGGCTGTTCCATTTGAAAAAAAAAAGTAAAATAATGTATATTAAAACTATATTTGAACGTTGGACTGTTTAAAGTCAAAAAGGTTTTGTTTAATTTTTTTTATGAAATTTCTTACGGTTGGAGAATTATTTGGGAGAATTTTGGCTAACCCTGTATAATAATATCAAAGAAACAGTTAAATATTTGATGAAACGATTGTCAGAATGCCAATGTACAATGCGCGTTGCCATAGCGACCAGCGTTTTGGTATTTCGTCTCGTGAATTGAGTTTACTGTACCAACGACAAAGAAGTTGCCCATCAAAAATTGAAACCAATACTCCTTTTGTGTTCTTGTCTTTTCTATTCTTCTGCATTGATGGGTGCGATTCGGTAGGCGCGAGGCACAAATAGAGGCACTCCAGCAGAGGGAGTGTCATGTCCGGAATTACAAACCGTGCCGTTTATTCTTCGTTTCGATCAATTAACTATTGTGCCTTATAATTAAAGAAGGCGTGTTGCCCAATAGACCATTGACTATGGTGAAAATGTAGGTTAGATCGCGCGTTTTTGCAACCACTTACCAGAAGTCAGAAGCGAAAATCCAATCTAGCGATCGCTAATAGATATTTGAAGAAACCCATCTAGAAGCTGAGTTTTCACTTCTGTGAAATTCGCTAGAATAATTTTAAACTTTAGCAATAATTGCAGAAACGTTTGGCATTTATTTTCCGGGAATTCGGATTTCATAATCTCCATTTTCTACTTATTCTACTCTATTAATAAAGTCTTGTGGAATTGTGGAAGTAGGTAAGTCTTAAATTGATCCGTGGAACGATTATTATTATTATTGGGCGCGCCTATTCGTAGTTAATTTATTATTTTATTGATGTAGACATGCAAACATTCGTTTGTTTAACAATCATATCGTGTACGTGTATCTATTTGTTGGTACACGCGTGCTGGAAACATGCCTAGCATTGTTTTGCTAGATGAATATTAATTATGCAATTTGTGTTTTCGATCAGTGCTGGTTATGCCTGAACACAACACCACAATTCTGTTATTTTTAATGATGATACCATAACTACAGGGTGTCCCGGAAGATATTTTAAAACTGATTTCACTCATATATACAGAACGCCGAGGCGCACATTTAAAAATTATTAGCCTGTGTACAGGATGTTCCATAAGGTAGTACCAACCCAAACTTATGTTTTTTAAATGGAACAACTTATATTTCAGCTCAATTTTGAATTTCTCGCTAAATTTTACGCCAATGAAACATAACATTACCTACATCAAACATTATACTTTTTGATTTATTGGCATTTTTATGGAAAAACAGTAGTCTAAGAAAACCTGTATATCTCAATAGCTGTTTTTAATTTTATTTCGCACGCTTAGATTATGATTAAGTAAGAAGCGTTCTATTGTCATGATTACCTACCATATCCAAATTGTGTACAGAGTGGTCATAATCTGCCGCAAAATAGAGCAAACAGTTTTTCCTAAGAAAGTTAATTTTTTTAATGGAAAACCCTGTGTCTAATTCTGTTTTTGAATTCTACGCATCGTTCTGCACCAAAAAGTACTACTACACAGTAGTGCTAAAGTAAACCATTGCTGAGATAACTAGTCTTCTGAATAAAAAATCGAGTTTTCTATCAATAATGCTTCTACACCTACTTTAACAATTAAACCAGTTAAGTATTTACCTAAAGTTTTCTCGCATAATTTCATTTTTTTAATAAAATAAAATATTTAAATTAAACAAATTATTTAAATTTTAAATGCGCAATTTAATGTTATAATTTGAAATAAAATTTTACTTATACCTTGTAGGATGTGAAAAACTGTGCTAAAGAAGTTATTAAGGTATCTGTCAGTGGTATCTGTCAACTCTACTTGCCAATAAAGCATTTTTGTTGCATTCGCCAAAAACCCACACCATGTCAATTAGTTCCTCCTGCGAAAAGTTCGGCATATTTCCCAAAATTATGCAACACTAACTTAACAACCCTAACAATATCACCACCACTGACAGATACCTTAATAACTTGTTTATAGGCAAAACTGGGAGAGCTGAAGATTATTAGATTTCAGCTGTTATTTTAGACATACGTTACAGAATATTTCTAGATATTGACGCGTGTTAAAACGAAATAGCATACTTTTCATACGTCTGCTGTACAATTTAAATGGGCAAGACAAAAAAGTACGTCTGTTCTTAGAACCATAAGAACGAATGACAGCGGTAGCAACCTAACCTCCAATTCGAGCGCGAACGTGTGATGTGAACAAGATGTTTTCGTTGGTATTTTTTCACTTTGCTTCTGTTAAACATGCTAATGATGGATATATAAATTAGATAGGACAATTATCACAATTAAATGACAGTATTTTTAATAATTAAATATTAATCTTGAACAAACTACCTAGTAGGCAACTTAATATACACAGCTAATAACCTATTCACGCGGTACGTTCATATCTTGGTTCATACGATTTTAAGCGATGAATCGCCTTCAGCTCTCCCAGTTTTGCCTATAGCACAGTTTTTCATAGCCTACAGGGTATAAGTAAAATTTTATTTCAAATTATAATATTAAATTGCAGATGTGCTAAAATAATTTATTTTATTTTAAAAAAGATGAAATCATTCGAGAAAGCAGTACTTTTGGTAAATACTTAGCTGGTTCAATAGTTGATATAAAACCACTTATTGATAGAAAAATCAAATTGTTTTTATGAAGAAGACTAGTTTTCTCTGCATTGGTTTATTTTATCAGAGTGTGTACTAGTATTCACTGCATACTGAATACTGAATACCAGTATTCAATTAACTTTGAAGAAGCGAGCAGCATGGTTCGCGAAACGTCAGCATTAACAAATATTGACACACGGCATAACCCGGAAGCAGTTTATTTTCTAAATGATTCTGGCCGTGAAAGCCTACGTACTTATTTATTTAGTTATAGGTTCTATTTATTTTAGGAGAATTAAAATTGTTAGATTTAGGTATGGTTAACGGTCGTTTTAATAATAAAATTAAAGTGGATTTAAATACTTAACGTCAATTTAAGTTTCAATTCAGTTTTAAGTCCTAAAAACGTCCTGTGCCTGCTTCATGTTTGTTATTTTTTGTGAAATAGTGGTGTAACTTACACAAAAAATCATACAATATATATAATTAATAGTTTAGCAGCATGAGATTCTATTTGCTCGAGATCTGTCGCGTTTTCATTAAAATAAAAGTAGTTAGCCAGGATTTGACAGATATTAGATTCTATTGACAGTAGGTATTGTCAAAGCATCAGCGTTTAACACTGTCATTAGAATGAAAATATCTGTCAAATCCTGGCGCACTAATTTTATATTAATGCAGGCACGAGCGATCTCAATAAAATACTATTTACTCTTGCAGGCAAGCTAAAGTATCAACTAATTAAAAATAGTCGTGATTTATAAAAATAACAAACCTCAGAGTTTTTGTTATTTTTTTCCCTTTTTGTTGTATGTTTGACTATTTCAGATTCGTATTTTGGTGTTATTCTGAAATAAAACCGTATTAAACCAACAGATCTTTATTAAAACACAGATATGAACCAAAATAAGTAATAAATATTGAGATATTTAAGGATGAGTATTGGGATGCACATCCCTAAATACCCATATTATGATGAACACTAATCAATTAAAAATAATTCAATTTCACAATAACTCATAAACACCATTATTCTTCACGTGTAGAAGCGTTAAAAAATAAATTAGGGACAGCTTGGCTGCCATCAGCCTCATCTGTTAACATTCATATGCGTGATATAATGCCTGGCATCTTTACTAACGTCTTCGAAAGGCAGGAAACGGTTTATTATGAAAAATGTGTACCTAAACATATCTAATGCTGACAAATGAGTGTATCGACTGAGCTCAAGTCTAAGCCTAACCGTGGACATCAGTTCTACCAATGCGTTGCTATTTGGACACGCAAGATTACGTAACAAAACACGTGTGATGTAACAACAGACTCTGGTCGAATGCAGTTTGGATGGGGAACGATTAGAAATACGCTGTTGCGATGTTTAGTAGTCGTTAAACGGGTGTAATGTGATTAATTTGTGCAGTGAGGAATGCACTATGACGAATGCGAGTTAATTTCGTTTAGGAAAGATGTATTGTATTAGTGAAGAGGTTGCGCTGTGCTTTGATCGAAGTATGTGGTAATATTAAGGAAGTCTATATGTATGTATTGAATATTATTGGAAACGTGAAATTTAATGGGATGCTTCATTCAGACAATTTGAATATGAATCAGTAAAGAAAAAAGTAGAAAAAAAATATATCATTCCATTTAAAAAAGAATATTACTCCCAGTACTTTGTTCACATAAATTTTGATTCACATTAATCTGATGTTACGGCTTTTTTTTCGTTTTGAACAGAATGAACAAAATTGCCAATTATCGGTTTCCGACTTCACTAATATTTTCTTTTATATATTCAATTTTTTTGGATTTTTATGCCCTCTAAAGAAAATGAATTATTTTTTGTTTTATTGCAATTTTTATGACTGATTTTCCAAAATCTAGACTCCAGTCCGAATTTCTGCCTTCAAATTTAAATTCTACGGAGAAGAAGCTTACCAGCAACATTTTCACTTGTATAATTTTGTTTATTGTTGGCCAATATATAAAAAATCAAATTTAGGACCACCTTAATATTCAAACTTTCCTCTGCTGCATAAAGCATATGAAAACACACATGAAAAAATTTCTGCTGATTTGTTATATTAAAAAATCCTCGAACACCATTATTTTTAGTTATTATAATTATCATTTCTGTAAAAGTTCAATTTTCGACTGTGAATTGTTTCGGAGTTATCACGTCACTTTTTTAAATGGCAATCCCACTTTTTTGTTACTGGTTTTGGTAGATCCCATATTATACTTCAAAGTATGTCTTGTGGTAAGAAAATGGTTGCAACAAAATGTTCGATTAACATACGCAACACAGCAAGCAAATATAGTTGGTACTACATGCCCTCTGCAGTTCACAAAGTTCTTGTTTGCGGAGAGAATATAATTAGATAATATACTATGTTGCCTCTTGGGCAGCTATCTGAATATGCACAAGAAATTAGAAATAAAGATTACAATTTAACAATTTACTTCATCATTCTATGAAATGTTCTAGATCAGCGACCAATGTAGATGATTTTTAGCATATGCTGTGCAGAACAGATCCATTTATAACGAACATAAGAAACCAATCTTTACAAAACACATACTTGTCGATAAAGTTCTAGATTTACTAATGGATTTTAATTATAATTTCCTAAAATATATTGCAGCATTCTTTATAGTGCTTAAGTTGTCTTTAATGATAAACGTACAATTAATAAAAAAAATTGTTTTCCTTTTGCGCCAAACGTAGATTGACCTTTTGGATTTTGAGTCCACCATATTACATACACCATTTTTTTTAATTCTGGCGTTGGATTTATAATTAGTAACTCAAAAACACCTTAAGTGCAAAGTTTTATTATAATTGACACAAAAGCAGGCTTGCGGGTAAAAGAATTCTTATTTGTTATTTAATAATAAATAAGTTAATAACATTTTAATGATTTTTTTACTGATTAAACCCTTGGTCCTTTTTTTGTTATGCACAAATTTTATAAGAATTAATCTAAAAATTACAAAGTTACAGAATTTTGTCCTCAAAAGGTCATTTTAGCCCCACTGTGCACTTCTTTTGCCAATGTATATTGGAAATGTATACCTAATGTTTATTACAAAATATTCTATCTTTCTACATTTTTTACCACTTGCATTCAACGTCAAATGACGAACTTTTCTCTGTCCAGTGTAATATATGAGCAAATCGAACAAAAATATTAACAGAAGCACATGAAGTGTTATTTGTAGGTCACCCCAAAACCCTGGAGGCTTGCGTATGTAAACGGAGCGTTTACTTAAGTATTAATTTTCTCCCAAACCCTCTTTTGTCCCACTTTCATCTTTACGCATTTCATAGCAAAAGATCACAGCTTTCAAATGAAACTATTTTAATAAAAATACCCAAATGTGTCAAAAATATAAAACAGTGATTAATTTTTTAAAAAAGCGGTTACAATTTTTCTTTTAGTTTTTTTTTTTTCTGAAAACATTAAAACGTACATGAAAAATGCTACTAAATGGACTATAAAAACAATCAAGTTTTATAGGTGTTACACTAATTCAAAAATTACCGTGTCACTCAAAACGTCCAACCAAAATGTTAAACCTCAACTAATTTCCACAATTTTTTTATGAAGTAATATTTCAGGAATTTGTTACTGTTACGGAGTACAACAATTCTCCAAAGTATCATGTAATTCCCAAAACTTTTCATTTTTGGATTGGGACACTTCAGAAAGGAGCACATTACCGACTTTTGGAAGTAAAGTTGAGATATCTTCACTTTATCTAATATAAGTGGCGTCTTTATCTTTAAAATTGGATTACGAAACTTATTTAAAAGTTAAAATCGACTTTAAGTGTTTAACGCCACTTTAATTTTATTATAACAACTACTGTTAATCATCACCACCATTAACTTCGTAAATCGTAAATTTAAGTTGTAATTAGTATGTATTAGTCGTAAGCTTATTTCTTTATAAATAAAGATTTCATTGTTTCATATGGTTGTTTCATATGAAATTATTATTATCGTAGGTCTACACAAACTGGTTAATATTGAATTACAAATTTATATTTGAAGGAAACAACACGAACCATAAACAAAAAGGCATTCATCTTTATTTATTTCAAACACGTACTGATTTATTTACTCTTACTACATGGCGTCTACAATTAACAAACTGGAACACACTGCACTAGGTTAACAACAGACAAAAACACGACCGAACACATACTTATTACGATTATATAAAACAAAGCACAAAATACCAAAACTCATAAATAATTAAATTTAATTTATATATAACTCGAGCTGACTTTTTACGCACACACGCGTTCCCATCGTGATTTTCCATTCAATGCGGGTTCTATCGTCCGACCAATTCTCTATTTGTCGTTCGGCCGGACACGTAAGACACGACACGGCATCTTCTTGCTCTTTAATAAGGGAGAGAGACCGTCGAGGAATAAAGTAGAGTCGAGGCGATTTCAATTTCAAATGTAGAACGCCGCGAGTTGTTGTCGCTGAGGTAAGTTGGCGCTCTCGTCGAAATTTATGAAAAATAAATAAGTACCCTGCGCGCGGAATGAGTTACTGTTGCTGTTGCCGTAATGAGAATTTCTTGTTACGTCGCTTTAACTTATTCATATCGCAGGAGTTTATAGTTATTTTGCCGGTTAGATTATACAGGCTTCCCGTTTTCTCAGTCTTTATATAAAGGTGGCCACTTATATGAAGTTGTGGCGCGTTTTATGTATTTCACATTTCATTGCTCCAATATACTGGGTGTTTTCTAGTTCGATGGAGATGAGGTAAGAACATACTCTTGGGATGAAATAAGACGGTTAACCCACCTTTTTTATATGCATTTGCTTTTCATTTCTTCGTTATACTGCTTTAAAGTGAAAACGAAACTTAAAATGTTTGAAAGTATTTATACCATGCAATTAGCATGGTATAAATCCTTTAAAATATTTGTTTAAGGTACTATCGTGGCCATATATTGTACCATATATTATGTCCCTTCTTTGACGTCCATTTTCCTTGATTAATATGCTATAACTCATAAAAATTAGAAAGCTGTATATGTTGACGTTTTCCCGATTTTTCCAAATTAAGAAGAATTGGCACTGTTTTTGCTCCGTAAATTTCATTCGTTTAACTTTAGCAATTAATTACTCCGGAAATAATCCATAGATTTCAACGAATTAAAAAGTTAAATCACCTGCGGAATGCTAGCTTTCAATGTGCATTTTTGTAAAATCATTGGATTAGTGCTTGGCCCACAAAAAGCTATATTATGCAATGCCAACAATTCCTTTATTAGAAGAGCTAGAATAATAAAATATAGACTATAGGCTACCCACTAATTCATAGGTTTGAAGTTTATTACATAATCATTGTTTATCTTGCATTTTCCCTACAAAAGATCGAGTTGAAGCATCTCATGATTGCTGCAATTGCCGCGGTGCTCTTCGGTCTTTGGGGCGAGCGGGGGAAGGGATCGACAGCGACGCTGCCAGTAGTGGCAGATCGCACGTGCATTAGTTACTAAAAGAACAGTGTTTACGGACACAATGCATATAACGACACGGCGATTATGCCTCGCCAAAGAAATTAGGATATCCGGCGACAGATTACCGAATTAAAAAATAATGGCAAAATGAGCCAATAAGATAACAGAACCACGAACAGGCATTTGGAAGTCCCATGGGAATTCTTGGCAATTTAAATCGGGTTTCGGGATTAGCAGTTGAAATTAATGAGTGATCTGCAAAATATTCTGCGTCCACAAATTTACGATGCTAAATTTGTAAAAGTTTTTTGATATTTTTAAGTTATATACGCTCAGAGCTGACGTTTGTAATATATGTAATATATCAAGACTTGTATTTATTTTATATTGTTTGTGCATGTATTTAAATATTATTAGTAAATAAACTATTGAAACTGTTATAATAGTTTGAATAGTTTGATTTATACAACAAATTCGGGCATACTTTTTAAATATTTTTTGGGTTTATCAAACAAACTTAATTTAGTATTCACCACTAATCAGAAACTCCATATTATTAGATCTATCCGCTTCCATCAAAATCTTGTTTACAACCTTATTCTATAAAAACTGAAGAAAACAAATACGCCAATCGACAGAAGATTTCTCTCGTACCGGGTCACATATTATAATTAAAATTATGCAAAAATTAAGAATTTAATTGTTAGTTAAAATTACTACCTTGACAAGTTATCGTTCTTTTTGCGTATTGAGAATAAGCTGCACCGGTTCTCCCATCTGTGTCGGTTCCTTCCGACATGACAGCACCGCTAACGCCTCCCTTCCCCGCAGCACACCAAAGACCGTAGAGCGTCGGAATTCACGCGGAGTTTCAGCACGAACTTTTGTATGAAAAATGCCAGATAAACAATGATTGTGTAATAAACTTTAAACTTATGGATTATTGGGTAACCTATAGTTTATATTTCATTATTCTAGCTCTTCTAATAACGGAATTGCTGGTATTGCATAATATAACTTTTTGTGGGTCAACCACTAATCCAATGATTTCACAAAACAAAAACTTGCATTCCGCAGGTGATTTTACTTTTTAATTCGTTGAAATCCATGGATTATTTCCGGAGTAATTAATTACTAAAGTTAAACGAATGAAATTTACGGGTGAAAAACAGCGCCAATTCTTCTTAATTTGGAAAAATCGGGAAAACGCCAACATATACAGTTTCCCAATTTTTAGGAGTTTTTTAGAATTTTTTCAAATTTTTTCGCCTATAGTTGGGGAGAAAATCAAAGTCAAAAGAGGGGACATAATATATGGCCACGATAGTACACTCATACACAAAAACAAACAGAAACGCTAAAACCTGTTTTGATGAGTTAAGTTTGAGAATGGATTTGTATTCAGTACAAAAAACAACCAACAATATGTACTTACTATTGTTAATTTGTTTAAAATAGGTTATTTTTCTGGAGAGACACTTCAAAATTGGGATAATATGACGGATAGTATGAGTAATATTGATAATGTGAATGGAAAGTGGTTTATTTTGAAGTGTTTTTAATAGATTTTTTTGCTATGTATGACAATCTGAATCTAACGATGCATATCAGTTTGATTTTGTTGCATATTTGTTTTTGTGTGTGAACACAAAAATCACATCAAAGAAAATCTGATTTTCAACACTCAGAAGACGGCAAATCATACTTAAAAAATTTCATATAAAATTGTTAATATGTTGATAACGGTTGTACTTTCTATAAGGATCAAGCTGGTTAAATCGTTTCTAAATTATCTCTTCTATCGCCACTTGAAGACTTTACATAAAAGTACCAAATATCTTATTCACAGCAATATTAAAATTTATTATTGCATTATATTTTCGTTAAATTGCAAATACCACAAAAAAATAGTAACGTTTGGTATATGACACATTATACATTATACAGGTTGCTCCATTTAAAAAACTCGAGAAGTCAAAAACATCAAAATTTAGTAGGTCAATGAACATTGAATACCCTGTATGGTGTATCTCATATCTTTGGATACTATCATCTACCTACTGGCTTTGACTATAGTCTCACATAGTTTAAAGGCAAAATCCGCAAAAATGTCGTTTTTACATAGTTTATAAAAAGGTCGTGCAACGGGCATATTTTAGTAAAACAGTAGAATATCTCTGGAACTAATAACGCTGTGACTTAGCGACATACACGGTTGGATAAACACATTTAGTAGTATTCATAATATAATAAAATATACAGGACGTTCTATTTAAAAAAAATATACATACTTTCCGTCACACCTAAATGCAACACCCTGCATAAATGAAAATAATTTTACGTTATAGAAAATGGCGAGTCAACCAAGTTTTGCATAAAATATTTTTTCTGTCTCAAACGATTGTGTATTAACTATCGACCGCCGGGATACTAATAAGTCATCCTGTATATGCTACGATCTAAAATAAAAAATTCTACGACATTATCATTACTGATGCATCAACATACAATAGAACAAAAATTTATCAACAATTACTACAGTAATTCCTACAGAAAAACGTGTGTTTAATAAATGGATCGGTGGAAATGCAGTTACAGATAACTGGGTCTTAAACAAATTGAAGAAGGTTTTTTTTTCTGAAAATGCGCCAACCTTACATTTCCCAGAAGTCTACAACACTCGGCTTTCTACGTCACTATACCTCTACGGGCATGTTTATTTCATGAGAAATCCGTTCAAAGGACACATACTACATACAATTAGCAGCAATTCTATTCACACTGAAGCACAGAGTGTGGAGATGCTTTCTTGGTCTTCTCCGACCAACCAATTTGTGTGATTTTTCACTTCCTTCCACATCAACAGGGATAATGGTGGTGCTTTCGAGTCAAAAATGTACCCTGCACGCATACCTGAAGGAAGTTAGCTCTTTCGCCTGCCAACAAATGGCGAAGAAGACGCTAATAACAGAGTTGTGTGGAGAGCGAGTGGCGCATTTTCTTCTTCATCTTGCGTTGGAAGGAACACCGATGGCCACCAGTTCCAATTAGGAATGGAAATTAGTAAGAAACTGTGTAATTGCTCACGCGATGGTGTTAGATTCCGCGTATTTCCCGTCTGGATTTATATATGTGCGTTAGAACAGGAAATCGTTTATATGTATTCGCGTAGGTTTATAAATATGTGTAGGTATATTGGTAGTGAAGGAAGAGCGGGATGTAAACGGTGGGAAAATGGTCTGTTAAATAAATGAGAATCGTTATAGCTTTGTTGTAAATGTTTTGCTTTAAAAAACGCCTACAAGTGATGAGAAAAAATCTGATGTGGCATGACTTTATCATACAATATATAAAATTAATAGTTTAGCTGCATGAGAATCTATTTGATTGAGATCAGTCGTGTCTGCATTAAAATAAAACTAGATAGCCAGGACTTGAATAGATAATTAAATAAATAAATAATTCCTTTATCAACATAAAACAATATTAAATGCAACAAAATAATATTTATATTTAGAGCGGAGTGCAGCACACTTGTTTCCAAATTGTCTCTCCTGTTAAGCAAACAGACAACACTTCACCTTACCCCCAAAACTGTTAAACGATAAGTTTTTCATATCTTTCCTGAGATCATTGTATATGTGACTGACCTGGTAAGAGAATTACCGTTTATACAGCTCAGTGCGATGGGCAGGTGGAGCAAACAAACCCCTGAATCTTAAATTAAGGTTATGGACATCCGTTCTACAGCGTATCTTCCGCATGAGGTATTGTGGGATCCTCTTGGATAGCAACTCATGATATAATATTGCTGCATGCAACACCCTAGTGCTATCCATGTTCAACCACCCCAAGCTGCCCAGACCATTCGATACATGATCATAGTTCCTCAAACCAAAAACAAACAGAACACATGCATTTTGGACACGCTGAACACGCTGCCTATCCGACGCCGTCAGGCAAGGACCGTACACGGTATCACAATATGAGATTTTTTTACTATTGACAGTAGATATAGTGAGATATTGTCAAAACATCAGCATTTGACACTACCAGTACTGTCATTAGACTGAAAATCCTGGGTCACTATAATAGTATTATCTCAATGTATGTAGATGCGCCCGATCTCCATCAAATAGAAGTTGCTCTTGCAGCTAAACTATTAATTATACCAAAAAATGTCGCAGACATAAATTATTCAGAATTTCCTCTACTTTAATTTATTGTTTTACTATTTTGAGGAAATTACAGAAATGGCGGCTCGTTTGCAAAATCCTTGAAAATGCTTAGAGTAAACTTCTAGTTGCTTTGAACCCTTTTGAACCAAAACTTTTCAGGTCTAAGTTTAGTCATGAAACTTCTAAATATGAAGTTTCGTCCCGATACCTTCAGTAGTTTCTCCGGAATCGTCTCCACAAAAATCGAGCACACACATACACACACACATACATACATACACACACACACAGAAATTTTTTGTACCTTGGTCAAAAATGACCAGGGGAGCCAAAAAGACTTATTTCTGCTAAAATCTAATTTCTTTTTTCGACATGATTACAATACTTCATCATATTACGTATGATAAAGTAAAAAATTGTTCAAACAAAAATTTTACAGGCTGTTCATTTTATTATAGAAATTTGCAATCCTTGCCATTTTCTTATAGAACACCCTATATTGTTATTTTTTTCAATTCTAAGGTTAATTCTAAGACCTTTTTGCAGAAATAATGTTTTATATGCCATATTTGTCAGTTATGAGCAATTAATCAAAACCTTCAATGACTTTCAAATTAAAAATATTTTCCCACATTGGTACACATTTATTTTAATATGTCAGTTTCAACATTTAATTTAATTCTATTTAATTGTGTTGTTATTTTCCCTTGGAGTTTTTATTTTTTTATCCGTTTGGTTCAAGTAAAAGTTTATGATTTTTGATTAATTGCTTAGATATAACTAAAAAATAAAGCATTTTATAAAACAAAAATCTGATGTGGCCAGGCACATAACTTTATCATACAATATATAAAATTAATAGTTTAGCTGCATCTGAATCTATGTTATTGGGATAAATCGTAGGTATTGTCAAAGCATCAGCATTTTTTTATATTTCTGTATAGGAAATGTTAGGTTGGTACCACTTTGACGAAACGTCAAGTTTAAAAAGCTAATTCAAATTCTGACAGATTTATATTTGTTCATGGCACTGTAGATGTCACATCCGTACCAACATACTAAAATAAAACTACACTCATCCCTATACTTTATTTACAATTTTCTCAATTGATCGTTTTTAGAATTAGATATAAAGACGAGTTGATATTTCTTATCAACAAACAATCAAATCGGTGATCTCATTTTATTTGAAATTTGTATTTTGTACTTTGCCGCGCTAGAGCGGCAACGTTCCATAACGGTACTCCAACCTCTGATGAAATCAGCTGTTTTCGAGTGACAGCACAAAAACCTATTTGTCAACATTCTGGCTACTATGTACTTAGTTTCATATCAATACAGATGCGACCGATATCGATCAAATAGAATTTGCTCTTACAGCTAAACTATTAATTTTACCAAAAAATGTCATAGACATAAATTATTCAAAATTTCCTCTACTTTAATTTATTATTTAACTATTTTGACGAAATTGCAGAAATGGCGGCTCACTTGCAAAATCCTTGAAAAAGGCTTAGAATAAACTACCTGTTCCTTTGTACCCTTTTGAACCAAAAGCTTTTCAGCTCTAAGTTAGGTCATGAAACTTCTAAATATGAACTTTCGTCCCGACACCTTTAGTAGTTTCTCCGGAATCGTCGCCACAAAAATCGTTTACACACACACGCACGCACGCACACACACACACACACACACACACAGACATTTTTTTGTACCTTGGTCAAAAATGTTCAGGGGCCCCAAAAAGACCTATTTCCGCTAAAATCTAAAATTTTTTTTTCGGCACGATTACAATACTTTACATACTGCGTATGATAAAGTAAAAATACAAGATATAGAGTGTGTTCTGTAAAGTACATTGCAAATTTCCAAATAAAATAAACATCCTGTATACTAAAATACTCTATTTGAAAACCTATGTGTAGTTTTTTTTGCAGTTGATGAATTATTAAGGTGTTCCGTTAATTTTGACTATTGTTGGTTACCAATTTTTGGTTACAAAATATAAAATATCCTATAAAAAATTCTTAGAATTAGAAATTGTAATAAAATATAGGGTGCTGTATTTAAAAAAGGAAAAGTTATCAAATTTTTATAATAAAATGAATCTAAAAAAGTTATTTAAGACTAGAAAGATAAGAAACGCCAATATGGAGTGATACAGCGCAAGATTTTCTGGAATTTGAAAAAAAAGAGTGAAATTTCTGATAATGTAACACTTCAGTTGCAAATTTTTAACCGAATGTATAACATATAGTGATGTACTAGACATTATTTAAAGGAATGTCTAAATAAAAACCGATTTTCCTTTGTTTGGTGGAATTATTTCAGTGTTTTGTCAAAGAGACATGTTCTTAGCCGAATAATACGCCAGCAAAAGAGGATCGGAAAAGAGGGTTTGATTTACACATTTCCACTTCATTTTCACCTTTGTAACAACAAAAGACACTTAAAAATCAGTAAACAAAATCTGTCAAAGGTTAAACAAAAGTAATTCAACATAAGCTGGCTAGCAAAATTGGTTCTTTAGTTGTGGCGGTCGTCTATTAATTTTTGTGATTAAAATAGTATATATATATCGTCTGACTTTAGTATGGTGGTGATGAATACTTTTTCCATGACAGTGTAAATTGTTGTTAAATGAAAACCAAGAAATTAGTTGTTTTTTCACAGAAATAGTAATTTTCATCTAAAAAATTCTAATAACTCTTAGGAAAAAACCTACCCAAATAAAACAAATACATTTCTGTCAAAAATTCCCGTCAAAAAATAATAAATACTCCTTTGTATTTTTGTCTAAATTACCATAAACGTTAACATAACCGTGTCTCCTTTGTTCTCTCGAACAGTTTGACCCGAATAACTAACACCAAAACTTGGGCAATACATACTTCAAACTCCAAACGACTCAATTTCGTCATCAATACCACACAGTAGCACTCTTATGAGTCGTGAATTCATTCATTCCATGAATGACTGGTTGTGCCACAGTACCATTCTTGTTCAATCACAAATACCAAATTGAATACAGGCAATGAGGGCACTCTCACTGCAAAAAAACTGTAATCCGATCATCTTTGGTCATAAATCATGACAAAGGGAAGATGCTACCCATCCCTGAATAGTCTCGAACAATTGACGGATAAACGGGACAAGTGACAAGAGAGGTATTACGGTCTCTGGGTGCAAACTTGAGCTCTTAGAGTAACAGGTGTGCGCCACACAGTTTACAATGGGAATATAATAAAGATGTTGCCATATAATCACAGGAACGTGACTTACCACAAACGAAGCGGCGATCTTGAGGGTATTTTGAGCGTGCCATGTAGGTACGAAGTCGTCAAGACAATTGAGTGAAACTAAACCCGAACTAACACGAATACGTTCTCGGAATATGACGAATTGGAAATAAAAATAAAATTGTCTTTTATATCCATAGTTATTTCTTGTACCTTACTTAAAACACATTTTTGGAAAATTTTAGAATAAGTTAAAATTACAGGAAGATGGTTACTCCAATTTTAGAAATAGTATAGAGAAAATATACTGTGTGGTGTATCATATGATAGCCCTTTTAAAAATTAACTAATTTTCCCTTTTCATTGTCGACGTAACAAAATAAGGGAAGAAAACTTGATTAGCTTTTTATTTATTTTTTTACAATTTAAAGATTAATATCAACTCAAACTGTTATTAAGCAGAGATAAGGATAGGATAATATACCAGGAAATACTTCTTTCCTTCAAATTGTTGCATCTCAACCACCATAAAATTGTGAACTTTCAAAACCTTGAAACTTTAAAATTGTTTCTTTTATGTTTATTTTATTACACTGACTTTACCTATAGGATTCTGCCTTCAAATCAATGTTGTATGTTCTGTTCGACTGGGAATTGTTCCCATTGATTTCCAATAAACGAATGTATTTACTTCAATTTTCACTGAAATCTGCATTGTATTTGCTATTTATTCGTCGTGTAAGATTTTTTTTAGGTCTAGGAAAAATGCTTATCAATATATGTATGTAATAATAGTGTTACAAATTGATTTTATTTGAATCGATATCCAATCATAATAATTGTCTGTTCTGTTATAATAACATTTATTTTATTACGTAAATCTGAAAATCTGAAATCAATCCTAATCGATTTGGCTAAATTAAGAACACAATTAATACACAAATAATATTTAAAAATTGTTGGCTCAGTACGCAGACTCAGTACGTTGTTTCCCAATAAGATTGGTTAAAGAATTCGGTCAGTGCCTAAATTCAGGGCCGGCCCTAGCGTTTTTGCCGCCGTAGTCAAATCTCAATAGTGTCGCCCCCTAACTCCAAAATGATTTATACAAAAAAACAGATTTATACACAAATCATGGTCCAGAAAAATACAGTCAACACTCACAATATTTACGAAATTTATTTGTATTAAAAAAACAACCTTTGGAGATTATACTAGTACAACAATACTTTTAAAACAACAAAGAACAAAGAATACTAGTACAATATACAAAGTTTAACTCTAAATTAAAATAACCACTTTCGAACTTTTTTTCTGCAAAATCACGAATTACTTCTTTCAGATCTAATGTAATACTCAATTCATATTCAGCTGCCTTCGACAATTTTAAGTAGACATGGTTCTTAAGTGCTGTTTTTATTATTTTTAGTTTAGCAAACTATCTACCGCCCGCTCCGGTTGCAACAGTTATAGGCAGGGTTAGAATAAAACTGGTAAACAATGTTTAAATTTGGCCCAATGTTAAGGGAGGTAATCAATTTAAAAACGCCAACTGGTCCTTCTGGAAACAAGGTCTATCTATGGACGCAAAATCATTTAACATCATAATTAATTCGCTTGACTATGAAAATAGTACCAAAATACCATCAAAATGATCAGTAATTGTCAGTGAAATTTGTCATGAAATACTTGCATCAAATATCTCCGAATGTATTAAGCTTAGCAAAACAAAATGTACCTACACCATATTAAAAATGAAAAGAATTACTTAAAAATATTGAAAGATGTAGATTTGGGAGAAGGTTTAAAAACGGGTTTTCAGAACCGAAATATTATGTCAATATCTACACACTGTTAAGTCATGTGTCATCAGCAAACTTCTGTCGTTTTTGAGAGAATTGACAGAAGATATTGACATAAAATCTCCGTTCTTTACATTTTCCCAAATCTGAATCTTTCAATATTTTTAAGTAATTCTTTGTTTATCATGTAGCCAAATCTCCATCAAAATTGTATCTTTAATATGATGCATTATTTCTTCTGCTAAGAGTAATATTTTCGGAGATAATGATGCAAGCATTTCATGGCGATTTTTTTAATCACTGATAGTTTTTAATTAATTTCAATAATAATATCATCAAAGACTCAGCAACATTTTCATATCATTTTTATAGGCGGGCAAATTATGTCTTCCCAAACAAAAATCGCCAACTTTTAAAGCGGTTTCTATATCTTTAGAATGTGCCAGAAATTCATTTTTACTTATAATATTTTCTTTAAGTTTGTGGATATCGGATAAAAACTCAAAAGGGTCGTTAGAACTATTTTATATTTAGAAAATAAACTGCTTCCGGGTTATGCCGTGTGTCAAGATTTGTTTTTCTAAATGATTCTGGCCGTGAGAGCCTACGTAGTTATTTTATATTTCTCTTATGATTTTTGTATAGGATCACTACACTACAGTAAACTTTCATATTATTTTTTTTTTATTTTGTTAGCTAGCTTTTCAGCTTCTATTATAAACTTGTCAAATATATCCGATCTTAATTCCCAACCTGCTATATTAACAAAATGTAAAATACGCTAATGTGTTTATCATGAATAGAATATATTCATGTATATCTAAGTAATGAATAATTCTTTTGTAGATAAGACTGGCGCATTTTCATCTTTAGGGTTCGTTATATAAGTTTTTCAAACGTAAAAAAATTAAACCCTTAAACATGATCAGTTGTATATTTTTCTGTTTGATGTCTAATCACAGTCGAATTCCTCTGCTCTCTATTCTATATTATCTATTATCTATTCTCTATGCTCTATCCTCTATTCTCTACCCTCTAGTGTCTATTCAATGTTCTCTGCTCTATTCTCTTTTATATATGTTCTATTCCCTATTCTATTCTCTGTTCCCTAGTATCTAGTCTTTATTCTCTATTATCTATTATTTATTCTCTATTCTCCATTTTGTATTCACTATTCTCTATTCTCCATTTTCTATTCACTATTCTCCATTCTCTATTCTCCATTTTCTATTCACTATTCTCCATTCTGAGAAAGAATTTTTAAATATATAAATTATATAATTTATATAAAAACTAAAGAACAAAATTAATCTTAGTTTAAATATTTTTTTTATAAATAAAAATTAACTAAACCCTATTAATTTGATATTTTAAAATTTATGACCCAACCATAAATTTTAATACTAATAATTTAGTATTAAATTTCTATTCCCTATTCTCCTTTCTCCATCCTCATTTCTCTATACTCTATTATTTATTTTCTACTTCCTTCTCTATTCTCTATCTGCTCCATGAGAAGCTAAAAATGATTGCCTCTACAATTGGTGTAAGTTTGACAGTACCAAAAATTAATGTCTTTTTAGTTCACTCTCTATTACCATATGAAAGAGCTCTCCATAAGGATCTCAACATTTTGTTTTTATTTTTATGTTAATTTTTGAAATACTCCCCAAGACGCATTTGAAATCCTCCTCTATTTCCAGAATGTAGAAAAATAGTATTTGTGTTATTACTTTTATTTACTTTTATTAAATCCAGCATTTTATGAAATATTGTGGTTTCAGCTACACGCATGGATAAAACTTTCAGACATTTAGTATGTATTTAGATATTCAATATACTTTTGAACTACTTTACCGATTTTGATGATTTTTTGACACATTGTAAAGAAAACCAAGACTATCACATGCCATTACAGAACGAAATAACTGTACCTATACAGGCAGACCTAAACATGATAAAATCCAAAATTAAGGATCTCTTGTCACATTGTCTTGTCAAAGAACCATGTATTCTCACTATTTTGTTTTTGATTCGTCCCAATATCTTTTGTAGTAACACAGTTTCAAGTGAAAGTTTGCAGTTTCTTTACTACCTGAAACCGGACAAAACTGTGTCTGAAACTCTGAAAGGTTGAGTTTTAGAAGGTTTTAAGATCTTTTAAGATTAACTGCAAACATTGGAAACTGAGCCAATTTGTAAAATATATCATTTAAGTTTAACGTTGCCATTGCTTGAAACGTTGAGGTTACTGTTACTTTTTAGGTTCATAATATTGAAGTTTTTAGATTTCGCTGTTAAAATGGTTAAATTTGAAACTAACCAAGGAGCTTCAAAACGTGATGTAATTGACAAAATCATAAATCATCACCAAGCCCTCCCTTCAAAAATTAAATATAGAAAAACAGACCCACAAGAGTCCCTTATTATTCCACTGGCAAGTGTTTCACACACTGCAAGTGTTTGGGTTACCCACCCTAAATGACTTTAACAACACAAAAAACAGAAACATGAGATCTCACCCCGCACTCTTTTCAACGCAATAACTCATCGGCCTCATATACCCTTACCGCTAACAAAATCAACCATATTATGGAGAGTTAAAAAGACAGACAGAGATAAAGAGAAGGGGGGAGAGAGAGAGAGAAGGACGTAAGTAAGGAATTAGTAAATTCCGGGAAGAAATGTGACCCTCATTTGCCTGGCATGGGTTAAGGTAGGCCCAAGCAAGCGTGTTTGAGAAGAGAGTAGGAGGCCGTTTAGCGACGACTCGCATTGCAGAGGTTATGTATTTATAACGGTTTGATACTTAGCCGGGGCCTCCTCTGACTGAAATGACTGCATTCCATCTAGATAGGAAATCACAGGTCCCGTGTTACAGATTTATTGAAATGGGCGTGACCCAGACTAGAATTTCCTAGACCAGAATTAACGTCTGCACATCTCGCCTTGGCATCGCAATGATGAATTTTACGAGCTTTACCTTTAACTAGATAGGGCTTGGGCCAAGTATACTGCGCTCATAAATTTATTAGAGAGAGAGATGAAGATATCGACAACGACCGCGCCAAAAAGTATTATCCCAAGATCCTACCCTGCTCCTAATATGCACCAATGATGCCGCCACTTCTAAACTCACGCCATACAGTCAGTTTATAATTATAGTCCATTTAATAACCAGGAGGATAAAACCAAACGCCAGGTTCAAACTAGGAAAAAACCGTTAAAAATATCAGCAGATATTTTAACGGTCAAATTTGAATTATTTTCATGTTAAATATGTAAAATAACACCAATAAATCTATTATGCTTAAAATTTTAATAATTTTGTGCACTTCTTCTTAAGACTGTATATAAAACCTTTAAAAAAGCCTAAATGTATCATGATGAAGAACATATGTAGAACATAAATGAGTATACTTACATAAAGAGTAGTTGTTGCAAGTTTTTAATTACGCATGTTTCCTATAATATATACTCAATGTAAATATTCCTTTGAAAAACGAATTGCCTATATTGTGAAGATTGAAAACGTACCATATTTGCAATAACAAAACTTTGCAATCCAAAGTTCTGTTACTTTTTGTATGTTTAGCCATGCAGTATTTTTGATAATGTCGGCTCAATTTAATGTGAAATGAAAGGTATGTCAAACTCAGTAGGTAATGACAGTTGTTTGGGTTTGGTAAAAAGAACATTATTGTTCTTAGTATTCTTCTCAAAAACAGTGGAATTTGACGTTTGTAACAAAAGCATTGCACATGTGCGAGATATCTAAATGCGTAATATCCTTAATTTTCAATTATGATGTATCACACTTGTTGTTTTTTGAAACGGTTACAAGTTTGGACGAATGTTACTAATTTTGCTTGTTTTTAAAAGATTGAATCGGAGGTAGAATCAAGGTTTTTTAGTATAACATAGCACTTCAAATCCAATTTTTTCATCTTTCATATGCAACTTTTATTTTTAAATGAAGAGCTTTACCAACGTCAGTCTGAACCATCTGAATACATAGTGCTGGTCTTATTTGTCCGAATTTTTTATTTAAAAATCGTAATTTTTACTTGAATAGCCAATAGTCCTGACCGTCAGACAAGTGAAAGAAAGCATACTGTCACAATTTTGGTACAATAAAAGAAGATTTTGATTTTAGCTCCAAAATACTTTGAACGCTGCTCCAAAGACAAAAATCTGATGTGGCCAGGCACATGACTTTATCATACAAAATATAAAATTAATAGTTTAGCTGCATGGGAATCTATTTGATTGAGATAAATCGTGTCTGCATTAAATATAAACTAGTTAGCCGGGGTTTGACAGATATTTTGATAGTCAATAGTATCAATAGTAGGTATTGTCAAAGCATCAGCATTTGACACTACCGTCACTACTACTGTCATCAGAATAATAGTTATTTATCTCACAAGTGCCGAAAATACGGAATAGCGCGACGAGCGGTGATCCGGCGCTTTCGGCAGGAGTGACATCAACGTTTTTTGTGTCGCTTTTTGAGAAATACGTATTTAAAAAAATCAAAAATGTTTATATTTCTGTATAGGAAATGTTAGGTTGATACCACTGATACCACGAAACGTCAAGTTTAAAAAGCTATTTCAAATTCTGACAGATTTATATTCGTTCATGTCACTGTAAATGTCACATCCGTACCAACATACTAAAATATAACTACACTCATCGCTATACTTTATTTACAATTTTCTCAATTTATCGCTTTTACAATTAGATATAACAACGGGTTGGTATTTCTTATCAACAAACAATCAAATTGGTGATCTTATTTTATTTGAATTTTGTATTTTGTACTTTGCTGCACTAGAGAGGCAACGTTCCATAGCGGTTCTCCAACCTGTGATGAAATCAGCTGTTTTCGAGTGTGACAGCCATAGACATTTCTGTGGTGACAGCACAAAAAAATATTTGTCAAAATCCTGGCTACTATGTAGCTTCATATCAATGCAGATGCGACCGATCTCGATCAAATAGAATTTGTTCTTGCAGCTAAACTATTAATTTTACCAAAAAATGTCATTGGCATAAATTATTCCAAATTTCGTCTACTTTAATTTATTATGTATCTATTTTGACGAAATTACAGAAATGACGAAAATCGTTGAAAAATGCTAAGAGTAAATAGCCAGTTCCTTTGGACCATTTTGAACCAAAAGCTTTTCAGCTCTAAGTTTGGTCATAAACCTACTAAATACGCACTTTCGTCCCGATACCTTTAGTAGTTTCTCCGGAACCGTCGTCACAAAAATCGGGTACACACACACACACACACACACACACACACACAGACATTTTTTTGTACCTTGGTCAACAATGTTCAGGGGACCCATAAAGACCTATTTCCGCTAAAATCTCAATTTTTTTTTTCGGCATGATTACAATACTTTACATACTGCGTATGATAAAGTAAAAAAGAGACCTTTGTCAAAAATCTTCAGCCAAATAAGTGTGGTTTACGTGAGTAAATAAAAATCCTTCAATAATGTCAAAATAAAACATGGTGCCCATAAAAAATCTAAAAGTTGGTCATGTTTTATCCGCCATCTTAAAAGATAATTTAAGTACGTGTAATTTTGTTACTAATGTCCAACTCCACTGCTTCTTTGGTACAAACAATAAGAATAATAAAAAAATATGTTTCAAAATTTTACCCTGTATACTAAAAAATCAGGTGGTATAAAAATCTCTACTATTCGTTTTGACTAAAACAAAAGAAATGTCACTACCCTATTCATGTTAATACACTTTCATTTTGCATAAAATTGACGCGATATTATCAAAATCTATTATTGCTTTTTCCGTCTTCAGAATGTAGGCAATTTGGTCTTTCAAGAAATAAATCAATTTGCTAAATATTATTGGAAATACGAGTAATTTCAAATTTGTATAGTTATTTTGCTCACACCACACTGTATATTTATATTTTATCATTAATAAAAATCAGTCAATACATTGCAATCTCACATACTGACACGTCTTAAGTGGATACTGCTATTACAAAACAAGAATTTCTATCAGCACAATGTAGTAATTCACTCTTTTTAGCTTTTCTGTGATTGCTGAGACGAGTGTTAACGTATCGACCAAAATTAGACCAGAATTTTCATGATACGTAATAAAACAAACACTAAGAATGTATAATTTCTTAAAATAATTCATATTTAATACGAGAATTCATCAACCATCACCGTCAACCGTACTAACATAATAATTATATCTAACGTCATTTTTTCTTCCTTTTTTAAGCTGTCCTTCACAATTTTTCACAATTTTGCACTGATCTGAAGTCAAGAATAACACCAAAGATGTCAAACCAAATCTTCTATTAATAAAAGTAAGGCTTAAACTTTTGGACCATGCCACGTATAGAGTTGCTTTGAAGTTTTGAACTCAGCTCGGCTGTAAAACAGTTAATTTTAAATTTGTGTTTTTACAATTTTAACCACTTCCTTGTAGCCGCTTGACGTCAATGGAAAGAGAATACGAACGGAAAATAGAAATCCTTCGATTTTCAGGAAGTAGCCGCATAGAAAATAATCCATATTCGTAAAAAGATTTTACGGCTTTAAAGTTTATTTTCGTTAGCGTATAGTGAAGCCCCGTTATTAAGCTTCCGGAAAACAGAGTCGGTAAACGCGTGAGCTGTTTACGGTTTAACCCACATTCGTTTGAATATATTTAATTCTAAATTATACACTATATCTATCAAAATTGACATGTTATACTAATCCTGGTTTTTATTTCGTTTTCAGGTAAGCATGATGCAAAAAAAATCGTCGAAAAATCTATGTTTCATCTCTACCACGTACAAACAATGACTAAATACGTAAGTAAATTGCTTAGAACTGTTATTCTAAATGCTAACTGTACTTTTATAGCTACTTTGTTACGAGTGTTGAAATTAAATGTTTAGTTTGTGGGAAGGGAAGATTGTTAACCAAATATTGTTATAAAACGTTTTGGCAAATGTTTTCAACTTCGCATCTAGTTCATATTTTACAAATACGACAAAGGCGAGTAGCGTAAAATTACACAACCATACGTTTCGTTGCAACATTCCAGTTTGTGTTATAAAACAGTTCTGAGAAATATACCGTATAATGGATAGAGTAGATATATTATGTCTGCACCGCAGACATATACAACCATGAATTCCAAAGCAACGGTACTAACTTTTCAGTACCTAATTTTCATTGTTTCAGGGAATGGTCTACTACGCACAATTGTTGTATCTCTTCTGATAAATAAATACGTCAATAATGTGTATCTATAACTTACCAACTATAGTTATTTATGTACCAAGGGCATTACACGGATGTTTATGCCCCGAGGGTGACCGTTCTCGGCTTTTTAAGTCGCCCGAGGGTATAAACATCAAGTAATGCCCGAGGTGCATACAAAATTTTATGTCGTACAATGGTTTTGTGCCTCCGTTTGAATAATATTAATAAATATTTTGACGTTATCCAGTGACATGCGTATCTACGGAGTTGAATAACAATACACACAATTCGGAGTTGAGTGACAATACAGACAATTAATTGTCAAACCTATAACCTTAATCGCCAATAATTGACGTGAATGACTTAAAATTTACAATTGAATAACAAATATTAGATATATTTGACATATAACCATGGCAACCCTTAACGCCCGCGCGGGCGTTAAGAAGCAGTTTTTGCCCCGGTATCTAAGATGTAAAATGTCACTTTATGATCATGTAGGACATAAAATGTATTACATATTATTACAGTCGACGTCTTCCATTTCTTAGCATACTGAGTAATTAGTTGACTCATCTATAAAGGATATCAAATATATTTTTTTATACATATCATAAATATCGCGAGTAAACCTAAGATAGCTGCCAGACATATGCCATAACAACCACTTGTAAGTCACGATTAAAGTGAAATGAAGAGGTTACTAATACTGGTCGTGAAGTGCTGGATAATTGACGTAAGACATCTCTTATTTTAGGAAAAAATCCTAACCACATTGCTGCACAAAATACTTCACCATATGTAATGGCTCCGAATACAGTAATCGTGAATAAAATAATATATTTATACCATTCCTTCCCATAAAATCTCAGTTAGAATTAGTAATATTATACAGGCTAAGCTGTGACATGTGTGCTAAATGACTACCAGCGTCAGTTTAAGCACGAAAGTTTATATTATGCCTGATCGTCCTTTGTTACCTACATACTGCGTTTTAAATTTATTTTTGGTTGGATTCTTATCTGCACCATATGTGCACTACTTAAAGAGAGATCCATTTCTAATATAAAAATTTTAATATCTGGAGAACCAAGACTGATCGAATCATTTGTGGACTTTTTTAACCAGAATGACATCCCATATAATCTTGTTGTCGTTTTGCACACATGTCTTAGATCAGCCGGTATATGTAAACAATATGGGTTTAATGTTTTAAAGGTGTTTTCTATCTCCGCCTCTCAATAAGCCGAAATCAAAATAAGCTATAAAGAAAGACGTTAGATATCTATCTAACGTCTTTCTTTAGATCTTATTTTTATTTCTGCTTATTACCCGATTATTGTATTACATAAGATACATACGAGGTGTTGAGGTTATGTTACATTTAATATAAATTTACCATACATGAAATTTTTCATAATTACTATTATGATCATGCCTGAAGATTGGCGAAACTAGCCATTAAATGAATACATTTACATAAGAACAGAGAATCTGAACATTATTTATTTATCCTTATATGATCAAGTAAATATTAAGTGTTTTAAATATTGTTAAAAAAGATTTATCATAGAGAAATGTTAAACATTTATGTTTTACCATTTTTAATGAAACACAGTATAAAATAAGTCGTTAGTCTTCTTCAGTCTGTCCTCTCTCCCTCATCTGTATTGTAATGTTTCAAGCATCTGGAATTTTTAGTGTTTTTCTTGTAGCAGCTTTTTATTCTATTCCCATTTCTCTTCCTTTCTTATTTCTTTAGAATGATTTTCTTTTGTGCTTTCTTCATTAGATAATAATGTTATAGAAGAACAGTTTCTTTTAACTTTATTTGGATGTTTCAGGCCGTAATAATGATTTTTTTATGGAAATAGTATTAGTTCAACTGTTATCTCCAAAGGTTGTGTATTAATGCCAAAATGGCTACTCACTGCTGCTAGTAAAATAATGAGGGATTATTGATGTCCGTAATGCCAACACTCGTGTCGGAATTTGGACAAAATGCTCACTCTAATATAGCAAACTATGTATTATATTTGTATACTATATGTATTACTTCTAACCATGTACACAATTCCGACACACATGTCTGGTTTAAGGACGTGCTATATTTACATGTACTTAATTCCGACACCCAAAATTTGTAAATAATAGTGGTTAAAAGAGTAGTACACCGTATTATTATAAAAATATAAAGCATTTTTAGTCAGCCTAAATAGATATTATCAGAATTTTGTTAGTTACTGTTGTCCTGTAGCGATGTAAACAGAAGTCGAATTGCGGTTACCTTATAAGGAAAACATCAACTTTTAGCATAACACTCAATTATAAAGATCGGTCAAACTTTAAGGTTATATTCTGACAGTTAGAAGATTCGTAGAATAAGAACCGATTGTGGGTTGATAAGTGTAATGTCAAATCAACAAACCGGATGTCCTAAAATAACGTTCAACGTTGTAGACTTCTTATTGTATCCAACTAAACAGAAATATGTCGGAATTTAGGGGAGTGTCTGAATCTGGGACGTTTACCTTAAGTTGGTAGCTGAGACTATATAAGAAAAAATTCAGAAGATCCATCATTTCTGACATTTTTATGTGATTGCATCATGGAGGAAGATGGAGACGCTATACGGATGTATTATACAGCGCGAATAATTCCTAGATTTAAAGATTTTTTTCCGATATTTTTGTCATCAAAAAGGGGAAGGACTAAGAGGGCTATTCGGTTTTATACAACCCGTTTGCATGCAAAGTTATAAATTAAAAAACATTAAATAAACAAATTAAATAATGTGTTCGGAAATAAAAAACTCCAACGCTGTTTCAATTTGTGTATTCGTGGCTACATGTTTCGAGACATGTAGCCACGAATACACAAATTGAAACAGCGTTGGAGTTTTTTATTTCCGAACACATTAATTAACCACCCCAATGAAATGGAGTCTTTTATCCCTAAAACAAATTAAACACTTTCGTATCGGAAACAAAAATCATTAAATAATTTAAAGCTACGTACCTCTTAATACGAATGTTCTGGACGTCAGAGCTGATCCACAAAATAATACACTTGAGGGTTGCTTTTTATAGCAAATTTACTGTACTTTATTTATGTATATAGTGATCTACGTCGAAAAGTAGATAATTTTATTACTTTTTGGCAATAAATTGGAGAAAAATCGAAATTTTTTTTTGCGATTTTCATTGTGAAGCCATATCCGTGGGTAGTAGGAAAGTTGTAATTCCGATTCAGCTCCCCAAAAAACATATAGTATAATAGCGAACAAAACTTCTATATTTTTACCTGGCCAAGACACCATTTGACTACACTAAAATTATGAATAAAATTTCAAATAAATTTGGAAATATCTCACTTATTTGAGGTAATCTAGAAAAACGCCTTTGTGGAAATATTCAGGAGGTCATAAAGCATCATTATTAGCTAAAATTTCCCTGGAGGATTTTTTCTCTCTGTCTTTCTTTCTGTCTTATGTATGGCGGTCTTTAACTAAATATATAGTTACTAAATATAAAGTATATGGGTAATTGCATAGAAATCCCTCAACTGCATACTTAACAAGCGTTTTAGCATGTCGTGTGTGCCGCATACTTCGAAATGGGGCCGTGCGTTGCGCTTTTAAAACCGCCGCCCTGATATATCGCTACTAGCGCCGTAAAAATTCCACCGTAAAACGTATATCTTACGGTATAATAATAAATTAAATTAAGTCCAGTTCGGACGCGCCGGCCGTGCTCTATACGAGATGCCGCTATTTGCGAGATTACACGAATTCCTATTAAATAAAACGCGTAACAAGATTTATAGAGCGACATCTATGGACCGCCAAAGACACGAATATTTCCGAGCAAGCCTCATAACGGCCACCTTAAGTTTTAACTCGACCCACCTTAACTTGTTCGTATTTCGCGCCATCTAACGGTATAAAGGCGGTATATTTGCCGTTTTGACCACGTGGATGTCACATTTTAAAATTGCTCTGGTTTATCTACATTTGTGAGAGAAATACTCCATGAATGTGGTCTGCGCGTTACCCAGGGAGTACCGGGGAGACTAACCGAACGCAGTCGTGTATTTCGTTATATTAAACAATTTTGCGAGTCTTTTGAAACTCTGTTCGCATAAGATTTGTCTGATGAAGAAGTTTTGTTTACTTTGATGCAAATTGGAAATTTAGTACATTTTGAGTTTTTGACTTAGTTCAGTTTTCTTAAAATATCTTCTTTCCAGTAGATCGTAAACAGAGAATAATGATTTAAAAAGTTGTATATGATACAATTCTCCACAAGTTTGCTCTACTACATTTTTAGACATTTTGAGTAGTTTTAGAGATAATCTAAAAAGTGTTCCAAAACGCTCAACCCTCAAAATAAAATGGTACAAGTTGTCGATTATTTCTTAACTTATTTTTGTTATCATTTTATAGTCTTTATTATCATAGTGCAGTAAATAAAAATATTATTTCGGAATTTATTCAGTTAGACTAGAACATTATTTGAAAAAACAAATATTCCAGCGAAGGAGCTGATTTCATTTAATCATAACTAAATTTTCTTTTCATAATTTAATACACTAAATATAATTTCAGTGGAGATATAACAAAAAATTTACGAAAAACCTATATTTCAATTATTAGATTATGAAATATGGTCTAGTCTAAAGTTCGACTTAGTTACCGACTCATCTAGGTCACCTAGGTTGCCAACCGTCCGATTTTCAGGTAAAGTAAATTATAAAATTACTAGTTGGCAATCATTTACAACGGCACTAAATAAATAATGATCTCTAATAATTAGTAATTATACAGGCTATTTATCAATAGTGTATTTTTAATTTGTTAGGTTAATTTCGGTACACTCATATTTATACGAGCAATGTTGCTTGTTTTGATGGTGTTTTGTAATAGATATTAAATTCCGTTGTTGTCGGCTGTCAAACTTAAAATAAATACACTTTGTACTACTATTTAAAAAGGCACATTTTGTATTGATGTCTATGATTATATTATCTTTGATTTTATTAATTGTTTTTACAATAAATTTGCTATCCACGCAGTTTTAACTTAATAAAAGAAAAAAAGAACAAACTTTTAAATCAATCTTTTTAGTTATCAGAAAATTTTCCAGTTTTTCAGTTACTTAATTTGTCAATAATACAATGCTTTCGTCCTAGAATCTGAATCTGAAGGAAGAAATTGTAAATTGAGTCTAGTTTTTGAGAACGATAACCTAAATTATTTGTAACTTAGTAACTTTTTTTGTAGTCATTTAGCTTGGATTATTGTATTATTGTGTTGTTTTGGCAAATTAAGTAAAGAAATCTGAATTGTCTGGTATCTACAAATTCAAATATTTATCGAATATTTTTAAGTGACAACTACCTAATAATTGTGGAGTGTAATTGTAAATTGTAGTAAAAAATTTTGGTGCAATAAATATAAAAGAAAATTCTTTTATATTATTATGTTTTATACCTATAAAATTAACTTATTATTCTTTAACTTTTAACAGTAGACACAGTATCATTTTAACAGTATCAAATATTACAATTATTGTAAAAATAATATAACAATTTTGTTTCTGCTCATATTATAACATTTTGAAGAGGTGCCACTTCAAACTTTTTGCAAGATTAAAAATCTCCAGCGGTTTAATATTTTATAAAGATGTTAGAAAGTCCGGTTTTTCCCAAAATGCGAAACATGTCCGGTTACTCTACTTTTTGGAGTTGTCAAAATGTCCTAAATTACTAATTTGTTTACATATTTCAATTTTTGTCCATGTTTTAACCACTTTTGAACGATCTATAACAATAGTCTGGCCTATTAGCTACCTATACACATTTTCACAAGTCCTAGATGACCCTAGTTAACATTTTCTAATTTCGCACACGTACCTGAACGTTCAAGTACCTTCCTTCTTCTTCTTCCGCGTTTTCAGCGACGCCGTAAAACCAAAAAGAAAGTAAGCGCAGTCGACGAATACGGCGAAGAAGAAGAAGAAGCACAAGCAACGTTGATGATGATCGTAAAGTTAAGTAGAGTTGCTTGGGTTATAATTACAGCCGGGAAAGTACCAGATAGAGGCGTGCTAGCCGGACCACGGTGCAGCCCGAATAAAAAGATCCCTCGACGGCCGCACCGTTAGGCCACATTCTTAGATAATAAGTAAATAATAAATTGTTGCATGCAACCGACAACCGACAGAGGCGCGCGAGTCGCATTAGCAACAGATTCTGCCGACTAATAACCCTGCTGCAAACTGCGGCACCGTCCGTCGCCGAGCAAGTGGAACGCGCGCTCCTTGACGCCTTTTCCGTTTTGTTTATTGATTTTGTCGTGTCAATTTTTGTTTGTCTTCTTCCTTCCTTAACAATGCCAGTCCTTTGTTAAGGATTATTAAGTTTTACAAAGGTTTTAGGTCTAATAGAAGCAGAAACAACAAAGCTGTCTGTGGAAGCTTGTCCACTCGATACGTGATTGTAGAATAATTCTTTTTCAACAATGCCTTTTCTTAACTGAAAACTTGTTTATGATATAAGTACTACAAACTGTCTGAGAGAACGCCCCTTATCAACAAAGGAGAGAAAATAGCCAATCAAAAAGCTCGAAAGACCAATAATTTACGTATTTCACCGGTTAGAAAAATTGATGGAAGCTAGGCCAGGAATAAAGAACAAAAAGCCCAAAGATTTTCTGAGCGTTTGGAAAACATTTTTTTAACCTCATCACGGAGAAGATGGGGAAATGTATATGGAAAAATGTATAAGGACATGTATAAGGACATCATGGTTTCCACACCAACATAAGTTCAAAATTTAATAAAAAACGACAAAAATCCCAAAAATGCCCCCAGTTATGAATAGAAACTGGAGAGGTACTTAATAAGGCTCTCGTCTCAATTCAAATAGCGAGCTGTAGCGAACTTCTTTGAAAAGCTTCTAAATTAAAAATCACCAGATGTAGAGGACGCTACTAAAACATGTCTGTGTTTATTTCGTATTTATTACATTTGACGTACAGTATAACCTAAAGAAATTAATGTATTGCTTTCTACTTCTACTTCTACAAATATTCAAACAGGACTATGTTTGAGTTTTCTTGTCGATGATATAGTACTTTCCTAATTGTCGCTTTTGTAAACATGGTTGCCAGTCTAGAGTGCTAGTCTAGAGAAATTCAGGGTCGGAGACTGGGGCCTTAAGCAACTTTCAAAGAAGGTTATATAGTAAAGCCTACGACCCTTATCAAAGCTGCCTTTAAACTATAGATGTCAGTAGTTAAAATACACGTGTTCTGGACCAAACGGTGTAAACCAAGCGGTGGAGATAACAACGCCAGCGTTTATGAAGTGCAGATTGACACGTCAGCGCCACGTGTCGGTTGGTAGTGCAAGGTCTAGTTGGTTGCGCGCCATCTGGTGGTCAGATAGCACATTAGATAGACCTATCTAGTATCTATAGACTTATCGCCTAGCTGGTCCCCTCCATGTCACAAATCTTTCAAAATGTTTTACCAAATTGATTGAAGCCAATAATTTAGAGCAAAAGGCTTGTTCCAGACCATCAGTTTGGTTTTCCGCACAAGCACCCAACTATTGACAACCAACATCTTTCTTCCACTTTTGGAGGATTTCCCACCAAAAGTATTGCCTTGGGGGAAGATTTGGGCAAGAATCTGGCAACACTGAGACTGGTTTTCGTTTAATAATATAAAATTAATATTTCTGTCTTTATATTAATAATAAAGAGTAAGTAATAAAAATTAATACAAAATAAACAAATAGTAATAGATTTGAAAACAAAAACTATTACCGTAAAAAGCAAAAGGTAAACTTTTTAGTGTAGATGTTTTTTTTTTTGTCAAAAAGAAAAATAGCGAACACATGACAACCGATTCTGGTATGTTTTCTTCTCTAAAATATAAAAACAAAATTCTGCATTTATGCCAGCAGAACACCAAATTTCAAAGATAATTTTTTGTTCCTTTTTTGTTAATTAATTAGTTAGGTACTAATTAATTTTTAAAAAAACCTTATTGTGTCTTCCTTTTAGACTATATTAGAATATTCCAAAAGAAATCCTTATAATCATGGAAGTATTGGCTTGGTCAGATAAATTCACACTGTATATTCCCCCGGTCACTAATGTTCCGACAGTGCCACCAAATAATATGGCAATATGAAATTTATTAATATATAAACATTTTTCTTATTTTTCTGGGCTAATCAGAACTAAAAGATCTAAATATCAGCAAAGAAATAGGGGGTCATTATTAAAATAAATATCGGTGACGTCATAACTCTAAAACAATTAAAGATCGCAAATTTAATTTGATATGGAAATGTGTATTTTGATGCTTGACGCTTTCGGGGTTTTTGTTTATTTAATAAAAAACGAACTGGAAATGATCAAACTTGTTATTACCGACAATAAATATGTTAATCATTGCATCTTTTAATATTTTGCAAAACGCGTTAGTACTGCAGCAAAAACAAACACGTGCATATTATATTTTTTTATTATATTATTTTCTCGTCGAAATTTCAACATAAAAAGAAATCTGGTACTGGCTCGATAACAATTTCTTTCAACTAGAACAATGTATTTTTCTGTAGAGCATTGACGGTAATTGTTTTTTTTTTGCTCAAATACTCCAGCAACGCTTCGCCGTATATTCGGGTGACCAACCGTCCCGATTTGGGCGGGACAGTCCCGAATTTTAACAACTCGTCCCGATTTGTAAAGCGTCCCGAATTTTGTCCCGATTTTTAAAAATTTTATCCAGGATTTTGTAATACAATTCGAATTTCCAAGATATCCATGAACATAAATTAGATTCCCAATTATTATCTGAAAGAAGGGTTGTCTATCTATAACGAATTTTAAGCGCAACCTTAGTGACCATAATAATTATGTGAACACGCGTAGTGAATAGCCGGTTGGTGGGTGACAATCTAGTCCTTGTGACGGTGTACAAACAGTGCCTATTGCTTATAATAAAAAACTAATCTGACTTAAATAAAAATGCATGTTAGTCGTTTGGGCGAGGTAAGATTTAGTGGCCAGGTCGCGTTGGATCATTTTTATTTTTTGATTTTTAAATTGAATCAGTCAACACAATACAAAACATATTGTTGTTATTATCAGATTTCTATTTTACACATTTGTTGGTATTCATTAAATGCGCCAAAGCAAATCACAGTTATATTGATCCTAATAATTTGGAATGAAAGAGAAAACTATATGCTACCAATTTATTTTATTCTGTTCTTGGGATGTCTTCTATCTAGATTAATTTCTTCCAAAAATATGGAACATAAAGACAGAAAACGCAAATGCGAGTTAAATGAAAACTTACAAAAACAATTTCGTTTTTTTTTAAATTACTAGGCCTAATTCCCAATCAGAACTAAAATGCAGTTTTACATCGGCGGAGGTCGCCGAAACGATATTGCAAAACATACATCGAATAAACAGAAGCAATGCATGATGTAGCAAGTTCATCGAAATTAAGTAGTTGTTTTAGAGTCGTAACAATAGGTGAACCAGAAAAGATTTTGGCTTGCAAACAAGGCACATTTGCATACCACTGTCTGTATCACAACCACAATTTTCGATTAATAGACTGCACGTCAAAACTTCTAATGTAAATGTTTAAAAAGAAGATGTGTCTCGTACGAACTAACACAGAAGCAAGTATAACAAATGTGTTTTATCCTCTAGTAAAGAAAGAGTTGAGAAGAATCGTGAGGAAATGCAATTTCGTGACAATATTTCCTGACACATCTAGCCAGAGACATAAAAATACTCCCTCTCCTGGTTAGATACTTTGATGTTCAAAAATGTATTCAAATAAATATTTCAAAAGTTCACAAATATATTCGCGAGACGGCTGAAGAATTGCCCAATGAAATTATGGATTCATTGCAGCAGACAGTACAAATACCAATTTTGGCGGTACAGAACGAAGAGAGAACAATGTTTTTTAAAATAATAAGGGGTCGTCTAGGCGGGAAGAATAGGGTAATAAGTAATAGTACAATTTGTAAAAGTTAAAGAAACTTTATTAAATTTTATTATATTTTGTTTTATTTTATATTCTGATATAGGTATTTTTCTATATAGGTATTCTGATGTAGGTAGTGTCGATATTTGCATACAGTTTATTTAATGATTATTTTTAGTTAAAAAATACTATCATAATAAAAATGTTGTTTTAAGTTAGGTTCTTGTGGTACAATTTGTAAAAATTGTAGAATTGTGTTTGATTTATGTTGTGTTATGTTTCTTTTTTGTTTTAACTAGTGAAAGTTAAAGAATGTTTGTTTTATTCATATTGTTATTTCTTAAGCTTCTTTTCTTTCATTGAAAGTGAAAACGTATATTATAGGTTACAGTAAACATTTGCTGTTGTCAATTTACCCAATGATACAATTTGTTTATAGTTCAGCACGTTTTGTTTAATGTTTTTCACTAACCCAACCCAACCCAACCCCGATACCCAAGCGTCCCGATTTGGCAATTGAAAAAGTTGGTCACCCTACCGTATATGCACAAAACACGTTTGTTGTCCTGTCGGCCTCATCGGTTCGAGAACTTGATACGGGTTTTGGAATTTCACATGTGCGTTGTTTTGAAACGAGAAAACATTTTTATCATTTAGATATTTTCAAGCGTCGACTTATTTATTTAATATCAATCTCACAGTCTAATTTTCTAAGATTAACAGGACAATATAGGCCTTCCAGCTCCTTAACAACACCGAATTCATTAGAAGGTTAAAAAAAACTATATATAAAAAATGTTAAAACAAAGAAATCATGGAGTCCAACAGCTACAAGCTCCGTAACTCAAAGAGTGTTTTATAACAAAAATTAACAACAAACAAGAATCATCAAAATCTGAAAAAATGATGATATTTCGGCTTTATTGATTTAACAATAATACCTACATCAAACACACATTTGGGAAGTGAGGTTATTGTCTATATAAACACTGCTTTCCGTATTCCGGATGTCCGCGTACTCATGTGTACCAATTGGACAAAGACGGGCGTAACATTTGCCCGATTGAAAAGAGAGAAAATGCATGGGTAATTGTTGGCATGGGTTCCCCGGAGATGGATGGGCAGATATACAAAGGCAGCGGACCACATATCCGTTCATTTTTACACACAAATCGTGTGGTTTTATTCAAAACGTCAACCGTGTGGGAATCACCTTGTTGCAATCGCTGAAAGGTCATTTTTTTCGGTCAATTTAATTCATATAAAACCGAGCTGATTGTTGGTGACTTTGGGTGAATGATGTTTGTCGGAAAATCTAGGTAAATTATGTTTTAATAACGACAAAAACACAAAAATTAATTACGTAAATGTTTATTAAGGTCAGCTTTATTTATACGCGCATTGTGCAGCGTATACGTAGGTTGACATTATGTGAAGATTTTGTATACAGTACTATTACATATCTATTACCTACTAGAACAAAAAAATTACTTTTGATCAAAGATGCTTTTGTTGAGAAATAACAAATCTTTTCCCATTATAGTTTATAAAAAAAGTCAAAAGAAAGCGATTTGTTTAAATTAATGTTGATAACTTTCATTTGACTATATTTCTGCTGAATACGAATGAAAACTTTCCAAATTTAAGAAATTGTAGTTGTTATTATTTGTTTTTTTTAAGTTCTCAATATCGTTTGCTATTTAAATAAAACAAAAATATGTTTGTAAATATGATTGATAGCAATAACTTTCTAATAATGGGAAGCAAATAGAGCGATTTCGATATATTTCATACTAAATATGAATGCGGACATGCGGTTGCTAGGAAGTTGGACTCAAACTCAAATCATCTCGTAAAATTTGCCAACATTGCGTTTTTTGACAATCTGTGTATCTGTGTATTCTGTGCAATCTGACCTAAGGGGAAATAATTTATTTTCAATTATTTTTTTTTCTTCGATAGAGCTATGTTTAAAGAATTCTCCCTGGAAATGTCATTTAAATTTTCATAAAGCTGCCGGAGATATAAGCGTGAGATGTTGTGGGCCAGTGTTGTTTTTTGTTTTTGTAATTTTTTTATATTTTCCTTTAAATTTGGTAGGAATTATATTTCTATCGTTGGGCACTAAGATCTGTATATTATTTTTCAATGAACATTATATTCCCATTAATATAGTTGTATTTTTTGTTCTCAAAAAAAGTAAGGTGGACGTAACCACTTAAACTCGTTTTTCCTGAATTCATGAAGTTCAAATGACATCTGGACATCTTGACATCTGGACTGATCTACTGATTTCTTTTTGCAGTTGTTGTTTTACACTATTATTTAGTACTTGACGTACGATTTCTTTTGATACGCTATTTTGTAGCTTAAAAATGTAAATAAAAATTAATTAACACTTGACTTTTAGATACAAAAATCTGATGTGGCCAAGCACATGACTATAAAGTAGTGTCAAATGGTGTCAAACTGTGTTAAACGCTGATGTTATGACAATACTGTCAATAGAAGCAAAATATCTGTCAAATCCTGGCTAACTAGTTTTAGAATCTGCTCATGCAAATAAGTACAGAAATAGCAGCTCATTTGCAAAGTCGTTGAAAAATGCTAAGAGTAAACATCCAGTCCCTTTGCACCCTTCTGGAAAAAAAATGTTTCAGCTCTAAATTTGGTCATGCAAGGTCTAAATATGAAGTTTCGTCCCGATACCTTTTGTAATTTCTCCGGAATCGTCGACACAATGAAACGAGTACATTCTTTTACTTGGGTTAAAAATGTTCAATGGCCAAAAAAGGGGCATATTTCCGTTAAAATATTTTTCTTTTTAACATGATTACATTACTTTGTACTGCTAAAAAATGTTTATTTTATATATTGACTATGGTAAATAATAATAATAATAATACAGTAATAGATTATAGTATTTGGATTAAATGATTATTTTGTTATTTGTTTTGGTTCGGATGAATCGTATGTGAGTTATTTCTGGCTCCGAAAACGATGTTTTGAAAAACGGGTCTCAATAGATTGCTTGTGTACCCGCCATATTTATATACCTATTTTAAGTTGAATATTAACTATTTTTAGGAAATATACAGTATTAGTTTAATATTAACCCGAGTATTCTTATTTTTAATAAACAATTATTTTTCCATCCATATACAGTGTGTCCCACTTAAGAGTGTAACACCTTCATATCTTATTTATTTTTAGTCCAATTTTTATTATTTTTTTTAATTACAACACATATTTCTCTATTACTTCCAAAAAAGCATTGTCTTCTTTAACTGTAAAGCACCTTGTGATGGTAAAATAATATAGCAAAAATCAAGAAATCAATTTAGGGATTTTTTTATCAACAAATTTTACTAGTAATAATTGTTCAGGATTGCCCCAAAACCCTAGATCCAAAATTTAATGAAAATTAAAAAATTGCGAAATTCTCTTCAAAAATAATTCCAAGTCCGAAAATATTATTTGCATAGGCTGCTGCGCTTAAGAAAGTGTGCTGTGGAAATTTCGTTTGAAATAAAACCTGAACTGTCAAAGTGCTTTGCCGATTTTGATTATTGTCTGAATAATAATGCTTACACTGGCCGAAAAGGTGGAAATAATAAGATTAGCGTTTGTAAGCATTATTATTCAAAAAATAATTAAATACGACAAAGCACTATGATAGTTCAGGTTTTATTTCAAACAAACATTCCACAGCACACTTTTGTTAAGCGCAGCTAAGAACTTAGAATTATTTTTGAAGAAAATTTCATTATTTTTTTTTTATTTTCATGATATTTTGGATTTAGGGTTTTGGGCAATTCTAAACAACTATTACTAGTAAAATTGTTCGATAAAAAAATCCCTAAAGTGATTAGTTTATTTTTGCCATTTATTTTGCCATCAGCTGGCAGTAAATAGAGAAATATGTGTTCTATATGTAATAAAAAGTCAAAAAATTGGACCAAAAATAAAAAATCTGTTGTGGCCAGGCACATGACTTTATCATACAATATATACAATTATAAGTTTAGCTGCATGAGATTCTATTTGATCGAGAACGATCGTGTTTGAATTAAAATAAAACGAATTAGCCAGGATTTGACAGATATTGACAGTAGGTATAGTCAAAAAATCATCCTTTGACACTACCTACTGCTATTGGAATAAAAATATCTGGCATATCCTGGCTAACTTTATATTACTGTATTACTGCAGACACGATCTCGATCAAATAGAATTTGCTTCTACAGCTAAACTATTAGTTTTACCAAAAAATGTCATAGACATAAATTCTACAAAATTTCGTCTATTTTAATTTATTATTTAACTATTGCGACGAAATTACAGAAATGGCGGCTCATTTGTAAAATCCTTAAAAAATTCGTAACAACATTGCTATCCGCACTCGAAATACACATTGACTTTGTGTATGACACCAAGATGTTTCAATATTGTTTCATATAGCGTACGTGCGCGCGTGTTTCTCCATGGATTTGCGTGTTGAATTGACGTTTCGCAACCAATGACGTTCTGAATACTGTCAAACGTCGCAAAATATCCTGGCTACCTACTATTAATGCAGACACGATTTCGATCAAATAGAATTAGCTCCTGCAGCTAAACTATTAATTTTACCAAAAAATTTTATAGACATAAATAATACCAAATTTCCTCTACTTTAATTTATTATTTATCTATTTTGACGAAATTACAGAAATGACGGTTCATTTGCAAAACCGTTGAAAAATGCTACGAGTAAATAGCCAGTTCCTTTGGACCGTTTTGAACCAAAAGCTTTTCAGCTCTCAGTTTGGTCATGAATCTTCCAAATCTGAACTTTCGTCCCGATACCTTTAGTTGTTTCTCCGGAATCGTCGTCACAAAAATCGGGTACACACATACACACACACACACACACACACACACACACACACACACACAGACATTTTTTTGGACCTTGGTCAAAAATGTTCAGGGGACCCAAAAAGACCTATTTCCGCTAAAATCCCAATTTTTTTTTTTCGGCACGATTACAATACTTTACCATACTGCGTATGATAAAGTAAAAAGATATGAAGGTGTCACACTCTTAAATGGGACACAGTGTATGTTTTTACTTTATCATACGTAGTATGACGTAGGATAAAGTATTATACTCGTGCCGAAAAAAAATTGATTTTAGCGGAAATAGGTATTTTTGGCCCCCCTGAACATTTTTACCAAGGTACAAAAAATGTATGTGTGTGTGTGTGTACCCGATTTTTGTCTAAAGGTATCGGGACGAAACTACATATTTAGAAGTTTCATGTCCAAACTTACAGCTGAAAAGCTTTTTTTTCAAAGGGGTCCAAAGGTACTCGAAGTTTACTCCAAGCCTTTTTCAATCATTTTGCAAATGAACCACCATTTCTGTAATTTCGTCAAAATAGTTGAATAAATTATTCGTTCTAACAACATTAGGTGGTGTCAAACGCTAATGTTTTAACAATACCTACTGTCAACAGAATCGATACATCTATCAAGTGCCGGCTAACTAATTTTATTTTAATACATACATGATCGATCTCGATTAAATAGAATCTCATGCAGTTAAACTAGTAATTATAAATATAGTATGATAAAGTCATGTGCCTTGCCACATCAGATTTTTTAGGTCAAATGACGTCAAAAAAATATGGTAACGTAAACAAAATCCGTCTTTCCCAAAGTAATTAATATTTTGCTATGTTCAGTTGTCTTTTACTCATATACCTAAAGGCAGCATGCTACCGGACAGACAATTCAAAAGATGTATCAACATTTATAAGAAAAATAATTTTGATATAAAGGTGACGCTAAAGTCAGAAGTAAAAATCAATAAAACAGAAGATCAAAAATTGCATTTGCTACATCAAAAAGCTACATCTTAATAATTTCAATATTAATGGAATATGTAATATTAACATCGTTTTAATATAGGTATAATTTCACGCTGTACCTAGTTAAAATTAATACATACATTTATTCATGATCGTATTGTCAAGAGACTGTTTAACCTCATTTATTCATTTACTATTCGATAACCAATCAATCCGGAATCCCGCCGATCAAATTATTAAAAATTCGCAATAAATTACTTTAAATATGAACATCGTTCTATTTTAAGTAATAATCAAAATAAACAAGTCATCGGAGAGTTAATAATAATACTGGTATACCATAATACTTTCGGGCGCGGTTTCATGATCAAGGAGTCGACTCATCCATACACATTTTGAGGTTATAATTCACGTCTTTGAGGTTAAAAAAATATACAACCTCGTAGTAGTACGTACCGTTCACCGTCTGGTGTGGCGAACACATAAACACCGTGTTAAAGTATATATCGACATTATACACACACACACACACGCAGAGAGAAAAAAATATATATGTATATATAACCTCTCACAATAACACGAGAAACATAATTACACGAGTCATCCGATCCAAGAATTATTGCACAGTTGGTATTTATACGTTTGGTGAGTTTCAACTGTTCTTTCTTTCGATTACCGGTTATTGTTGAGTGTATTATAATTTATAATGTATATGAAGAAGTACTAATTAAAAATAATAATAAATTTGCTCGTATCGAATGGTTAATCTTGAATGAATACCTGCTGCCATCTCGCGGTAAATGGAAATAATAAGTGAATATAATTTTGTTACAACTGATACTTTTTTCTTACTTCTCATCGTTCTTTTTGACTTCGTCAGTTTTTTTTAAAATTATTGTTGTTACCTGTATCGCATTGAGAGTTTAAGGGTCGGTGCGAAACGAAGTAAAAAGCGTTTTTAAGAAGTTGGTAGTATACTACCAGCAGCACTATCCACGGTGACCTTGAAACGATTATCACTACTTTTTACCGTTCTTTGTAATTGTTTATTTGCAAATCTTTTGCATTCACGTAATGAAACAAAAACGAACAAAGATCACAACAGACAAAACTGTAAATAAACTGTAAATACAGAACTAATTTGTAGTGACAATTTGCACGACGAGATGGCGCCACGTGTTAATAAGCACGATTATAGTACAATATATATGTGATTAATATATGCGTTAATTACAATTTATTTTAGTATGGTTGTATATACCATTCGGTTTAGAAGAGAATGGTGTTAAAATCTCTTTTTTATCTCCATTGTATATATTTTATGCGGTTATATGATACTTAAAAATCATAAATATATAGAGATAATGAAATGAGAGATAACAATATTGCCAATTCAGATATTAGTTTAATCGTCTTAGGAACGCCCTGTACTTTTTTAATTTACATGGTTTCTGTGTGGTCAGCTTAATCTGTTGCCGACGCTTAATGCAATTGAATTAATCTCGGCATACGTAAAAAAATATATATTAATATATTAAATATAATATATATATATAAATATAATAAAAATAATAAAATAATAAAACTCGGATTGCAAGTCCTGAAGTGACAAATAAAACCTATAAATTTCCTTCGCCTCTGTAGCTCAACTGGGAGAGCTGTCAACCGGCAATTGGAGGGTTCCTGGTTCAAATCCAGGCGGAGGTGTTTTTTCCAAAAATTATCCTCACCTGGGTTAATTATCATTCGCTTCTTTAGTTGATTCTATACTACTGACGAGTTTACGTAATAACCATTTTCCCTTGAGTAAAAAATAAAGTTGGAAAAAGTCACAATGCATTTAAAATTAAAGATATGTTAAATGTATGCAACGAAACGATGTATGAAAAATTGGCAAGATTGTGTTGCAGAATATCATCAACAACTGATTTTCGGCAGAAATAATATTGCGAAGTAATAATAAATCACAAAACAATATGTATATGTTACAGTAAAAGCATCAACTTTGTAAATATATACCCTTACTAGTCTGTGCAGAGGTAATAATATTAACCACAATGAATTGTTTGTAACTCAAAAGTATTCGCAACATATTAATGTTAGTTTTATTTAAAAAATTACCTATCAACATATCTTTTATAACATTTCTTATTCTTTCATTGCCTAATTAATACATTGCTAATTAATCCAGAGTGCAACAAATTCAAACTATCAAAACTACCAATTGAAACCATAGCCATGTCAACCCGTTCTGAATTAAAATCATTTTGTCATTCGGGTTTTATCAGTTCATTTACATACTGTTCTCACCTCACAATCAGTTAATTACAATAGTATAGACAAATATTCATTTAAAAATTAAATTGACTAAGTATGCATGAATGAAAACGAAAATGCACATAATGTTAGCTTCAAAAGATCAAAGTTGATTTTACGTACAGATTCGAGTAATGAAGATAATATCGTTATATATTCTTCAACAAGTTTCTCTATTTGTATTAGTTAGTAGGTACATTTAGCTGATACTTTGACTATTCGGTGGTAGCAAGTGTATGCAGTGTCTAGAAAGTATGTACATCTACTAGGAATAGTATACATTTTTATACAGAGTTGATACTTTTACTAAAATGGCCAGTAAATATATACACTGACTAATAAGTGTATACATTTACTTCAGTTTGCGCTTTCACTGTAATATATACAATTCTACAAATAAAGAAAAAAATCACTTATGCTAGATTAAAAAATATAACCGAACGCAACAATGGCAAAAATGTTGATGCGGTCCTGATTGTTGATCGTTTGAAATCGTCGAGCGAAGCTTCGCATCGCTTCCCGCGCGTAATACCCTTTCCCCGAGGGGAAGCACCCTGCGCACAGAATCGAATACGTTCAGTTGTTACCATGCTATAGGCAAAACTGGGAGAGCTGAAGATTACTCATAGATTTCAGCTGTTATTTTAGACATACGTTACAGAATATTTCTAAATATTGACGCGTGTTAAAACGAAATAGCATACTTTTCATACGTCTGCTGTATAATTTAAATGGGCTAGACAAAAAAGTACGTCTGTTCTTAGAACCATAAGAACGAATGACAGCGGTAGCAACCTAACCTCCAATTCGACCGCGAACGTGTGATGTGAACAAGATGTTTTCGTTGGTATGTTTTCACTTTGCTTCTGTTAAACATGGATATATAAATTATATAGGACAATTATCACAATTAAATGACAGTATTTTTAATAATTAAATATTAATCATGAACGAACTACCTAGTAGGCAACTTAATATACACAGCTAAGAACCTATTCACGCGGTACGTTCATAACTTGGTTCATACGATTTTAAGCGATGAATCACCTTCAGCTCTCCCAGTTTTGCCTATAACTGCGTTGTCCTGCTATTGTTCGGTTCTGAGATATCCCCGCCTATAAACGCTCTCAGAGCACACTGAATCAAGTGTTAGTGTTCCTTGTTTAGGACAAAGTAAATATAGGACATCAGTGGATAGCCTATAAATATAAAAAAAATAACAGTTTTACAACAAACAGTTTTACTACACTATAGACAAAAATACAAAAATCAAAACAAAAATATTTTGATTATTTTAACGAACTCTCCAGACTAGATCATTACAAAGTCATGACTACGAAAACAAACATTGTTCGTTCAAATAAAGCCTCGAAAACCCATAGAAAATCTTCGAGATAAGCTCGTAAAATATTTTTATAACTGTTAATGTTTATCTAGGCCATCCAGACTATATCCATGAAACGTTCAAACAGACGTTTACGTCTGTCTAAGGAGGATATGTCATTAAAAACGCGAAAGTTTCACCGTACAATGAACGTTATCCTTCGCTAGGAGACATTATAACTGAACATGCATCACGGGAGACTACAAAGTCGGGGCACTTTCATGTCAACGGTGATTATCTTCGAGCGAAGTTATGCGAGCTAAGTTTTCTAACGTCTGCTGAACTGACACAGTGCGCAATTAAACCAATAAAAGTAAACAGGAATACGGTTGTAATTGAGTCGTTTGAAGAAAGTTAACACCGCGTCTACGAGCTGACATATATTGCGGTAGTTTTTGCAATTTCTTCTAACGACTTTGTTCGATGATTCACGCTGTATCCTCAAGAGGAAAAGCCACACCGTTCTGGTAACGTTTGATATGTTCGGAGAACGTATTTTTTTGTGTATGCTATATTATGCAATTCTTTTATATCATTTTTCCTTTTAATTCTATATTAACTAACATAAATTGAAGAATTGAGCTAAGCGCCAAAACCATTGTTCCGAGTTATTTGAAAATTAGTATTAGGCAAGCTAGATGTTGAACAGAAAAAGTTCACTTTTCTAAAAGATTACTCAATAATTAACGTAAGGCAAGTGCAATTCGACTTCTTTTACATAGCTACATGATAACAGTAATTAAGAAAATTCTAAAAATATCTATTTAGGCTGACTAAAAATGCTTTCTATTTTCATAATAATAAGGTGTACTCTTCTTTAAACCCGTATTACATTGAATTTTGGGGTGCCGGAATTAGGGACATTTGTTATGATAGAAAGCAGCAATCTCCCAAAATCGTTCCCAAATCCAAAAAAAAAGTGGACATGTATTTTTTTCTTTTTATAAATTTTGATTTTTAATTGTGCCTATCGATTCATCAAATTTACATAAGAAAATGCATGGGAAAAAGAATTTTTTTTGTATTTTTCGTATAATTGTTCGGGGTTTTGGAAAACTTAAGATTAAAGTTATAGGGCTTGTAGAGGACTTTCCAATGCAGAATTTGAGCCATTATACATATGGATTTGACGCTCCAAACCTACCCCCACAGTGCCCTGAAAACTACCCTTAAATGAAAAGTGTAATCACTTCATTCTCTTTTATCTCATAGAAATCATTACTACAAGGGTTGAATGTTTATAAATATTTGTCAGGTAATTTCCATCTGTTTAAAGAAATTCTTTTTTTTTTTAAGTAAGTCATTTTTCTCGCAACTCCGTTGAACATCTGTTTTCCGAGTCCGAATTGGCAGTTTATTATCTTAGAGTGACATAATTCAAAAACAAATTCTTCCTATTGTTTAAACAATCAACGATTATTAATTTTCAACTGTTGTTCTAATTATGGTAGAAGTCAGCTTTTTTATGAAATTAGCCTATAAATTTCATGTTCGAGGTATCTTGCCTATGTTATTAGCTAATAAACCGATATTTGTTTTAAAAAAATCCATTTGTTTAAATAATTTTTTGCAATTCTCCCAACATTCATTTTTTTAGACCGGTCTGGTCAACTATTATTGTCAAGTGACTTCATTTATATTTTGGGATAATTTCCATTGTTTAAATAATAAAATATTATTCAAATGCATTATATATTATATTGGTGATATACAGGTGGTATGTAAATTTTAAAATAAATTAAAAATTACAGCCATAACCTGGATTTGAACCAGAGACCTGGGACCTGGTTCAAATCATTATTAAGTGCAATATTATTCGTTTTCAAAATAATTTATTCGAAAAACTTGAAATGAGTTAAACTCATTTTTTCGGGAAATTGGGGAGTTAAATAATAAATAAATTAAATAAATAAATTTCCTCAGTCAACCAATTTTATTAATCATTTATTTCTGCATTTCTTATTCTTATTTCCTACCACTGTATGTTGCAAGATAATGTTGATTTGTTGCTGCCTGAAAACTGTTCCCTGCACCCTGTATGAAATATTGAAAACGAATATTATTTCATTATTTAAACAATGGAATCCATTCCAAAATATAAATGATGTCCCTTGAGAACAACGTCAGCCAGAATAACGGTATGAAAAATAATTTAGGAGAACTGAAAAAAATGTTTAAACAAATGTGGTTTTAGATAATATAGGCAAGATATCTCAAACATGAAATTTAAAGTTCATAATTAGAAAAAGTTGAAAATGAATAATAATTTATTGTTTAAACAATAGGAGGAATTTTTAATGAATAATGTCACTTTAGGATAATAAACTGACATTTCGAACTCAGAAAACAGAATTCAGACGGATTTTCGAGAAAAACCAATAATAATTTAAACAAATAAAATTTGTTTAATCAAATGGAAATAAACTGACAAATGTTTATAAACATCCCACTAGATTTCTATGAGAAAAGAAAAGAATGAAATAATTAGAAGAGTAAATTTTCTGAAAAATCTACATTTTTTTATTTAAGGGTAGTTTTCAGGACACTATGGGGGTGGGTTGGGGGCATCAAATCCATATGTAGATATGTTATTATTCGAAAAATGCCAAAACAATATCTTTTCCCATGCATTTTCTTATGTAAATGAAAAAATGTAGTCTATTATTCTATTATTCTATTATTTATTAATTTACTACATTGTATACTTTTTTGGAGTAACTTTAGATTATTAGTAGTCGAATTGGTCTTCATTTGTCTTCATTTAGAACGAAGGAGTAACCAAGTACTCTGCAAAACTTTGGCTTTATTTATTTCAGTTTTAGCCCAGGTTCCATCTCCTCTTTTTATTAACGGAATTTGGATTATTGGGTGGTTCTTAAATCCTTTAGCATTAAGCTTCAATAGTGAATAATGTGTCGTCCTTCTTAATTCGTTGGACCAATTCTATTTAGTTTTAACTGCTGGACTCCCATAAGACAAGGTGAAAATAATATGGCAGCTTCAGCATCAAATTCTGAGTAAAAACTACGGGATAATTCATTTGTTCTATCGGCCTTTGTTTCCAAAATTTTGCAATCAAAGTTTTACAACCTATGACCAAATTATTATATGTAATTTAATGTTTTTGCTGTAATAATGAGGAGCACATGGAGAACCTGACGTTTCACTTTAATGTCTATATACAATATTGTCATTTACTGACGATACAAATTGTACAAACCCAATAATATAATAAATAACTCAATAATGCTTATTTTTGATTAGCCTGTCATTGATAAACACCCAACTGATGTCTGTTTAGCAACAACTCTCACCATTTTGACCATATAATACCTATGCCCTACATGTGTCCGTAATCGAAACATATGATTAACAAGTATACAAAACAATCGGATTGATTCGTATGCGCATATAATTGACATAATTTCCGGTACATCTCGGGAAATTGATACCTTCTCACTCGATGCGACGTACAAACAAAAATTTGACACGGTTTGCCGACTAAGTGCCCAGAAAATTACCATGTCTTTGACTACAATGGCACGTAACGGTAACGTCTTCTGCATACATATCACAATAATTACAGACCTATATAAATTATACAAGCGGACGAAAATTTTATGCGGATATCTGTGGCATGCACAACTAGGAAATGCAGGCAAGTATTTTTGGTCTAACTCCACCCATGTCATGTTACTGAATTTCAAATCTGTAGATCAAATACCTGATGATGAATGGCTTTCTGGGATGGAATTCTATTGTTTCTAGGAGCTTGTAAGTGTTGATGAGCAAAGATGTTTAGTTTTGAATGTAATTTTTATAATATGAATCTTGAAATATATTCCAAATAATTATAAGTGCAATTATTAATTATATTATTAATAATTTTCGATCATTTTTGCTATTCAAGTAAGATTTTTACTGTCAAACGCAGATCCTTAATTATTGACTATATCTATAAACGTACAAATAAACCGCTTTATTTTGTTTTGGTAGATAGATAAGTGATATTTATAAATGGAAGAGGTTAAATCTAACTTAATATTTAGCACCTGCCTTTACTGGTTTACCAAAAAGGTGTCACGACGGGTTTGTTTAATTCGAAACTCGGATTGCAAGTCCTGAACTGACAAATAAAACCTATAAATTTCCACAGCCTCTGTAGCTCAACTGGGAGAGCTGTCAACCGGAAATTGGAATGTTCCTGGTGCAAAATCCAGGCGCAGGCGTTTTTTCCAAAAAATTATCCTCACCTGGCTTAATTATCATTCGCATCTTTAGTTGATTCTACATTGCTGGCGAGTTTACGTAATAACCATTTTCCCTTGAGTTTATATTAACGTTTACTGTCGCCATAAGAAAGATCTCGGAAAGATAAAGTTTTATTGAATAACATGAGATTAGTATATATCAGAGGTATTATGATTATTGTCTTCGAGATTTCTTTGCGTAGGCGTATCTCACTAGTAGTTTGGCACTACTAGTCAGTGAAATTATTAAATTTCCTTCTTTTATTTTAATTGAAAATTATGGTATGCCGTTTGAATAGTATGAAAAATGCCCAATAACAGAATGCTTTATTTAAAGTAATAACAATAATTGTGATATAACATCCGAAACAGAATTCAATTGTTATCCAGGTAGTGCACGACCGCACAAACTTGTTTTTGGGATAAAAAGAACATCTTATCAATTACTGGTTGATTAATATGCCAAAAGCCGAATATTGTGGTATGGAAGTGGTATGCTGAAGAAACCGTCATGAAAGTATGTAGCCGTGGTCCTACAATTTCCAGTCGTCAATCTTATATAGGCATGTCAAGGGTATAACTGAAATTTTAAACATAGCAGGGTATATTGTTATATTCGAAGTAAAAGAATTAGATAATTACCTGAATAAAAAATAAACAATAAGATTACCTACTACAAACTACTTTAACCATTTTTCAAATTGATGTCCATTTTTATTGATGCAATAAATTATATCTCGTCGCAATACTTCGAAGAGCGTTGTTTATAAAAATATTTGGAACGGCATTGATACATTCTTCAAAATGCTGCGTTAGGTCCTGACTGTCGTTGTGTGATCTTTTATATAATTTGTTTTTAATGTGCCCCCAAAGAAAAAATCTGGTGATCGTGGTGGCCACTTCACTGGTCCGTTAGTTCCAATCCAACGGTTTTCAAAATTTATAAATAATAATTTCCTTACCCTTCTTATTTTGTGAGGTGGTGCACCGTCGTGCTGGAAGTATATAGTTCCCCTCTCCATTAGTTGCAAATTGTCCAAAAATTCATTCACAATATGATGGTTTACAATATCGTAGTACCGGTCGCCATTAAGATGTTCCTCGTACATATGGTATGCTAAAATACGCTCGCCAAGCACGGCACACAAAACACTAAAACCAAAACGTCCTTGGTTTTGCACGTTGACGGTCCGGTGAGGATTGCCATCAGCCCAATAGTACTCATTGTGCCTATCAAAAATTCCGGCACTGCTGATGTAGGCTCCGACAGTCCAAATAACTTTTTTAAAAAATAATGGATTCTGCTGAGATTTTCACAGTACCACTGGCAAAACTCCGTTGCTGAGGGTGTGTTGGTTGCAAATGATGTTGTTTTCTTAAAGCATATGGCCTAAATGTATGCTTCTTGAGGATTCTCAAAGCTCGACGTCTTGATATCCACCCCAGATTCAGTTTGTATTTCACGACTTGAAGTTGAGGGATTTGCAACTGCGGCTGCAACTGTGTTGGTAGCAGCTTCTTCAGCATTTTCAATATGGTAATGCTTGGGTCTTGGCATACTAAATGACCCGTGATTGATGAGATTTTCTTTTAATCTCTCAAAAATAGATTTGTGAGGTTGTGTTCTTTCTGGATAACCATTGAAGTAAATTTCGGATGCAATTTCAGCATTGTTATTACATTGAATAAAGCATTCGATCATTGCGTATTTTTCATATAATTCGTACGGCATTTCGTAACTTTTAATTGAAATAAATATTCAAAAGAATGCAAATTCAATACTTAAGTCACTGATTAGTAGTGTCAAACCACTAGTGGCATACGCCTACTCGGAGAAATCTCGAAGACAATAATTATAATTTCTCTGATATGTACTAATTTCATGTTATTCAATAAAACATTACTTTTGGAATATTTTGGACCGACATGTTATATATCGTTTAAAAGGGGAAAAGGGCTCTATTTATTTCAGTCAGAGCCAGCTATGGATTCTATTTTAAAAAAACACAACTTTATGTTAAATCTACAAAACTATTAGAGATAGTTAAAATCTGTGAATTCCACTGAATTCTAATCGAAAAAGCGCCTGAAGAACGTGCAAATATCATTCGTCTGATTTAACAAACAACAAAGATATCGACAAGTATCAAAATAGCGAAAAATCGAGTTTTGTGTTATAACTCGAAAACAAAAGACGATAGCTAATTTTGGTTTTCACCATTGAGTTTCTCTCGATAGTTACCGAGATCTCCTATAGTAACATCGAATTTGGCCCACCCTGTACATGCCCTAAAAACCCCTCTTTTAAGACGTTTAAGAAATACTTCATACGAAACTTTTCTCGTCGGGCGTACATTCACAAACGGTTTCCTTTGGCACAGAAACACATAGTAATCCTTTGTTAATGACCATGACCATTACGTAACTACTCATCCAAGATGATACGCATGTATATTTCCCTGTACACGTCCGAGATGTAGATCCTATCTCCCAGCAACTTAACATGACAAAAAGAGATGACCACGACGTCGAAACGTAATTGTACATTCTTCCTTAACGTTTAATAACTGTGAAACTCGGACCTGACAGGACCCATTTAGCATCATACCGGGTGAATAATTTTTAACAGCAGGGTATTTGGCGATCTCCACGCATGCCAACCTCGACGCCTACGCGACCACAAGAAGCGGACGATCAAGAAGAGGAAAAAAAAGATGAAAACGCCGAAAACCAGCCCGGGCGCAGGCCTGACAACTGACAAGCGGACTTCGTATGATACATCGTCGTACAAATTTTTACCTGTAGCCTTTTTGTACACCGAATATGCAAGAAGAGTTGGACGCGATGTACGGTCATCCCACCTGATACCGATTGGAGAATTCGGTGATGATCAATCTTCTTTCGGGATTTTATTTTGATTTGTAATGTCGTTTGTGGTCGTGATGCAAGATATGAAGTTCAGGTTCACGAGGTCTTTGATCTAGGATCGATAATATGCAGACTGGTCGAAAAATAAGTTATGGATTCTACTTTTGGTGATCAGAAAAGGGAACAAATATCGTCAAAGGAGTTATACGTATTTTTTGCTCAAACCTGAATCAAAAAATTATATAGGTAGTAACAATTTTGTCTAAATACGTTATGAGTGGAATGATTGCTTCAACACTTTAGAAGTCCTATAGCTTGCTACGTGCATACTTCCCATAACTCCTTATACAGGTAAATGTAGTCCTTGAATTGTATCTGAAAGGGGGATTTGATGTTTAGTTGATGAGAATGGTGCACGATCACTTACCAGATTCGCAAAACCGAAGAACACCACAAAACGTAATACTGACGTATTTTGATGAACAGAGAAAAACTAAGAAAGCTCTTTGGCAATACTATAGCGTGCTATAGACATGTTTAAATGTGTATAGAATATAGATATTTCGTAGTTTATGCGATTGCAAGCGATTCTAAAAAGGCAGTTTGTGGTTACGTTTGACATATGGCAGTTATGATATCAAAGTTAGATATCAATGTGACCAATCTTAGAAAAAAGTTACTAAAAACGGTGTTACAATGTGTTAATTGTAACACCGGAAGCAGTGTTATAATATGTGCATTGTGGATTCAAAGTAAAAACATTTTTAAAGCCATTAATACAGATTTTCAACAAATTTATTTCCATATAGATTGGCGTTGTATTAATTACAGTGAGCCAAAATTAATCCACAAATGTAAGAAAAGTTATAACATAGACCTTTTCGAACAACTAGAAATATAAGGACGTAAAATGTCACTTTACTAAACAATCAATTGCTTTTTAATAACGCCGATATTAGTCTATTTGTTTACATTAGACACATTTTTGTTTTACCTGTGAATTTTATACTGCGACCGTAAGTTGCCATGTAATTTTTAACCACATAAGATTGATGTTATTTATTCTAATTGTAGATTTGGGCTGAAAATGTCATTGAGACGAAACTAGTACCCACTAAAGTTAAAGTAAGATATAGGAAAAGATTTTTAATTCGTGCACTTTCCTGTTCCCATATATTATATTCACCATGCGACCAACATGGACAACTTCTAGATAAAACTGTTATAAAACTGTAAATCTAAAGCACAAAAAAATATTAAAAATAAATCAATTAAACAATCCGAAACCGGTTATCCAGGGAATTTTTAAATAAACATTCCCAAAGAAAAGCCTGAAATCTTCTTCGAAAATTACAAACCCAATAATGTAGGTATATTAAATACACAAATCTTAAATACAATAATTGTGTGGTATTGAAGATATATTTGAAAATATCTTGTTGATATTTTCAATCACCCATTACTTCAATTTTCACAGATATTTTGATAATATTGACAGTAGGTATTGTCAAAAAATCAGCGTTTGCCACTAACTACTGTCATTAGAATGACTGGCTAACTATGTAGTTTTAATGAAGATACGACCTCGATCAAATAGAATTTGCTCAAACAGCTAAACTATTAACTTTACCAAAAAATGTCATATACATAAATTATACAAAATTTCTTCTACTTTAATTTATTATTTAACTATTTTGAGGAAATTACAGAAATGGCGGCTCATTTGCAAAATCCTTGAAAAATGCTTAGGGGAAACATCCAAAAAGGCCCTAGTAATAATTACAAATAAGACAAAAATGATAAACCGACCTCAACATGATAAGAATTAAAGGACATTAGATAACGTAAGGGACGTAAAGGACGAAAAAGCGATAATTGGCAAATAATATGACAATGATACAGTGAATAGAAACGACAAAAATTAAAAAAAAGGACAAAAAGGACCATAAGAGCACAAATGACAAAAATGGATACCTAGTTATTATTACAAATTCGATAAAAAGAACTGACCAAACGACAATCATAAACGACGTAAACATGTCAAAAAGGAGAGGACATATTAAATAGAAAGGAAACAGTAACCTAACGAACGCAGAGAACAAAAGAAAACCATAAAGAGCAAAAAATACGCAAAAGACACGCAGACTAAAATTAACAATAATCCTGAAGCTCACCCCAAACTCATTAATTTAGCCCTAAGCCCCCTTTCCTCAGAGCCAGTCCCAAATGCATCTAGAATTCAAATATTTTCTCACTCAGAAGGAAAAGCTTGAAAATCGGTCACATAAATCCCTTTCCCGCGAACAGCGTTTCTACAACGTTCGAACCTATATTCGCAGCAGTAGATTTTCCACAAAGTAGGTTAATTAAACATAGCGTACGACTCGTATTCCTTAAAAGGAATATTATCATCATAATTACAGCGTCTCGAACCTTCTATATCTCCAACCCATCTGCAGCTTTCACCGTGACATACACCTAATGCAGCAACACTATTCCATGGAGTCTATACAAACATACTTCCACAGAGATGTACTTAAGAACTTACAGTCACGCCGCCAACCGAAGAAAGTAAACATGGTACCAGAGAGACAGATAAGACGATTAGGGTATTACAGTATACTATTTATAATCGTAAGTTTCGTGTCAACCTGACTAGATTTAGACTCCTAAATTCGTCGAGACAGCGAACGAGTTCGTGGCTTTGAAAATATCTGAGCTGTGGCTTGTGAGGATTGGGAATCATCGTGCTCCGATGAACAGTGAAACTGAAATTTTGTGTCAGTGGGACGAAGCCGTAAAAATTGAGAAAGTTATAGTTTGTGTGTATAGTGGAGATGTCGCTTGTACTCACTGATATGGGAAATTGGTTATTGAGGCATTGTGTAGCTTCGGAGAGAAAATAAATCGTTAAATGTGTTTATGGGATCTTCTGTTATGTTTAAATAATAATGGATCATTGTGTAGAGTGGAGTTTATCTTGTGGATTATTGAGGAAAGTCTATACTTAGATAGAAACTGACGATATTTATTATGGTTTTTTATTTGTTTTTTATCGTGTCATCTGCTAAAGTTCTTAAGGCATTACTGTGTTAATGCTAATAATAATAAATAAATAAATAATGTTTATTTGTCACTTGATCCGTAGTAGACATGGACAATTGTCAGAGAATATTACAAAAGTACAATCAGAATACAATACAAAAATACAAAACCTACAGTACATCATCAATAATTCTGCGAACCTGTCTCAGTCAAATACTCATCAACACTATAAAATGCTCGAGCAATAAGATATTCCCTAAGTTTTTGCGTAAATTTACTGCTAGTTGATGAGCTTCGAATATCGGTGGGAAGTACGTTAAAGGTCCTGACCATCATAATATGGTCCTCACTCAAACACGGATGAGGTCTGCATCGATGCAGAGATATCTCCATTCGTAACAAATTTACTCTCACTATCCCTGCAGAAAGACAACAGTCGAAACAAATACAGGAATGGCAAAGTTAGTAATTTATATGTCTTGAACACCTCTGTACATGATTCGCGGAAAGAAAGGCCCAACATACAAGACGGAAACCTCTTTTGTAGACGAAAGAGGGAACTCATCTTTGGTGATGAACCCCATAATATAATTCCGTAGCTCAGGATCGACTCAACGCTGGAGGCCTTGATATCCTAAGACAATCATGGCCAACAATGCCTCTCAACTTGTAGAAGGGATAGTATGTTTTGTTTAATTTTTGTTGGATATACTGTACATGCTGGTCCCACCTCAGATTACTCTGCAAATAAATCCCCAGGAATTTCACGCTCTCATCCACGGGCAGTGTTCCATTACCAGTTCTGACAAAAATTGATGTAGTTGGTGCCTCCAATGAGAACTGCAGCAAAGCAGTCTTCTTACAGTTCAGAATCATTCCATTGTCTCTGCACCAACTACTCATTCGTGTAACAGCATCAGTGCTCGCGGCAGAAAGACCAGCCAAGCTGTGGCTCCTAATAAGCACAGTCGTATCATCAGCGAATTGGTACAGTTCACCATCGGGAAAATTCGCTGCCAAGTCGTTCATATACAGGCTGTCCAAAATTATCGGTTCACCATTGGTAACTTTGTTATTAAAGCAGATACAACGTTGGTTAAATAAGCAAACTAGTAGTATTTTATTCGGTTATTAAGAATATGAAAACAAAATAATAATTCAAAATTTGGTTTTCAAAATATTCTTGTGAATATTTTTTTTTTAATGTGACTGCATCTTTTTACATAGTTGGAAGAAATTTTAATGAGTAATAACATTAATCGCACTATGCTTAACACTACATAAAAATAAGTAGAAACAAATAGATATATAAATACTTAACAACAACAGCAACGTATAAAATTGTAAATTAATTGAATACGTTTTTCAATGTAATAAATGTTCAAAAGTACCACCTTCTTGATCTACGCACTTTTGAGCTCTTCTTTTTACACTTCGAGTGGCTTTTAAGATTGTTCTGCCGTCGATGTTGTTTAATGCGTTTCTTACCGCTATTTCTAATTCTTCCACATTCTGATGTCTTTCCTGGTAAACTACGTCTTTCACAGAGCCCCAAAGATAAAAATCAAGCGGCGTTAAATCAGGTGACCGAGGAGGCCAACGAACTGGCGCGTTTGTTCCTATCCATCGCTGGTCAAAAATTGTATTTAAGTAATTAACAGATTGTATGCTATTATGAGCAGGTGCGCCATCCTGTTGAAAGTAAATGCGGCTGTTTTGAATAATAGGAACATGGTCCAGGAAATCTTCAATAACTGGCGTTAATAATTCAACATAACGTTGTCCGGTTAACGTGCCGTGATAAAAAATAGGGCCAACAAGTTTAGATCCTATTATGCCGCACCAAACATTTAAACTAAATCGGTTTTGTGGATTACGTGGATCCACTAATAAAGGATTTTCTTTACTCCAATAATGCTCATTGTGTTTATTGCGCATACCTGTGTTTGAAAAGTTAGCTTCATCTGACCACAAAATAAACTTAAAATTATCTCGTCGTTCATTGCAAAAATTTATAAACCAATTAGAGAACACTAATCTTCTTTCTTCATCACCAGCTAATAATGTTTGCACTTTATTCATTTTGTAGGGATGGAATTTATTCTTTTTCAAAATTGCGTGAACAGTGGCCCTTTTTACTTCTAATTCTCTTGCACAGTTTCTGATCGATATTTTAGGGTAAGCTACAAAATGCGCTAGCACAGTTGTCTCCGTTTCTTCATCAATAATAAAGAGCTTCTTTCTTCTTACTTTAGTAAAAGAATTTTCGTTGTTTCGCAATCTTCGATACAGTCGCAGAAAGTATTGTTGGCTTGGTGCTTGACGATCCGGGAATGTGTGCTGGTATTGTAATAAAGCTTGTGCAGAATTTTTTCTGCAAACCAGATACGCCTCCAGCATATCACACTTTTCCAAATGTGTAAAAGGCATTTTATTTTTCAACAATGAAAATTATTAATCTATCTTTCTAACAGTTTAATTTGACAGATTTAGGTTTATTTACTTTGTTTCCAAGGAAATTTGTGTATTTCATTATTTGGCACTACATTCAGTCCGGCCTACTTACTTACCTTATTCCGACAAATATCACAAAATTAAACTGCGCATTACGTGTTTAGTTTTACGTTTAGGGTAATCATTTTTTCAAAAAATTTTTTCGTAAATATTTCGAAAACCAAATTTTCAGTTATTTAGTTGCTACCATAATCTTAATCGCCGAAAAAAATACTACTAGTTTGCTAATTTAACCTACTGTGTAGTTATAATAATAACAAAGTTACCAATGGTGAACCGATAAGTTTAGACACCCGGTATATATCAGGAACAACAGAGGGCCCAACTATAAGTTGCCTAAACTATAAGTTGCCGACTTATAGTTTAGATTTGCTTATGACTTATGACCTATATGTGTATGTAAATATTTATTTAGTAAGTTCGTGTTGTCATTGTTTCAATCAGTTTTATACAATAACAAAATCGAAACACGGAAACGGCTATTAGACAGGAAACACACGCGAAACGATGTCATAAAAATGTAAGACAGCGCAGCGGCACGTTACATTATTGGCTGTGACACTGTTTATAGACGAGATTCGTGAATTGAAATGCATGAATGGAATCGGGTTAGCTAGGTCCGTTGCCGTGACGACGTGACAAACATTTCGTGAATCGAAATCGCGCTCGATTTTCACTTGTTTCTCGAAAAGTGGAACGCGTTCGCAAAATCATTCGTGGCGCCGACAATGGACAATTTCACGGCATTGTTCGGTAATAATTGCTTATTTACAAGGCGATGTCGCCTGTGACCTGGTATTAAATCATTTCGATCAATTCGAACCAGCAAATATGCTCTGTAGATTGACTGTTCTTTTGTACAGTTACATATTTCTGAATTATGTATTGTATAAATGAATAATAACGTCTACTATACAGGGGGATCTATGGCATGTGTGCCGAACGGCAACCAGGGTAGGAAGTGTCAGTTTGAGCAAAAAAACAGTTCGTAATAACACATGTCGTTGGTGCACCAAAAAAAAACGTCATTTAGCGGGAGAACGGTTTTAAGTTTTAATATTACCTATTGTATATTTGAAAAAACAAAATGTATATATATTTTTTTGTTTTATAATGTTCCACTGACCCTCATCTCGAACCTTTATTTTAGTTGTGACATTTGGCTCGTAAAGGGTTGTTGACATTCACAGAAAATTATCGAATAAAACAGATAAATTAACTCAAATAAAACCAATATGGTTTTTATAACTAAAACTGTATTATTTTCTGTTATAAACTTATGAATTATAACCAAAATAACTTAATCTATCTTAAGTAATAACTAGTTGTTATAAAAATGGACATACCTTGGACATACCTCTATCTTAAGTAATAACTAGTTGTTATAAAAATGGACATACCTTGGTTGTTTTATATATCATGGTTTCGATTTTATATATTCTAAACCACACGTGATGGAAACAAACAGTTTGGTGTGGGGTCATCAGTGGCCACAGACCAATAAAAATATACCAACAAAAGTAAGCAAACACAAAAAGTTGAAATTTGTTGCGCAGTGTTATTATCGACTGCGCCAGTTTAGCCTCTTCGGTGATCCATTGGTAATGCTCAATATTTCCATAGATTTATTTTCAATTCAATTCTCATTTTTAAAATATGTTTTTGATTATAACTATGATTATTATTCAAAATCGATATATTATGTATTAACATATTTTCTTTCTCTTTTCCAGGTAAGGATTATCAACGAAAATCTCTATACACAACAACCCACATCATTCTTACGTAAGTCGCGTTATCCAAGCTAATTAATTAAATAAACAATTATCCGCGAGTTAATAGCCCGGTTTCACTTAATAAACTTTCTAAACTGTCCGCTAGATGTAGTCCCACGCAAGGCGCGTCTGTCACTCTCCTTAACCTCTCTTATAGTTTCGTCTAATCTTCTACCTGTACGTTGGTACGTTAGTACGTATATGTATGCGAGCAGACATCTCGTACCAACTTTGTATAATTAATTATTAATATTCCCGCCAGAGTATAGTAATTAATATGCAATGCTGGGAGAGGCGGCTTTGTTTTTCTTTTGTCTACGACGGTCTCCGCGAGCAACGGGGCAACCTTTTGAAGGTTGATTGTTTTCCTCGAAATCACTTGACGTGAATTGCATTTTTATTATTTTTCGATTGGTATGTGACTAAAATGTGAAGTTTTACGTCTCGTTTACGTGTTTTATGAAGATATTGATACTACGCTTTGGTTTTGGAATGCGTTTTCTTGAATATTAATAATAAATGCATCTAGAATTTGATCTTTTGCACGTTTTGACTCTGTTGTGCAGACGATAAGTTATTTTGGATAATTTTGTGTGTTTATGTTGTTAGCCAGTGCCATTTGTCTTTTCGTAATGAACGTGATTGGAAATCTGCCGTTATCTTACAACTACACTCAAAAGTTTATTGACTTCGTTAAGTTTATTAATTGTGCAAATTTATTTAGTTAAAAAAGCAAATGCAGGGTAGTTTTCATAATTTTAAAATAATATTTCAAGTCATTACAAGCCGGCAACTAAAATGAATTAAATTAATATATATATACTTGCCTCCGTGTTATGCCGTGTGTCAAAATTCGTAACTTTTGTTTCACAGACCATATTACTCGGTTTTTCAGAGCTAACTGAATACTGAAGAAACACCAAAGAAATCGCTCTTGTATACCTAATTTACACCCCAGCGCTCCCATGTGTTTTTCCACCTGACCGCGTTAGAATCGATTTCCAGACTCTACTTATCTAATAAGCCTTTGATGATAATTACTCAACCTTGAAAACATGTTAACGTCATCGAAATCCATTTTGTGTCCCAACTCATGGCAGTGTTGAGCAACAGCGGACTTGATTGAATCTTGCCTAGTCGGGTGTCTCTACTGTGTTCCTTGACCTTGACGGTCTATGCTTCGTGCTGTCTGTCCCATAGTCCCATATAGCATGGTCCACAGTCTAGGGTTGTAACGGAAATCCCCATCTGCTTCCGCAACTGCGGAACTTCCGCATATGTTTCCACTTCCGTTTCCGCATCCGCACTTTTGTACCAGCATCTATTGCGGAAGTTAGGTATGCTGATGGAATTCCTCATCCGCTTCCGGAACTTCTGTTGCTTACTGCCGGAATTTTTATTTTTAGGCATGTTTGTACCGTTGGGTGGAGGAATGGCAATAATATTTTGCTGTTTTTTAAATATCATACAGTTCCATAATTCTTTGTACAACACACGAAAATGAGTAATTTAATTTTGTGGGTTCTTGAATTTCTCAATTTTGTGTTGAACGTTTTGTTGTAATTTGATATTGTTTTTGTGTTACTATACTAAATGTTCTTTTTAGTTCCGCTTCCGCGTTCAGTTCCGCTTCCGCGGAAGTCGACCATTTGGCTTCCGCATCCGCTTCCGCAAACGTTACAACCCTAGACTCCACACTCGCTTGTTATCTAGTATACCCTTTCGTTCTTCAGGAATGGTGTGATATATATATATAATAATAATCCTTTGGGTTTGGCAGAAGATCCTTTACCTTAGCTGGTGCTCTGTACCTTACCGTGATACCAGATTTCATCAGTAATTACCTATTCTTTCTGACTCTACTAATGTCAGTACCATCCTCGCGATTGATGTTGTTAGAATGTTTGTAAATTTCGATGGCTTCTCTAATAAGCCTTCGATGATAATTGCCAACCCTTGCCAACATCTTCACGTCATCGAAAATCATTGTGTGTCCCGACTCGTGGCAGTGTTGAGCAACAGCGGACTGTTGAACCTTGCGTAGCCGGGTGTCTCTACTGTGCTCCTTGACTCGACATTCGATACTTCGTCCTGTCTGTCCTACATAGCATGTTCCACACTCACATGTTATCTTGTATACCCCTTCGTTCTTCAGGAGTGGTGTGATATCCTTTGGGTTAGGCAAAAGATCCTTTACCTTTGCTGGTGCTCTGTACCTTACCGTGATACCCGATTCCTTCAGTATTCTACCGATTCTCTCTGACCCCACTTACGTATGATAAACACTTTGACTCTTGCCGCTCCTCTGAGACTTGCGGTACTTGGTGTATCTATTCCAGTCAGCATTTACGTATTTTGACAGACGGCATAACCCGGAAGCACATTATTTTCTAAATGATTCTGGCCGTGAAAGGGTATGCACTTACTTGAATAATAAATAATTTAGTATGACTACTACTAACAGAATTTAAAAAAATGTTAAACTTTTCAGTGTAGATGTCAAGACAACGGCAGATTTCCAGTTTTTCACTTTCTGTATGATTTTTTATTAAAATCTGAAGGCAGCAATTATGAATTGTGTTTAGTTTAACTGTGGCTTTTTTTCCTATCATCAGTAATAAGATAAAATGTAGGTAAGATAAGATGATGACCAGTTTCTTTATACTTATTTATCAGTTTGTTGATAAAAACACACAAAAGAGGCAAAACTGCAAGGAGTTTCAAGTCCATTTAGAATTGAACGGTCTTGCGGCCCAAAAATGTTGGCGGTAGCTCTAGTAGCAAATAAAACAACGACAGCTCTCATAAGGCTGGCTTCTCTAGCCAGGCAATTATATCCAGCGAATTTATAATCATAGTCCATAGCATGGAACGATAATTAATGTCATAATTATCGGCCGTCCGAAAACTCTTCTCCCCGAGCATACATAGGAAATTTGAAATATTCAAAACGTCCGGCGAGTCAGGCCAGACGACCAGAAGCCTATATGTAGGCCTGCGTTCTCATCGTTGCGTCGTTTTGTGTCGTTTTTGCTCGGGCACATGTTGGGGCCGCTTCTCTTGGCCAGAGAGCAGCAAACCATCGTCCCCGGACAACTTTAATAGAAACAACTTTATAAGGCAATAATAAAATGGCCTTTACGGAGTGGGAATTAATGTACCACTCAGTTCCTACCAGTTCGTTTACTCGACGTACTGGTTTTTAATTCGTACGATGGAGCGCCCTCCGCGTCTTCTTCTTCTTCTTCTGCTGCTGCTTCTACTCTAAACCGCGCCGAGCTAAAAGTGAGCACGTTAGAATAAAACGGCTTTAATATTTCACTGTCGTTCTCTCTTCGTTTGCAGTCCTGCCTTTAGGCTGTGCGCCTTTTTTACTCCTCTACCACGTTTTACTCTATCTCCAGTCCATAACGATGGACCAGACCTTTCGTTACCTACTTTCAAAATAGAAAAATATAACACTATTGAGATTTGCACTAAAATGTTCTGTATCTCTTGAGATGGTATGCTGCGAACTCTTCCTAAATTGTCTCGTGGTAAATATCTCCGTTCATCTATATAACAAGGATCTCAATTAAATCCTGGAGAGTCTGTGGTGCAGCAGGATGGTTCCCAATGCCCATGTCTAGTAACCCCAATCATGTTTAATGTGCCTGCAGTTTAAGTCTGGCGTCATGGCAACTTTATGAAGTTCTTGATTGTTAGAAGGTTTTCTAGTTACATTTGTGATACTAATTATTGTATTTATTACCTTATTGTTAGATGAATATATTGAGTATATGTACAAAAAATACCGACTGAGTTACCTGCTCCACTGGTGAAAAAAGTTAGACAAGGTTTCGACAAGCTGCTTCTATAATTGTCATGAGGAGAGGCTCCAAAGCAAAGAGCTTTTAGAAATACAGAAACATAAAAGAACAGTGGTGTAAAAACTAATGCCAACATGTTATACATTGCGGAAATGAGAAAAAGCACTACTATCGGAAAATGCCAAAATTCATATGCCATAATACATATGCCGCCCATAAGAAAAGCAAAAGTTGGCCATGGTTACGCCGCCATCCTTGATGTTCTTTCAAATTAAAAAATAACACAATGTTTTTGTTTCAAATGTCTAGCTTCTCTTGGTTTTGCATAAAAAATTAACAACCATATCTTAGCATTTAAGTTTTAAACATAGGCTCAATCTCCACTAATAAGCGAGATCCCCATGGTGACCCTCGAAATTGTATCACCCGGTATAAAAGCATTGTGTATTTGCCACATTTATGTCATCTACACATTTTTTAAATGATAGCATCCATATGTTTCATAATGTTTTTGATAGATTCTTTGTCATAAGTCTACGTACAAAATGTATGATCTTGCATAAAAAAAAAATTCGAAAAAAATGGAAATGTAAATTAAGAAAATATTGGTCTCTCAGGGGAACTTTGATTTTGCGATATTTTTGATATTTTTTGATAATTCGCTTTCGCAAAAGTTTTTATTTAATGTTTTCGAAACATAATTGGAGATTTTTACTGCTAACCCTATATTCTTTAATTACACGTCGAGACGTTTTTCTTTTATAGTTTAGGGAATATTTTATATTTATGTAAATGATTTATGACTAATGGGTTTTAATACTGTTTTTTTTCTTAGTACTGTAGCGTTTTTCGTTCGTTAAGGTGTGAATTAAAACACTCGGTATATTAAAATAGTCAACTAATTTATTTAACACTATTACAGTCTTATTACCTAATTATTAAACACGAACACTAAACACAAAGGTTAACTAACTCACTTAAGGTCACTATAAACATTTATCTTCTTCACTGTATTTATTTCGAACTATTTATGTCGATCAATAATCGCGCCAACGCTCCGACTGCACTCCGAATAACACTGCCTGCTTGCGACGGCTCTCTCTTATATACCCGTATCGATCCGTGCGGGAACGCTCCCGAGTCTTCCACGCTCGCCCAGAACGGTCGCTACTCGCGCTCGCTGCCTTGATGGAACTCTCCGGAATGAGTTGCCTCGAGAACAACCCAGAACTTCTGGCGCCTTCGCGGCTGTTAAGATCGTCACAGTACATACGAATCCAGTCTCAAAAGTTGCCAATCACAAGAGACCTTCTGATCTTATGAAAAATTTATATCGGACTGACCGATCTTTCCTTGTAAATTGAAAAGTGCCGTGATAATTTTATAGTTTTGGTTAGTTACACTTTTTCATCAGAGCGATCTTATCAATCTTTTCGATTTGATCAATCTGATCATGCCAAAAATCCGAACCTCAGTAATCCGAACATTCGCTATTCCGAACGCCCAAAAAGAAATAATAATAAAATAAATCACTAAATCACCTAGGGAAAGGCCATTTTTGTCGGTTCCTATTTAGAGGCAAATGTAGCTTTTGTACTCGTATTTTCAACTATTAAATAAATAAATAATAAATAAATCATAAATAAATAATCATAAATCATAATAAATCACAATGAATCATAATTAAATTATACATAAATCCCTTCGATATCGCTTCGATAACCCTTCGATATCGCTTCGATATCCCTTTGATATCCCTTCAGTTTTGACGTTTTGGCATTCTTATAGTTTATGAAGAGCGAAATCGAATGGTGTTGGTTTTATTAAGATTGAACTTTTATCCAATACGCGTATTTTCTACTATTTAGTTGTCATATTTGATAATCCCAACATTTTGATAATCCGAATCACCTTGGGTCCCAATTAGTTCGGATTATCGACGCTCTACTGTAACTACAATTTGAAGTATAATAGAAACTTATGCGAACATTTTTGCAGAAGTTATAAACATTTTACTGTGGAAACTGATTGAAATACGTTAGCTACAGGAACGAACATTATCGCGATTTAGGGGGGGGAGTACAAAAACGAAACATGAAATACAGGGTGATCATGTATAAATTAATGTGGTCAAATATCATTGAAAGTGAAACCGAGAAAATATCCGTCTTTAAATTTCTCAACTAACCTCAAGAGTATAAAAAAATCCATTTTTTGTCTATCAGTTGGCGGTTTGAACCGGAAGTTGGTGATATTGATATCCACTTTGAAACATAAGAGGAAAAGCTTTTCTAATGCAAAATTAAATTTGTTTAAAAGGTGTTTATTTTTATTTTTTCCTTATTGAAGTGATTTACAAAGAACCGGAGGTTGGTGATATTGATACTAACTGGACAGATCAGGAAACGCTCTTCACTGAAGTCAAATAAAAGGAAAATCAGATAAATTATTTCAGTTTTAAATGAAGTTTGGTTTTTATTTCGTCCAAAAAGTTTATTCGCTAGTAAACTTTGCATATAATTTATTGGTTTTGCTAATACGAACACTGCTCAAACACGTAAGCATACCGTAGATTGTAGAACATCCGCTATAACTTCAGCAAGAAGTTTGCAGTATACTTGCAACATAATTAGAGTGCATTGAATGGAGCACTAATAAGCGAGATCCCCATGATAACCCTCGAAATTAAATCACCCGGTATAAAAGCTTTGTGTATTTGCCACATCTATGTCATCTCCACGTTTTTTAATGATAGCATTCGAGTTTTCTTACTGTTTTTGATAGATTCTTTGTCACATGTTACATAAAAGAAAATTCGAAAAAAATACAAATGAAAATTAAGAAAATATTGGTCTCTCAGGGGAACATTGATTTTGTAAATGCGAAGCAAATGGTAGCTTTTGACAAAACGCTTGCGCAAGACTTTTTATTTAATGTTTTCGAAAAATAATATAGGTTAAAATGATAAGAGAGATTTTCACTACTAACCAAACCAAGCCTCACTGCTAACATCCAAATTTAATAGCGCTCTATATTGCGCGTCGCCGTCTTTAAATTTCAATAATGACATCATTTCCGGAAAAACCGGAAGTCAACTAATGTCAAGAGTATCAAAAAAATTTATTTTGATTGAAACATTTTTTTTTTCTCCTCATTGTTGTAGTGATTTACAAATACCCGGATTTCGGGAATATTGATACTAACTGAACACAGCAGGAAACTCTCTTCGTTGAAGTCAAATAAAGAAAAATCAGACAAATTAATGAAGTTTGGTTTTATTTCAACCAAAAAGTTCATTCGCTAGTCTTTGGGTCTTCCCAAAGACTGCATAGCGTAAAAATTTTTTCTAATCGAAGTACAGTCATTAAACTATTTAAAATGTAATAATACGAACACTGCTCAAACACGTAAGCATACCGCAGAAGATCCGCTATAACTTCAGTAAGAAGTTTGCAGTTGACTTGCAACCTAATTCGAGTGCATGGAATGGAACAGTCCTACAACGGAAAGCTTGCTAATGCGCATGCGCCTTATACATACATTGGGTTTGCAGTCGAGCTGCAACCCACCAGCTATTCTCGTGCACTTCTTGGCTTTAAAAATTCGAGAAAAAATGCTAGTTTCTTCTTGGTAAATCATATAAGTATTCTAGATCGTTGATTAGTGACTATTATACTATTATTTTAGTTTCGTAAACCGTTGGACGATAGGAATCACCACAATCCTCGTGCCTTGTCAATAGCAATCTACCCAAAGTAGAATAAGCAATTCCAATAATTTGTCTCCATCGTTCTCCATCGCGAATTACCTACCCAGTAATTAATTTGGATCCGGATTGCTGTGTCAGAGTATTCCTCCATAAACACTTCGAATCGGATCGGCGTTGGCCGTTGTCGGGCATTGAGAAGACCAGCCGAGGATAAGAACTCGCCATTCATTCGCTCGCATAGCCTCCACGATACTACCGCGAGATAATTGTGGTTATCTCCACTCTGCGTATGCTGCGGATGTAAATTTAAGAGCAGAAGAGTAGAGGAGACGATCGAGCGAGCGAGCGAGCGGTGCGCAGAGCTGCTGTTAGCGCTGCCGTTGCTCGTGGTCATCTATGCGTGATCCTGCTTGGTCAGTGGTTGACCTTATACACCGACCATACACCGACTACTTGATTAGTAATGCGGAGATACGGTGATAATGTTTTCGCTTTATGCTATCTGGCGAGGAGTGCACTAATCATACGTGAATGGTAATCGTTTTGAGTTTTTTTTTTGTTATCGTTGTTGGCTATTGAGAATAGTAATGCAAAAATAGCAAAAAAAAATCTGATGTGGCCAGGCACATGACTTTATCATACCATATATAAAATTAATAGTGTAGCTGCGTGAGATTCTATTTGATCGAGATCGGCCATGTCTACATTAAAATAAAACTACTAGAACTAGACTAGAGACATTTTGATTATATTTACAGTAGGTAATGTCAAAACATCAGCATTTGACATTACCTACTGTCATTAGAATCACAAAATCTGACAAATCCTGGCTAACTAGTTTATATGCAGTACGAGCGATCTCGATGAAATAGAATTTGCTCATGTAGCTAAACTATTAATTTTACCAAAAAATGTCATAGTCATAAATTATTCCGATTTCCTCTACTTTAATTTATTATCTAACTATTTCGACGAAATTCCAGATATAGCGGCTTATTTGCAATATCTTTCAAAAATGCTAAGACTAAAACTCCAGTTCCTTTGGACCCTTGGTTCAACAGGAAGCTTCTAAATATGGAGTGTTGTCATACTACGGATGATAAAGTAAAAAGGTTCTGGTTCTGATGATTAATATATTATATTGGCTTCTAGCATACTATATTTTCGAGCTTTACGCCGTCTTCAGTGCTAACTACAAAAGTTCATAAAGAATTATGCTCAATATTCCAAATAAGTTTTAAGGTTAACATACCGTCTTACAATCTTTCTTGTATTTATTCGCGAAAACATAACATTGCTATCCGCACTCGAAATATTGTTTTTCAATAGCTCCATGCATTTGCGTGTTGAATTGACGTTTCGCAAACGCTGACGTTCCAAATACTGTCAAAAACTTCAAAATATCCTGGGTACCTAATATTAATGCAGACACGATTTCGATCAAATAGAATTTGCTCCTGCAGCTAAACTATCAATTTTACCATTAAATGTTATAGACATAAATTATACAAAATTTCCTCTACTTTAATTTATTATTTATCTATTTTGATGAAATAACAGAAATGACGGCTCATTTGCAAAATCGTTGAAAAATGCTAAGAGTAAATAGCCGGTTCCTGTGGACCCTTTTGAACCAAAAGCTTTTCAGCTCTAAGTTAGGTCATAAAGCTTCTAAATATGAACTTTCGTCCCGATACCTTTAGTAGTTTCTCCGGAATCGTCGCCACAAAAATCGTTTACACACACACAGACATACACACACACACACACACACACACACACACAGACATTTTTTTGGACCTTGGTCAAAAATGTTCAGGGGACCCATAAAGACCTATTTCCGCTGAAATCTCAAATTTTTTTTTCGACACGATTACAATACTTTACATACTGCGTATGATAAAGTAATAATTTAGGATTTTATGAATTTGAGATACGTTAGAATATTATGGCGTCGAACTATTTTTTTGTGTGTGGAACAACTATAGATTTGATATAAATTTGATATTAAAACATATACGTATAAATAAAATATATGTTTTAAAATACTCATTTATGAAAATTGTATTTGCCATGTTATTATAATAGTACCTATTTAATCAAATATTTGGGGTCGGCAACAAACAAAAACTTATATAAGTTTTTAATTCATTTTTATTTTCAATCAATGTTTTTTTCAGGAAATCTACGACTAAGAGTAATGGTTTATATAAAGAATATAACAAATTAATAAATACTCACTAAATAAACTATAAACTACGAGAACACATGAAACTTTGTGAACTTTTGATAAATGTCAAACAAAATAATTCATAACAAAGTAAAATAATAATAAAAAACACCCAAAAGTTTTACATTATCAAAATCGAATCTATGGTTTTCCCGAAAATCATGTTGAGCTAATGCACACCTTAAATACTACTTTTTATATCTGATTTATGTAGCGAATTTATAGTTTTTAAATAATAATAACAATAAAAATAATAATAATAATAAATTGTTTATTAGTCACACAAATAATTACCAGTCTGACCAAAATACAATAATTTACAACAAAAATACGGAATAGAATAAGCAACATCAGAATTTAAAACCAAAGGCCAAATCATGAACAAAAGAAAAACAACTATCAATTTTTAACAAATTATATTTTGTAAATCTTATGTTATTACAAAAAACATTACTCAACGTGTGTTGGACTCTACGTCACAATGGATACACCAAGTCTGACATACGGGGTGTCACACAAAGAAAACCGCTAGTCTCAGAGGAGCGGCAAGAGTCAAAGGGGTTCGCTTGCTTACCATACGTAAGTGGGGTATCAGAAAGAATCGGTAGAATACTGACGAAATCGGGTATCACGGTAAGGTACAGTGCACCAGCAAAGGTAAAGGATCTTTTGCCTAACAGAAAGGATATCACACCACTCCCTGAAGAACAACGGGTATACAAGATAACATGTGAGTGTGGTACATGCTATGTAGGACAGACAGGACGAAGTATCGAATGTCGAGTCAAGGAGCACAGTAGAGACACCCGGCTACGCAAGATTTAACAGTCCGCTGTTGCTCAACACTGCCACGAGTCGGGACACACAATGAATTTCGATGACGTGAAAATGTTTGCAAGAGTGCAGCATAACCCTGAAGCAGTTTATTTTCTAAATGACCGCGAAAGCCTATGTACTAATTTGTGTTATTACATTTTAAAATTTTGGTTAAACTAGATGTTAAACCCATTATATAAGGAATTTTTAAAAACAATGGAGGTTGCGATAATATCATCTAAAATTGTGTCCATAATAATTTTGACCAAATGGGAGAAATTGGAGAACCCATAGGAGTTCCATCAATTTATGAAAAAAATACTCCGTGAAAAGAAAAATATTCATTATTAAAAATTAATCTAATCATAGTAAACACACATTTTGTCGTTCAAATGCATATTTTGCCGTTCAGGTACATAAATATGTCGTCCTGGAAATTGGCACCTAATAAAAACTACTGTGTTAATAAAAAGCGCCATAATGCCAGAGTTAGAAGGATGACTAAGAAATTTTTAATAACCGTTTTATCAAAACAGTTTATTTTTGCGTCGGGTGTTAAACATTTTAATGTCAACATTGGGAGAGGCATGGCTTGCTGTCGGTTGGGACATACGATCATAATTTTTGAATAAAAAGATTCACACGCGCACAAGTTGGTGGAATTCCACACGTGAAGCAGGATAATAAATAACTTTAGTGTACTCGCAGGAGTGTGCAACGTTGCAGCCGAAAATTTACAGAACGGATTGTACGATCAATCAAAATAACGCGAGTCGCCAGATTCTCGAGATGCGATCTCTAAAGTATTAAAAAATGGTATATTTTTTTTTCAGCGCATATATTTTCTGTTTTTTTACTTCTTCAATTTTTCTCATGGTATCATCCAAAAACAAACGTGTCAATAGGACTTCTATAAAAGTTCAAGCTGAGTTTTCAAGGTATAGTCTTCAAATAAAATTAATTCCTTTAAAACCACGAATTATGAATAAGAGTATAGAGAAGTATAGAGAAAGAGCATGTAGGAAGGATGTTTTATTTTTTTTTGCTCAAATTTTTGCTCTAAGCTATGAGTTAAACAAAAATTAAATTTGATAATAATGTAGGTGTCTACATGTAAATCTGCAATATATATTTGGTATATTTTTAATTATATTATTGATTTTGTTATACCAGAGTTTTAAAAAGACCATTCTCGACGCATTATGATCGATATCTAACGAGCAGTGTGGTTTTAATATTTTAAAATTAAATGACTCTTCTCTGCGTTCTTTTTACCAATTTTGTCAATTTCGTCCTTGTGTTACTTTTATTCTGTTCTCTAATGGGTCCTTAATTTTTTCTCCTTTACATTTCTTTTATCCTTTTATCTAATGTGTCCTTTCCATTTTGTCATGTATACGTCTTTTAATACTTTCGTCTTGTTAGTCCTTTTTATCGTTTTTGTTTTATTTGTAATTATATTCATTTTTGTCATTTACGTCCCTTTGGCCATTTTCGTCCTACGTCATTTTTATCATATTTTTCATTTTTATTCATTGTGTCCTTATGTATTTTTCCGGTTACTGCTTTTTTGTACTTATGTCCTTTCTTATCAATTTTGATAATTTTATCCCTTGCATTACTCTTATCCTGTCATTTTATGTCCTTTCCTATCTCACATGTTTACATCGTTTATGCCTTTCGCCTTCTTAGTCCATTTTGTCAATTTTGTCTTATTTATAACTATATGCCCCTTCGGTCCTTTTCGTCCTTTACAATTTTTGTAATTTGTATTCATGTGCTTTGCGTATTTTTGTATCCTTGTACCTGATGTGACCTTTCCTCTTTGTCTTGTTTACGTCCTTTTCTGGCTTTTGCTTTGTTAGTCATTTTTATCATTTTTCGTTCTTTGATACTACTGAAGGGTTCGGGACGAAACTTCATATTCAGAAGTTTCATGAGTTTTTGGTTTTCAAGGAGTTTTCAAGGACTTTGCAAATAAGCCTCCATTTCTCTAATTTCCTCAAAATAGTTAAATACTAAATTAAAGTAGAGGAGAATTCTGAATAATTTATGTCTGCGAAATTTTTTGGCAAAATTAATAGCTTAGCTGCAAGAGCAAATTCTATTTGATCGAGATCGGTCACATCTGCATCGATATAGTACTATACAGTGAGCCAGGATTTTCCAAATATTTTCAGTCTAATTACAGTACCGGTAGTGTCAAATGCTGATGTTTTGACAATATCTCACTATAGCTACTGTTAATAGTAAAAAGATCTCATATTGTGATACCGTGTACGGTCCTTGCCAGACGGCGTCGGATAGGCAGCGTGTTCAGCGTGTCCAAAATGCATGTGTTCTGTTTGTTTTTGGTTTGAGGAAGTATGATCATGTATCGAATGGGCTGGGCGACTTGGGGTGGTTGACCATGGATAACACTAGGGTGTTGCATGCAGCATATTATATGATAAGTTGCTATCCAAGAGGATCCCACAATACCTCATGCGGAAGATACGCTGTAGAACGGATGTCCATAACCTTAATTTAAGATTCAGGGGTTTGTTTGCTCCACCTGCCCATCGCACTGAGCTGTATAAACGGTCATTCTCTTACCAGGTCAGTCACATATACAATGGTCTCAGGGAAGATATGAAAAAATTATCGTTAAACAGTTTTGAAAGTCGTTTCGATAATTTCGTCCTTGACGGCCAATTTTCGCTTTTCTTTGATCATTTTTGTCGTTTGTATTAATGGTGTCCTTTCCGTATTTTCGTCCTTGACGCTGTTTTTGACGTCTGTTCGGCCCTATGTTGTATCATTTTGGTTGTGGTTGCATTTTTTAATAAATTTTTCCTATTTTGTCCTTAACGTCCATTTTTTCCGAATCTTTTGTCATTTACATAACTTTCGTCCTTCACTTCCTTCCTTTTGACATTTTCCTCCATTCTTTCTCTTTTCATATTTGTTGTCTATAACTTTTTAAAGGTTGACATTGCCTCCCGAAATAAATTTAATGGATTGAATAGGTTTTTCTTTCGAATATATCATTTTCCTACACTTAGATCAAAATCGCTTTATTTTATTTACTTTTGAACGAATAACATTTCATCTAATCATCATTTCCCAGCTCAGCAGAGCACTATTTGACCTAGGCAAGCGACCGACGTCAACTTTGACGTGCACATATTTCAATTACCGTAATCACAGAATGACCATGATTACGGCGCGCTTTCAACTTTATGCCCCGGCCCAGCGAGCTACAGCGGCCAGTAAATTCATATCTGCGCTCAATGCCGAAGCCCCCCAACCAATAAAATACCAACCGATAGCCTACTATTATATCTTTAACAAATACTCAATGCAAGGGACGGCATAAATACACCTCGCCATCGAAGGACGATATTTTACCGTATATTTTACCGTATAAACTAACAACCACCTACTCTCATACGCTATCCCCATACCAATAACTTCTTAGAGGTAGATATTTGTATATTTCTCTTTTTCCTTTGGTGTTTAGCATAACAAAACCCATGCGGAGATGATATAGACTCCCGGTCTGGACGGTACCACGGTGATAATTGTGAGATAGAGTCGTATTACAAACTATTTTTACGACTGCCGGACGTATATTACAGCAGTTTAAGGAGTTTTGCCTGTTATAGGAGGATTTAAGTTTATATTTATGTAGGGTTGCTGTATTATCTTTTTGTTTCCGTTTTTGAAGTTTTTTTTTTAGTTACGACTCTCCGTCCGAATGGTAAAACGAGTTATCCAGCACGGATTATCCTTTCGGGATAATGTGTTTGTCATGTCGGTATTTCGATTTGATGGTAGTTTAATATTATCTGAAGACAACACTGGTCGATATGATATTTTTGGTCGGATTTGTAACAACTGATATTCAAGGTTTATAATTATTTTTGTAAAAAGTTTTCGGCATTCCTCTCTTATTAAAAAAAACAGCACGCAAATGATGTGCCATCGATATGATTTAAAATTTGATTCTTGAGGACGCAGTTTCTGGTAGTAAAATCTCTGCAAAGTATTACCTGAATCTTTGTCTCTTCTGTCGAAAATCTTCTATTGGAATGAATAAAAACACAATGATTAAAATTTATGATGCTTAGTTTATTCTGTACCTAGTTGAGGACAATAAAATGCTGTTTTTGTTCTACCTCTGCTAAACTGCACTTGTGATAATCTTGATGATTTTCTCTACAATATACCTTAAATTTACGAAAATCAAAAGCTAGTTCAAAAGTTCTTGTGAATGGTAATATACACAGAAATATAGAATTTGTATATTTCTGATGTTGTACCTACCGGAAGTTGATCGATATCTAAGAGTACTGAGATTTTAACGATTTGCATATTACAGAAACGAAGAAAAAAGTGAAATAAAAAAATTATCTAAGAACTAAAACGACAAAAAAATCTGATGTTGCCAGGCACATGACTTTATCATACTATTTAGCAGTGTTTCCCAACGCAAACGCTAATGTTCTAACTATACTGTCAATAGTATCAAAATATCTGTCAAGTCCGGGCTACCTAGTTTTAATGCAGTACGAGCGATAGCGATCAAATAGAATTTCCTCATGCAGCTAAACTATTAATTTTGCCAAAAAATGTCTACAACATAAATTATACAAAATTTCTCCTACTTAAATTTATTATTTAACTATTTTGACGAAATTACAGAAATAGGGGTACATTTGCAAAATCGTTGACAAATGGTAAGAGTAAACAGCCAGTTCCTTTTTAAACAGCACCCTTTTGAACAAAACTTCTTCCAGCTCTAAATTTAGTCATGAAACTTGAAAGTTAAAGAACAAATAAAATAATGTTTTGTCCCGATACATTTTGCAATTTGCCATGGCAAATAGATATTCAGTCTGCTTTTATATGTTTAAAGCTATTTGCCTAGGCAAATGTATTTTCCCAAGCCGTTGTTAGGCAAATAGCATTTTCGTTTTTTTTTCGATTTGATTCATACAGAGAAACAATAATGAAGTAAGCGAATGGTTTTAGCGAACAGAGTGTATCCGCAATCGCAAGTGACACTGCGCATAGCAGCTTACTGTTGGATTTTGAAATTATGTGAGGTTAAGTGATTGTTGACAGCGTCATTAAATTCATCTTCGTTTGTTATCACAACAATAGGTAGTTGGTTCAGCTACTGTCTTTGGAACATCACAGTAACCTCCGCAGCATATCGGTGAACCATTATGAAGACATGTTTTCCAGTCTAATATAACGTTTTTTCTGGTAAAAGGTAAACTAAACATTCCTAACCTAAAAGTCCTGTTTTAGTATCACCGCACTCATGAGTATTGACGCTTGTCACAAGAAATCAGGCGCAACTTCATTAGAATCATAATGATTAGAATACGATAATATTGCTGAAAAGTAATCAACGACTAAATAATAATTATGACGTATTTGAGAACATGCACGGATTGCACATAACCTCACATAATTTTAAAACAAAAGCGATTGAAAACTAAATGCTATTTGCCTGACAACGGTCTTGGCAAATAGCTTTAAAAATATAGAAAGGTTTAATATCTATTTGCCCAGGCAAATAGCTTTTGCCTATGCAAAAGCCTTTTGCTCAAAATAACCATTTGCCTACGACATGTATACGTCGCTTAATCCATTTCCTCTTTTTTTGTCCTGTTTGTCAATTAATCGTCCAATTATTTGCATTTTTGCAATTTATGTCAGTTTTATTTTTGTCCTCGTCATTTTTATCAAATATGCCTCTACTTGTCCTTTCGGGCAAGTAGATACTTTACCGTTACTCTTTTATATTTTTCCCTTCCTTGAATTTTTCGTCATTTTTGTCTTGTTTGTCGTCCTTTTCGTCCTATTTATCAATTCTTGAAGCTGTCCATGTTGGTACAAAGGTGAATATATGTATATGGGTATACAATGTAAGAATTAATAGCCTCTTTACCTTTGTTGTATTTTAATTTTATTGGAAACTAGTTTCGCCGCGTTGACATCTTCATCCCAAATCGGGCAACTTCCGGTAAAACTATGCAAATCAAAGCTAAAACAAACATGTGTATAATGCAAACAAATAGAGAAGAATGCTGGCGTAAAAGCGGACACGAGGGTAGTCAAATTTAAGAAAATGAATCGTAAATGAATAGAGGGATCTGTTATTGAAACTTAATTGATCGTTTAGTAAACTGACATGTCTAATTCTTTTACGTTTTTCTGTTTCTAGTTGTTCTAAAAGGTCCATTTTATAACTTTTCTAACATTAGGTTAATCAATTTTGGGTCACTGTATATAGTGCAGTGCCCTATATTTAATCGATGTTGATATAAATTTGATAAAGATCTATATTTATGTTCCGCTATTCGTTTTGCTAACTTCCTTCCGGTTTGACGGACATAAAATGCATTATTTGTCAATTGGTGTTTCCATTTGGTCCTTTTCTCCTAATGTAGTTTGCCATATTTGTAATTTTGTACCCCTTGTCCTTTTTTGTCCTTTTTATCAATTTCTTCATTTATCTTTTATCATTTTGGTCCTTTTTATCCTTTTTGTCCGTTCCTTATTTTTCGTCATTGGTGTCATTCTTCACGCCATTTTCGTGTAGCGTTTTATTCCTTATTGTCTTGTGCCTCCTTTTGGTCGTGTTAGTCCTTTTTATCAATTTTGCATGTTTATTATACTTTACTTTACAAAAACGTCGAAATGTAAGTAAATCGCTATAGTTAATCAAAAATTCTACAAACCAATACAGATTGTCACTTCTAGCGAGATATGAAAGAAGAAACAGGAACATCCGGTAATCATTTCAACCAGCGTTATACAAAAAGATAATATAGTACGTGTGTAGGCATCCGAAAGCACGGTCACGTTTTTCGAAAAGAACAAAAAGCGTTCGGCGAGTTCGAAATTTGAAATTTTCACGTCTGCCTGCCGCGCTGGGAAGTTGGTAATAATGGGTTGGTAGTTCTTGGAAGTCGGGACGAACTGTTTTCAAGCGTGCCATCGCGATGACACATACGAGGCATACCTCGAGTATGACCTTCCACTCGACCTATGGTCATTTTTTATGGTCGATATTGCCGAGCGTTGTTTGGAGATGTCGCCACTGTGCGCTTATTATGGTTAACTTCAGTGTGTTGTGTTGCATAAGTGGAGATTGAATTGTATACATATTTCATGGAACGTTGAATTTTTGAGTTTCAAGAATAGATAACCAATATTTTGTTCGGAAAAAATAATTACTTTTACTTTGTTTCGAATTTTGTCGATCACTTGCATGTATATGTATAAACGACTAAAAAAATATTTTTTTTTTCAATTCTGGCCGCAATAATCTTTTCTTTATAAGAGACACACGGAAGTAGTGTGTGTGTGAGGTGTCATATGATATTGTTACAGAAAAGAGATGCAGAAGAGAGCATGTACCGAGTTTGAAGATATTGGGACCAATTTCAGAGAAAAAAAGAAAAAATCTTAAGTTTTCTCACAGTTTACAGATTTTCTTGAAAACATCAATATGGTAGTTATTATTGTGTCTAACCATTTTCTCTCGAAAGCATATTTTCAAAACGTTCTTTGATAAACAAAGCCTAACATTATTTTGAGATATTTACACATAATATGGTAAAAATAAATACATCATCCCTGAATGGTTTCAATTTAAACTTAAAAAAACGTTCAATTAATATTCTACGTGATCTTAATAATTGTTAAAAACTCTTGTTTGTACAATTATGGTACACTTTCTCAAAATTTCGATTCACAAAAAAGCAGATCTGACTTGGACATTTTATTTTGACATAATGGCTATCAGGCACACAGCAAGCTAATAAATAATAGAAAGGCGGTAATAGTAGGGTATGGTTGGTTAAGGTGGGGTTTAAATTGATCGCAAAAAGGCATGTTTTCGCCAATATTCCTTAGAATCCGTCCTTAGACTGGACAGAACTAAGTCAGGTTTTTTTTATTGTTAGGAAAGCTTCAGATATACCAACCAGGTATATTTTGAATCCAGATACCTTAATAGTCAGTTGTAAAATATTATTAAAATCCGACAATTTCAACTATTTTTAACAGCGTATTACGCCGCTGTTCTTGCGAATGGAGACGAGATGGTTTGTTTCGTTCAATAGTCCGAGACGCATTGATTCTATTCCGATTTCATGTTTGATAGAAATTAGTGCCCAGAAATTGAGATTCTTAAGAAAATAAAAACGCTTGTTTCCGGGACGTTGATTAGTTCAGCTACTTTCCGTTCCTTGTCCGAGCGTTGTATCGATACATTGGGTAATATGTTTGAATACATATTTACACATAAGTATTGTAACAAAGCCTAATTTAGATGTGCAGGAGGTTGTAAAAAGCGCAGTGTGCAATATAACCCAGGTAGTTTCATGTAATTGTGTATGTCGGTTGAAGAAAGAAATTGCACTTTTTTAAACTCTCGTCTTTCCAAATTTTTTTCTACTAAACCGCTTGCCCAAAAAATCAAATTTACACAGAGTATAACTCAGGATCTTGTCTACCGATTGGCTTTCGTAATTTACTAATTTTCTTTGCAGTAAAGATTATAAACAAGATTTTTATGAAGGCGGATATCTCAGCAACGAGTAACACGATAACGAGACAGGAACGAAAACAATCGCAAAATTTTGTTTAATTAGACTATTGAAATAGAAACACATTTCAGATGTTCGTTAATTTTATAAAGCGACATAAATATGCAATATAATTTTGGTACAGCGCGCAAGTTCGTCATGGCGTTCAATGCAGTCGTCAACGGATTGGGAAGCCGAGGCCAAGTCACCAGGCCCGTACTTACAACAAACATCGTATATATTAAATTGCTGTAACCAGCATTGAAATTGAATGTTAGAAATGGTGGGCTCTTTGTTTAATGAAAGAATAGATAGCAAGTGTAGAGCGAAGAGTTGCAAGCATGTTTTTTTTGTTTTAACGTCTTTTGAATCAACAGCAGCAAATAAATATTATAAGGTAGCACAAACAAATAAAATAACAAAACCAAATATTTTTTGTCAGGCCCCAATAATATGATTTTGGGTAAAATCAAGATAACATAAATACATAAATATTCATTGAATAAAGTTTTTTGTTTATCATTGTCAGAAGTTTCTTTCTCAAATAATTACAACACAGCTGTTGTATCTGTCAAAAAATCACCATCAAAAGAAGGTACTACTATTAGATTTTATCGGAATTATATAAATCGGAAGCAATTAAGTAAAATTATTGTGATTACTTGTAGCCCATTGCAATTGAATTAATCTGGGCATACGTACAAATTAAAGTTGCAAAAAGCTACAGTACATTTTAAATTAAAAATATGTTAAATTTATGTAACAAATCACTGTTTCAAAAGATATATATGGCAATATTGCATTTCAATTTGCAACACAATTGTTGAAAATCAAAACCAATACATTGATAAAGATCATATTGTTGACTCAATTGTAGACACTATTATAATTAACTAAGATGATGACGATGACGAATTATTAGGCTACAACGATAACAGTACAGATAATGAAGAGCGATTTTATATTATGATAAAGAAGTTGCAGCGATAGTTCCAATGTTGGTGGTTTTTCTGAAACTGCACAATTCGTTCATAGTTTAGAACAAATACTTGTCGCAATTGAAACATTTACCGAAAAGAATAATTCACAAAAAAGAATATGTATACAATTCCACAAATAAAGAAAAAACACGTATGCTATTTTCAATAATAAAACAGAACGAGAAAATGACAAAAATATTTAATACGGTCCTGAGAGTTGATCGTTTGAAATCTACGGGCAAAGCCTAGCATCGAGGGCAACCATCCTGCGCACCGGATCGATAACATTATTTTTATTCCTAAAAATTCCTAAATAACTTTTATGTTATTATATTATACTTATTATATTATAATGGACGAGTATTACAATAAATATGGATTTTTTACCTGGGTTGTCCTGCTACCGTTCGTTTCTGAGATATCGGCGGCCATAAAAAGTTCGCTTACAGACTTTATTACATAAGAAATCAAGAAAATAAAAACACCAATCTATAGAAGAGATTCTAACTGTAATATGAACAAAAATTAAAATTTTTTTGGTATGTGGTTTAAGTGAAAGATAGATCAAAAATTAGATAATTATTATAAAACCGAAAAATTCGGGTACCTTTTTTACTACTCTCGTGCTCGTGGCTAAACCGATTCGCAGAAAATTTTGATAGTCACTCCTGTTATATAAAATGATTCAGGAGTATAACGCACTTTATTTAAATTGTTGTTGTTCAGCCGTTTCAGAGTTACTAGTGTTCAAACATAGGGCTCAATACTTTTGCAACCAATAGTAGTCAAAATGTACGAGTATAATAGTACCAAGGTCGATTCGGAAAATAAACAAACGAAGGATTTTGTTTCACAGAAACAGATTTAGTTTAATGATTATTTAAATTTACTGACAAACTTACGCAAAAAATATTTGTCTTATATGCTGAGATAAACTTTTAGGTACTCTTCATTGCTATTGTTGATATTTTTATAAATCCTACTATTACTTTTGTCAGTAAACGGCTTATTGGTTAATTATAATTTTATTATAAATATTATAATTTAATATAAGTTGTTTGTTTCTATATTTAATATACCTATAATTTCTTCCATCACATTGTATTGTTCCTGAACAATATTTTGTCTGTTTTGTCATAAACCTACAATCCTGTATCAGTAAAATACCAAATTGTATCAATTGTATCAAACATTTTATTGCCTTACCTGGCTCCACCCCATACGCAAAAAAGGCCGCCTCGGAGATCAAGCAGAGGTCACGTACACAGACCATGTAAAATAGTCAGCTTCCCCAAATATATATAAAATTGCATTGAAACGCCATCTGTTGGCAAGAGGCTCTGCATGCCGTATAGTTGGTTGCCTAATATTTATCATTATGCCTATTTACTATTTCGAACCCCATCTTAAGTCGTACCTTTTAAATTTTAAATGTAATACGGCGACAACCGTGAATGTAACGGCAACCAAATATACATTTCAGTCCTAAGAATTTATTTACGTACTATCGTCTGCTGTCAACCAGCCTGATCATGAATTCTCTCATCAAGTAAGTATATTGATATGTTCTTGTAATTTTCTGCATTGTTTGGTAGTTAATCTTGCAAGTATTGATAAAATCTCGTTCTTTATTAAATATTAATTATTAATTTAACTAATTATATGACATATGTAAACATTCTAATAAATCATTAGGCGGTACGACTAGGTAATCGTAGTTGTTTTATGTGAAGGCATTTTGAGTTTCGATTTTCAATATAATCAATATCAATAGTGTCCACATAAGTTTTAAATAACATATATACTTCTTGTTTATTTGATAAATCCTAGCATTTATACGGCTTGTTTCTTAAGGGTTCCGACTTAAGCAACCTTAGCCTAATAAGAATTCACTCACTTAGCAAGATGTATTGTTTAATATCGAAAATAATTACATAAGACAATTTTACAGAAACGGAGAATTGATATTTTCGAAAATTTCGATCATTAATAATGGTATATCAATATTAGAACGCAAAATTACATTGATAATAAATTTTTTATTAATTTCAAAGTTAATTATCAAAATCGTACTTTAACAATTTTTGCTCATTCTATTTCTATATGATAATCACCGCTTCCGTCGATTTGCCGATTTCAATAAAATTCAGTTCAGCCATATTAAGAAACTGTCATTCATAAACTTCAGTTAAGATCAAAAACTTCTTAAATCACGTCTCTAGTTCTTAAACAAACTCTCGTTAGCAGAAAGTGCAAACACCAATAATAACCTCTAGCTTTTAAGTAGCCTTATCCAATTTTAAAGAGTTCCTTGCGTAATTGTTAGCAAACTATTACGCATTTCTCCGATCGATGGTGCGATACGCCTTAGTCTGAGAACAATAATTAGCGATCCCATTTTTTTCTTTCTCATGATACATACAATGGCGCGGTGCGACTTTCTTCTTTCTCGGTGTTCGCGATAGTGAAAGACTTTCACTCGAACTCAGACAGAGATATAGAGGGCGGTGACTTGCCCGTAGGCACCGCCGGTCACCACTTTGATCATTTTCGCGCTACTACGGACATCTGGCGGCCCATGCGAGCATATATTTCCCGATAATTGACCACTTCACAACCTCGAGGACGAGAGAGCCAATTGGCGAAAGTTTTTACTTGTTTCTGCTGGTGACGCAACGAGAGCTTTTGTTTCACGTTTGTATGAATCTACATACTTGATGAATTGACTCGTAGAGTTGTTAGAACTCCTTATTATAGTAAACACATTTCAATACAATTCCAACGGTCCAAGAATATCGCAATTTTGTAAAGAAAAACAGCAATCTGATTATAGGCGCCGCTGCGTTCGTTAAAATTTATTTGAAAAATTGTCGGGCAAATTTCAAAAAAATATCGTGATAACGAGTTTAGTCTGTATAAATTCGTCTTCAATTTCCTATTACTACTATACTTACAGGATATCCCATAAAGATTCCGACAAACTGTACACCTGTAGGTACACCTAGTCAAGAATTTTTGGTCAATAAAGTTGTCTGGAAGACCTCCTTTTAGGCTACTTTGAATCAAAATTAAGTAGACACGAATCGTTTATTTCTTACATTTTGCAGAAACAGTTCAATACATCCCTAAATCACCTATGATTTAGGGATATCCGTGTACTATCGTGGCCATATATTATGTCCCTTCTTTTGACGTCGATTTTCTTGCAGAACTAGGGGCGAAAAAATTTGAAAAGATTCTGATGCTGTCCTTGTTTAATATGCTACAACTCATTAAAATTAGAAAGCTGTATATGTTGGCGTTTTCCCGATTTTTCCAAATTAAGAAGAATTGGCGCTGTTTTTGCCCCGTAAATTCTATTCGTTTAACTTTAGCAATTAATTACTCCAGAAATAATCTATAGATTTCAACGAATTAAAAAGTAATATCACCTGCGGAATGCTAGTTTTCAATGTGCATTTTTGTAACATCATTGGATTAGTGCTTGGCCCATAAAAAGCTATATTATGCAATGGCAGCAATTCCGTTATTAGGAGAGCTAGAATAATGAAATATAGACTATAGGCTACCCAATAATTCATAGGTTTAAAGTTTATTACATAATCATTGTTTATCTTGCATTTTTCATACAAAAGATCGTGCTGAAATTCCGCGTGAATTCCGACGCTCTACGGTCTTTGGGGTGTTGCGGGGAAGGGAGGCGTTAGCGGTGCAGTCATGTCGGAGAGAACCGACACAGCTGAGAGAACCGGGGCAGCTTATTATCAATACACAAAAAGAACGATAAGTGTCAAGGTAGTAATTTTAACTAACAATTAAATTCTAAATTTTTGCATAATTCTGATTATAATATGTGACCCAGTACTAGAGAAATCTCTTCTATCGATTGGCGTTTGTTTTCTTCAGTTTTATACAATAAGGTTGTAAACAAGATTTTGATGGAAGCGGATAGATCTAATAATATGGAGTTAGCAGATTTTCCGATTAGTGGTGAATACTAAATTAAGTTTGCTTGATAAACCCAAAAACAGTTTATTTATAATAATATTTAAATACACGCACAAACAAAATAAAATAAATACAACTCTTGATATATTACATATATTACAAACGTCAGCTCGGAGCGTATAAAACTTAGAAATATCAAAAAACGTTTACAAATTTAGCATCGTAAATTTGTAGACAAATAGATTATTTAGCAGATCGTTCATTAATTTTAAATGCTAATCCCGAAACCCGATTTAAATTGCCAAGAATTTCCATGGGACTTCCAAATGCCTGTTCGTGGTTCTATTAGCTTATTGACTCATTTTGCCATTATTTTTTAATTCGGTAATCTGTCGCCGGATATCCAAGTTTCTTTGGCGAGGCATAATCGCCGTGTCGTTATATGTATTGTGGCCGTAAACACTGTTCTCCTAGTAACTAATGCACGTGCGATCCGCCACTACTTGCAGCGTCGCTGTCGATCCCTTCCCCCGCTCGCCCGAAAGACCGAAGAGCGCCTCGTCAATTGCAGCAATCATGAAATGCTTCAAGTCGATCTTTTGTAGGGAAAATGCAAGATAAACAATGATTATGTAATAAGCCTTAAACCTATGAATTAGTGGGTAGCCTATAGCCTATATTTCATTATTCTAGCTCTTCTAATAAAGGAATTGCTGGCATTGCATAATGTAGCTTTTTGTGGGTCAAGCACAAATCCAATGATTTTACAAAAATGCACATTGAAAGCTAGCATTCCGCAGGTGATTTTACTTTTTTAATTCGTTGAAATCTATAGATTATTTCCGGAGTAATTAATTGCTAAAGTTAAACGAATAAAATTTACGGGGCAAAAACAGCGCCAAATTAAGATGAATTAATTTGGAAATATTTGAAAAACTCCAACATATACAGCTTTCTAATTTTTATGAGTAGTAGCGTATTAATCAAGGACAGTATCAGAATTTCTTCAAACTTTTTCGCCCCTAGATTTGCGAGAAAATGGACTTCAAAAGAGGGGACATAATATATGGCCACGATAGTACCTTCAGATCCTTCTTGTACCCCAGACTTATTTTGTGCCCGCAGTAGAAAAAATCAAGTAGATTTAGCACAGGGGGTCGTTCGGGCCAATGAACAAAGCTGCCAATTCATCGGATAGAAAAATGTTATTAAAATTAAATTAACTAAGTATAAAAATTATAAAGTGGCTATGAATTCCTCCTTTACGTTGTTGTATTAAATTAAGCAATGATGTAGTAGAATTTAAACATTTATTAGATAACTTGTTCTTTGGCAACATGTTTCGTGCTGTTAACACGTCTTCAGGTCTTCGCCCGACGCTTGGCCTGAAGACCTGTGAACAGCACGAAACATGTAGCCAAAAGAACTAATTATCTAATAAATGTTGGAATTCTACTACATCATTGCTTAATAAAAATTATATATCATAAAATTACCATGTTGATTGATATTGTAACAGCTAATGTTGAGTCTCTTCAGCAAAAACTTAAAAGAAATAACTATTCTCTCTAGAGCTGTGATTAAGTATTTTGCGAGCGATAGAGATAGGAATATAGTATATATAATAAAGTCTTGTAGTAGGTATTGTATATTTTTGTAAAAATTATACGTTTGATCTTTTACAGGTTTTTTATTATACAAACCTGAAATTTTTTTTTGTGGTGGATAGGTTCTTTCTTCCCTAAGCTAGTCTGGAGTCCCTATTACGTTTTTAATGTATTATTTTAATATTTCCTTTGAGACATTTATATACCACATCCAGGAATATTATGCCCTTCTGGAATTGTATAGTTTCGTGTATGCGGTATCTATTCTTTTCTCAAAAAAAAAAATCTGATGTGGCCAGGCACATGACTTTATCATACAATATATAAAATTAATAGTTTAGCTGCATGAGAATCTATTTGACTGAGATAAATCGTGTCTGCATTAAAATTAAACTAGTTAGCCAGGATTTGACAGATATTTTGATAGTCAATAGTATCAATCGAAGGTATTGTCAAAGCATCAGCATTTGACACTACCTACTGTCACCAGAATAATAGTTGTTTATCTCACAAGTGCCGAAAGTACGGAATAGCACAACGAGCGGTGATGCGGCGCGTCACCGATGAGGGAGCGTCGTCGTCGCATGTGAGCGAGTCGCGCTATGTAGTTTTCGGCAGGAGTGACATCAACGTCTTTTGGGTTGCTTTTTGAGAAATACGTATTAAAAAAAAATTCAAAAATGGTTTTATTTCGGTATAGAAAATGTTAGGTTGATACAACATCTACGAAATGTCAAGTTTAAAAAGCTAATTCAAATTCTGACAGATTTATATTCGTTCATGACACTGTAGATGACGTTCCATAGCGGTTCTCCGAGTATGACAGCGTGGTGACAGCCACTGACATTTCTGTGGTGACAGCACAAAAAAATATTTGTCAAAATCCTGGCTACTATGTAGTTTCATATCAATGCAGATGCCACCGATGTCGATCAAATAGAATTTGCTCTTGCAGCTAAACTATTAATTTTACCAAAAAATGCCATAGGGATAAATTATTCAAAATTTCCTCTGCTTTAATTTATTATTTAACTATTTTGACGAAATTACAGAAATGGCGGCTCATATGCAAAATCCTTGAAAAAGGCTTAGAATAAACTACCAGTTCCTTTGGACCCTTTTGAACCAAAAGCTTTTCAGCTCTAAGTTTGGTCATAAAACTTCTAAATATGAACTTTCGTCCCGATACCTTTAGTAGTTTCTCCGGAACCGTCGCCACAAAAATCGAGTACACACATACGCACACATACACACACACACATACACACACACAGACATTTTTTTGTACCTTGGTCAAAAATGTTCAGGGGACCCAAAAAGACCTATTTCCGCTAAAATCTCAATTTTTTTTTTCGGCATGATTAACCCGTTTTCAAAACCCTTTTATCTTTAATATTATGGTGCATAGTTTGTTCTGCTAAGCTTTTACTTTCGGAGATATTTGATGCAATCAATAGATAATATTTCTTCTATTAAGTACAGTTCGAAAGAAATTAGGTTTACGTCAACTCATTTGTTGCTATATAATCTAAAAAAATCTGATGTGGCCAGGCACATGACTTTATCATACAATTTATAAAATTAATAGTTTAGCTGCATGAGAATCTATTTTATTGAGATAAATCGTAGGTATTGTCAAAGCATCAGCACTTGACACTACATACACTACGTCATTAGAATAATAGTTATTTATGTCACAAGTGCCAAAAGTACGGAATAGCGCGGCGACCGGTGATGCGGCGCGTCACCGAAGGCGAAGCGTCGCCGTCGCATGTGAGCGAGTCGCGCTATGTAGTTTTAGGCAGGAGTGACATCAACGTTTTTTGTGTTACTTTTTGAGAAATACGTACTTACAAAAAATTAAAAATGGTTATATTTCTGGATAGGAAATGTTAGGTTGATACCACTTCTACGAAACGTCAAGTTTAAAAAGCTAAATCAAATTCTGACAGATTTATATTCGTTCATGACACTGTAGATGTCACATCCGTACCAACATACTAAAACGTAACTATACTCATCGCTATACTTTATTTACAATTTTCTCAATTATCGTTTTTACAATTAGATAACAACGGGTCGATATTTCTTATCAACAAACAATCAAATTGGCGATCTTATTTTATTTGAATTTTGTGTTTTCTACTTTGCCGCAGCAGAGCGGCAACGTTCCATGGCGGTTCTCCAACCTCTGATGAAATCAGCTGTTTTCGAGTGTGACAGCCATAGACATTTCTGTGGTGACAGCACAAAAAAATATTTGTCAAATCCAGGCTACTTTGAAGTTTCATATCAATGCAGATGCGACCGATCTCGATCAAATAGAATTTGATCTTAAAGCTAAACTATTAATTTTACCAAAAAATATCATAGGCATAAATTATTCAAAATTTCCTCTACTTTAATTTATTATTTAACTATTTTGTCGAAATTACAGAAATGGCGGCTCATTTGCAAAATCTTTCAAAAAGGCTTTGAATAAACTACCAGTTCCTTTGGACCCCTTTCAACCAAAAGCTTTTCAGCTCTAAGTTTGGTAACAAAACTTCTAAATATGAACTTTCGTTCCGATACCTTTAGTAGTTTCTCCGGAATCGTCGCCACAAAAATCGTTTACACACACACACACACACAGACATTTTTTTGTACCTTGGTCAAAAATGTTCAGGGGACCCAAAAAGACCTATTTCCGCTAAAATCTCAATTTTTTTTTTCGGCATGATTACAATACTTTAGCATACTGCGTATGATAAAGTAAAAAGTTTTTTGTTGTACTAAAAATCGTCGAAAATCCTATAAAAACACCCTATATCAATATAATTAATTTCTTTTATCTTTGACACTGTTTTTATACAAAACTAGAACGAATTCAATATTTTAGGCCTCAGATTCGTGTTTAAAAAAAAAGATGATAAAAACCCTATTTGAATCAGTTGTCATTAATCCGGCAATTTAAAATCGCAAAAATTTTGTTGACTTAAAAAAATATCAAAATATATGTGTTGTACTTTGTTGTACACTGAAACAATTCGGCATAAATGCTGCCTCAGATCAGTTGTAGTTTTGAACCTGGCTGTAAGTTCTACGTTGCATATCGGGTTATCTTTTGCGGTTAGCCGTGAACGGGTTAAGCGGCAGAAAAGTCGCCGTTTCCGCGATCCTGTGCCCGTGACCGCCGCTCGACGCGGCCCCGGCCGGCGCAGTGCTGCCCTCTGCCGCGGTGCGTATTTCTCGTTGTCCGGCGCGTTAATTTAACAAGCTACACGGTCATAAATCTGCAATTCAACGCAGAATTACTGCGGCGTCGGCATCCAGGCCGTCAGGTGCTTTCGAGTAGGTGGCGCTCCCTTTGCATTACATACCACCATTTTTCTCTGCCTCTCTTTCTCTAGCTTTAGCTTCAAACGACAACACGCTTACCGGACAATTGGTCGCTGTATATTGGAGATTGTTCTTTCGGTGTTACAAAAAAGATTTCCGGGATGGATACGGGTGAGAAAAAGGAACTTAATGGATTGATAAAATATTTGCCAATCCAATTTCAAACCACTTAATGAAAAACTTCCAACAGATCAGTTTCAAATCTGATAATTCTTAACAAACCAAACAGCTAACTTTTATCTTAAATGTTCATTAAAGTAGTTTTGATATTTCTGCCAATGCGATTTCAAACAAAGTAATTTAAAAACATCCAATAGATCAATTTCAAACCTGACAATTCCTAACAAATCAAACTAACCTAACTTTTAGGTTAATGTTCTTCAAAACAGCTTTGACATTTCAAATATCCGCCAATCCAATTAAAAAGAATTTAATATATAAAAATCCAATTGACCAATTTTAAATCTTAAAATTCCTAACAAAGTTTACTAACCTAACTTTTAGCTTAAGTGCGCATCAAAGCGCTTTGAATATTTGAAATGTCTGCCAATCCAATTTTAAACAACTTAATATAAAACATCCAACAGATCAATTTGACAATTCCTAACAAATCAAACTAACCTAACTTTTAGGTTAAACGTTCTTCAAAACAGAATTGACATTTCAAATATCCGCCAATCCAATTAAAAAGAATTTAATATATAAAAATCCAATTGACCAACTTTAAATCTTAAAATTCCTAACAAGTCAAACTAACCCAACTTTTAGCTTAAGTGCGCATCAAAGCGCTTTGAATATTTCAAATATTTTCCAATCCAATTTCAAACAACTTAATATAAAACATCCGACCGATCAATTTCAAATGTGACAATTCCTAACAAATCAAACTAACCTAACTTTTAGGTTAAATGTTCTTCAAAACCACTTTGACAATTCAAAAATCCGCCAATCCAATTTAAAAGAATTTAATATATAAAAATCCAATTGACCAATTTTAAATCTTAAAATTCCTAACAAGTCAAACTCACCTAACTTATAGCCTAAGTGCGCATCAAAGCGCTTTGAATATTTAAAATATCTGCCAATCCAATTTCAAACAACTTAATATAAAACATCCAACAGATCAATTTCCAATTTGACAATTCCTAACAAATCAAACTAACCTAACTTTTAGGTTAAATGTTCTTCAAAACACCTTTGACATTTAAAATATCCGCCAATCCAATTTCAAAGAATTTAATATATAAAAATCCAATTGACCAATTTTAAATCTTAAAATTCCTAACAAGTCAAACTAACCCAACTTTTAGCTTAAGTGCGCATCAAAGCGCTTTGAATATTTAAAATATCTGCCAATCCAATTTCAAACAACTTAATATAAAACATCCAACGGATCAATTTCAAATTTGATAATTCCTAACAAATCAAACTAACCTAACGTTTAGGTTAAATGTTCTTCAAAACAGCTTTGACATTTCAAATATCCGCCAATCCAATTTCAAAGAATTTAATATATAAAAATCCAATTGACCAATTTTAAATCTTAAAATTCCTAACAAGTCAAACTAACCTAACTTTTAGCTTAAGTGCGCATCAAACTGCTTTGAATATTTCAAATATCTGCCAATCCAATATTAAACAACTTAATATAAAACATCCAACAGATCAATTTCAAGTTTGACAATTCCTAACAAATCAAACTAACCTAACTTTTAGGTTAAATATTGTTCAAAACAGCTTTGACTGTTTAAATATCCACCAATCCAATTTCAAAGAATTTAAAATATAAAAATCCAATTGACCAATTTTAAATCTTAAAATTCCTAACAAGTCAAACTCACCTAACTTATAGCCTAAGTGCGCATCAAAGCGCTTTGAATATTTAAAATATCTGCCAATCCAATTTCAAACAACTTAATATAAAACATCCAACAGATCAATTTCCAATTTGACAATTCCTAACAAATCAAACTAACCTAACTTTTAGGTTAAATGTTCTTCAAAACACCTTTGATATTTAAAATATCCGCCAATCCAATTTCAAAGAATTTAATATATAAAAATCCAATTGACCAATTTTAAATCTTAAAATTCCTAACAAGTCAAACTAACCCAACTTTTAGCTTAAGTGCGCATCAAAGCGCTTTGAATATTTAAAATATCTGCCAATCCAATTTCAAACAACTTAATATAAAACATCCAACGGATCAATTTCAAATTTGATAATTCCTAACAAATCAAACTAACCTAACGTTTAGGTTAAATGTTCTTCAAAACAGCTTTGACATTTCAAATATCCGCCAATCCAATTTCAAAGAATTTAATATATAAAAATCCAATTGACCAATTTTAAATCTTAAAATTCCTAACAAGTCAAACTAACTTAACTTTTAGCTTAAGTGCGCATGAAAGCGCTTTGAATATTTCAAATATCTGCCAATCCAATTTCAAACAACTTAATATAAAACATCCAACAGATCAATTTCAAATTTGACAATTCCTAACAAATCAAACTAACCTAACTTTTAGGTTAAATGTTCTTCAAAACAGCTTTGACACTTTAAATGTCCGCCAATCCAATTTCAAAGAATTTAATACATAAAAATCCAATTGATCAATTTTAAATCATAAAATTCCTAACAAATCGAACTAACCTAAGTTTTAGCTTAAGTGCGCATCAAACCGCTTTGAATATTTCAAATATCTGCCAATCCAATTTCAAACAACTTAATATAAAACGTCCAATTCCATATGGTGTCTCAAACTAAACAAAAAGCTCTAAGGCCTAATTAGTTATTAAATAAAAGAAACAAAGCAATAGCTAACCTATACCTGTCAACGTCAATGACTGTACGAACGCGCCTGCGCAGATGTGCATTGTTTACCTTAGCAACCGGTCGTTTGATTATTTCGTTCCGTTAGCAACCGCATTTACTCTCCCTAAAGAAATTGCACATCAAAAAGCGATCAAAATCGAAACCAAACCAATGTTTATTGTCTTTTAATACTCGATCATCAAATAATTCACAGATTTTTAGAAACTACACTCAATTTCTGTATCTGTAGTCTTGAAACGAAAAATGGTGCCACACTTTAAGAGATAATGCTCGAAGGTGACCGGAAATGAACCTGTGCTGAGTACAGGTACCACCATTAGGAAGTGCACGCGACAACACGGGGCCAAAGGTAACTTCTTGCGTGTCTGACGAGACTGTCCTTACATCACCACGGGGCATCTTCCGTTCTATAACAATGCGTACAGGAAGGTACTGTATTGTCCAAGGCGCCTATCTCCCTAATATTTCGGGAGGTCACTGGCGACCATCTTCGATAACTCGTGGCGCTACTGGTCTATGGCTAGACGCAACCACAAAATTAATAGCATTGTAATGGCTGCTCATGGTCAGACATTTCTTAGATAAGATATTGCTGAAATGCAAGATGTCGAAAAGACATATTTTCGACTTTGTTTATAGGAAATATGTTTCCTCTTTGTTTGGAATCAGCACAATGTGTCCCCAACGATCTTCCATAGTGGCGTTTCTTAGATATCAATTGTTTATTTTGTTCAGTAACATCACAACTCTTACATGATACATTCATTTAAATATACAATAAATATACAATAAATAATAATGTAGTAGTCAGAAATAACCGTCTTGTCTGTCACCGAGTACCTCAAATTTCCCATTTAAAATACATTGCAAAATGCACCTTTTTCCCTGTTTTTTACTATTCGGATTTGAAAAATAAAGAGTCAGAAATTGTTCAGAACTCCCCAAGGAACAAATCCACAACCACTATTTTTTTGTTCACCACCCCCCACACTCCCCATAGTAGGTACCCTAAATATGAGACAAAACTTTCCCCAAATTTACAATTTTACATTGTTACGTGTTTTATTATTTTTCTGACAGAAATGATTAATATTGGATTATTGACATATGTCTTTATCATTTATTAACTAATTTGAAATTGTTTAAACAATTAGCATTTGTTTAATCAAAAATATACGATGTTACGAACATATTTTTCCATTTTTGCAGAAATTATTGGCTTTTTTGTCATTTATTAACTAATTAGCATTTAACTAGATATGAATATACGGACATCCCGTATCTTTCCGGACTTACCGTAATGGTTAATGTATATCTAGTAAATGGTGATATACCCGCGGAATGTAAGTATTAAATAAATTAAAGATTACAGCCACAACCTGGATTTGAACCAGGGACCTTTGTTTGGCTAGCACAATACTCTACCAACTGAGCTATTGAGGCCTATGACATCTGTTAGGGAAACTTGTCATATCAAGGAAAGGAACTAACCAACGCTACCAAACCTAACCAATCATTACATTTCTGGTGTGAACCAGTATGAACCTATCAAATGCCATCTACATGACCTACGTCATGTAGATGGCATTTGATAGGTGTCATGATGGGTTAGGTTTGGTAGCGTTGGTTACTTCCTTTCCTTGATATGACAATTTTCCCTAACAGATGTCACAGGTCTCAATAGCTCAGTTGGTAGAGTATTGTGCTAGCGACACTAAGGTCATTGGTTCAAATCCAGGTTGTGGCTGTAATTTTTAATTTATTTTAAATTTACATATTCTATTTTTTTTTATTATTATTAGGATATTGGCATTTTTTGGTCATTTACTAATTAATTTGCAATTGTTTAAATAAACACAATTTGTTTACAAAAATATACAACATGACGGACTTATTTTTTAGAAATTATTATTAGATTGTTGGCATTGTTTGTCATTAATTAACTAGTTGCAATTGTTTAAACAAATACCATTTGATAACAATGGTAATGACGTATCTTTTTCGCAAAAATTATTATTGTATTTCTTGTCGTTTTTTTTTCTTGCGAAATTTACTAGTTTGACCGATATCTTAAAACCGCCAAAATTACAAAAAAGACCAGAAATCCTATAAAAATTTTCCCAAGAAATACGTACTTTGTAACTGTTTGTATAAAATTGTATATTCTTGTTTAAACGAAATTATTTGTTCAAACAATTGCACATTAAGTAACAAATAACAAAAAAAAATCCAACAATGTAATTTTTGTTTAAACAAATTACACTTGTTTAAAGAATTGCAAATTCGTTAATAAATGACAAAAAATGTCAATAATCTGATAACAGTTTCTGTAAAAACTATAAAAAATATGTCCGTAAGTATGTACATATTTGTTTAAACAAATAGTATTCGTCTAAACAAATTTGTTAATAAATGACAAACATTGACAATAATCTAATAATTTCTGTAAACTTAGAAAAATATGTGCGTAAACAAATGGTAATTGTTTCAACAATTGCTAATTTGTAAATAATTGACATAAAACAATAATTTAATATATTTTAGCAAAAGATGGAAAACTATGTTCCTAACATCGTATATTTTTGTACAAATGGTAATTGTTGAAACAATTAAATTAAATTACGTACTAAATGACAAAGAAACATGTCAATAATCCAATAATAGTAATTTCTGCCAAAAAAATAACTTTGAAAATTGTAAATTTGCGGAAACTGCAGGGTGCTGCAGGATAGAGTGTGGGGCGGTGAAAAAATAGTGGTTGTGGATTTGGTCCTTGGGGAGTTCTGAAAAATTACTGACAATCTCGCGCAATTTTTTTCTAAATCCGAAACGTTAAAAAAAAGGAAAAAAATATGCATTTTTCGAATGTAGTTTAAATGGGAAACTTGAGGTGTTAACGTTAACCAATTTTTCTAAAATTTCGGGTTGTTTTCGGAAAATGAACGGATTGGGGAAGATCGTTGCCCTCCAGCAAAAGAAAAAATATCGCGAGGTATAAATTTGGACCACTATAGTGTACAAGTCTACAAAGGACCCAGGTATTGTATTCATTCAAGATATTCTATTTTTAACTGGGCAGCGGCAATTTTCGATTAGAGGTGCTAAAATGAAATCTTTACAGAGGCATAAAAACACTTAATTTATGCATATTCTCATTTGTGTTTAAGAGATTTTACTGAACTTCTTAGAACCAGTTTTCAAGAAGATCTTCACGGTAACGCTTTCTTAATCCACCTATGGGAATTGATTTCATGTACGACGCGAATACATTTAGCCAAAGTTACGGCACACTCCGTTGTGCAATAATTACACACCTTATGTGAAATTAAGTTTAACGACACCAATCTACGTAAGATGGTAGCGCCATTAGCGGAAATTTATCGATATTCTTCCACCTATATACCCAGAAGCGATGGTTTCCTCCATAGAATCTAATGAAAAGATTAGAGGTAAGCAACTCTGTTATATGGAAACTCTTATGTTTATAGAATGTTTTTTTACAACAAGTATACGAAAGCATATTTAAACGTAAAAATTTATATCTTGCCCTGAAAATCTGAGCCATTTTGTCATTAATTAGTGTTTGCTGCTGTCGAGACTGGACACTTTGTAGTAAACGTTCGAGAATCGTTAATGATATCTCACTAAATACTACGGATAACATTAAGCCACATTAATTTTGTCCACTTCTTAGAGTTTTCACTACGCTGCTTTATTTCGTTAAGTCTACTTAAAGAATTATGTGAGGTCGTGTTATTTTGTTGAGGATATCGAAGAGTGTTATTATGTGCTATTTTTCTTTCAATATTTTATTATGAATCTTTGAAGTATGCTTAAATCAAAGCTTGAACTTTTTAGCTTTGACACAGGCAGAAGTTCTGGAGAACTTGTCTTAAATGTGAGATGTAAGCCCAGCCTACTGTAACTTTGCGAAGGGTTAATTCTCGATATTTGACGATGGGTTAGTGATATCACTAAAAGTAATAGGAGCAACTTGTTTGTTATTTAATGTTGACCTTGTAAAAGAATATCAAAGCAAAAATCGTATTTTGAAATTCTTGGTAACTTTCAGGAACAGTACCTACAAAGTACGAATTTTTTACTAGACAGACAATTACCAGACAATTGGAATGACAATTACCAATATGAAATAAAAAGGAACAATAAATTATTGACTCAATACAAATCCAACAGGAATTACATACAGAAAACTAGTTTTGAAATACATTTATTACAATTTACAACATTTTATTACTGTTTTTATTGCCACGACAATTGAAGGCATGAGAATGAAAAGTGTCTTTATAGCGATTCATTCTGGGCACTTCAATTGTCTTTCAAAAAATCGATAATCTTTTCAGTTCACATATCAGAGCAATTCACAGATTTTCAATTACTAAATTTGGCAAATATTCAATAATATAGACTATATAACTACCCTGACCAACAAGGTTACAGCCTATTCTTTTTTCCTGTAGATTTTAAATCTAAAATCAGATATTTTGAATAGTAACTAGTTATTGAGAAAGAAAGGTGTATTTTTGCTCTGTTTTTCTAAAAACTAAACTTAATTCACAATTTAATTAAGTTAAATAGGTTTTCAGTTGCAGAGATTCTGCGACAAAACACACCAGAATCACTTGTCACTTGTTTAATATCTTTAATTGTTAGCCAATCGATTAGTTTCAATTACTTAATTTTTGACAAATTACATTATTGGAAATCTGTGAAATGTTTTGATATTAAACTAATAGCTGTGGTAAGCAAGTTTATGATGATTTTCTATGACTATTACTTTGAAAATTATAAAAAACGTTATGGCCATTGAAAAAAAAAATTTCATACGCTTCTAATACGATCTTTTCTAACCTATTTTCAACAGAGTGTCCCACATTTCCCTTGCATCATATTTTTTACAAAGCAAAAGTCAATTTGAGTAAAATGTTATATATGGATTTATTTTATTTTTCAGTTCCTTAAGAATCAGTCCTTTGAAACATTAACAAAACAAAAATTAAAGAATAGATAAAATAGAATGTTTTTAAATAAAATACAGTCAGACAACACGAAACCCATTACAACAATAAAAAATGAATGAACAAATGAACCAAAAGCAAATTTATATAAAGCAATACCTGATATTTCTTTCTAGAAAATAAAAGTTATTCCGAGTGAGAAGTTTCATATGGACTTATTAAAGTCTTTAATGAAATGAAAACTGATAAGTCCATATGAAACTACTTTTCTTACATTTTGAAAAATTGTTGCTTAGATTTTCAAAAATGTTTTTGTTTTGTGGTTATAAACTACATCATAATATTGTGAATTTTCCATCAATGAATAACTTAACTATATTGGATTGTTTTGCATACATGGGCACTCAAAGCAAATGTGTAATTTAGTTTTTGTTCTGCGGTTGACAATAGAAAATACCACTTCAAAGAGTTGTCACGTGAGTTTTCAAAAAAATGGCGCAAAATGATTATTTGACATCCTTACCAAAAATCACGACAGAAATCTCTACGTAAGCTAAAATTAAAGCTTGAACCTTGGACTCAGAGATATAAAGAGAAAACTAGTAAAAACTCGTACAAATTAAATGAATTAGTGGGGTGTTTCATTACTGCCTAACCGGAAAGCATCAAAATATGCCTAAATCAAAATAACTTGACATTTAAACCTATTTTTCATAAAAATGTGTAAAACGTGGAAGCCATGATTGTAATCTAAGGAAATACATATCGAAATCGTGTGCCACGACTCTTGGGATGCAAAGAAACTTCTAAAAATATTTTCCAGTGTTATTTGTGATCAAAAATGCTAAAATAAGAAAACAGCATAACTTGATATGGGTCGAATCAACTTGACAGGGGATCATTATGTTATGCTACTGTCTGCTCCATACTTTGCAGATGTAGATAACACATAAGTAAACCCAACCGTTTAGACCTTTTCCTGGAGTTGTTGCGAACATAACCTACAATGGAATACCCTCTTTACAAGTATACTTACTGACCACTACTTTCTTTACTTAACTCCTTGCCATCTAATCTAAATTTAGATAGGTGTCATTTATAGTGACGAATCTTCATTTGTTTATGTGCAAAATACCACCGCAGATCGCAGTTTACCAGTTTTCAACTCACAAAAATACATCCTTCCACAAAAATACATAATAGATATTCAAACTACATATTTTACGCAGACCAACGACTAAATGTTGATTCATAAAAACCTGAAGATACCGCGTATCGCCTACGCAAGAATACCATTAACTTTTGACGATTGCTGCTATCACTACCGAACGTCAATTTGACAAGTTGGAAACAAATTCTAATCGTCGCATTAGTAGTAGAGTTTTTAAAGGCGTGGGTCAGTATACCCAATAAAAAAATACCAGTTTCGTCTATTACTTCTAGGAAGAACATATGGACTTGCTTTCACTTTTTTATAGCCGACGCACAAGACAAGCGCGACAATTATTATTGGTTGTGATGTGTCCACGCTCGCCATGATAATTCTTGTGTTCCAAAGACGTTATACGCCGTACAGGAAATGGCCCGTCTATTGCCACGTTCAAGTGAGTAGATTCAGATCAAAATTGTCGATGATCCAAATTGTTCAAATTAGTTCTATTCATGGACTTAGTTAGTTAGGACTATCTAATAATTATTGTGCCTAGTTGTTGGAAAAGGCACCTGTTACTTATTATAAACAAAACTAAAAAAGATGTGACGATGTTACAGTCTTAGGTGGAACACTTTGTAGACGTGTTGTAGACATTTGTAGCACATGGAGATTTCACTACTTTTTGTCTCCACAGCTTTGAATTCAAGGTTGAAGCTTTCGATTCCAGTACCAAGTACCAACAAAATTTACTTCAACCTCTTTGCTGACCAAACCTATCAACAATGTACAGTTGCAAAAATCAAAATCCAAAGGTCTTCCTCAAATTCCTTTTTTTAATTTTCATCTAACTTTAGATTTTGAACACCTATTACTTACTATAAACAAAACTATATTATGTAATGATTTTACACTCTTAAGTGACCCACTTTGTAGAAGTTTTGTAGACATATTGAAGTACATAGAGATTTTACTACATTTTGCCTGCACAGCTTTGAATTTAACGTTGAAGCTTTCGATTCCAGTACCAAGTACCAACAAAATTTACTTCAACCTCTTTGCTGACCAAACCTATCAAACATGTACAGTTGTAAAAACCAAAATTTAAAAGTCTTCCTCAAATTCCTTTTTTAATTGTCATCTAACTTTAGATTTTGAACACCTATTACTTATTATAAACAAAACTATATTATGTAATGGTTTTACACTCTTAAGTGACTCACTTTGTAGAAGTGTTGCAGACATATTGAAGTACATGGAGATTTCACTACATTTTTTCTGCACAGCATTGAATTTAAGATTGAAGCTTTCGATTCCAGTACCAAATACCAACAAAATTTACTTCAACCTCGTTGCTGACCAAACCCATCAAAAATGTACAGTTGCAAAAATCAAACTTCAAAGGTCTTCCTCAAATTCCTTTTTTAATTGTCATCTAACTTTAGATTTTGAACACCTATTACTTATTATAAACAAAACTATATTATGTAATGGTTTTACACTCTTAAGTGACCCACTTTGTAGAAGTTTTGTAGACATATTGAAGTACATGGAGATTTCACTATATTTTCTCTGCACAGCTTTGAATTTAAGGTTGAAGCTTTCGATTCCAGTACCAAGTACTAACAAAATTTACTTCAACCTCTTTGCTGACCAAACCTATCAAAAATGTACAGTTGCAAAAATCAAAATTCAAAGGTCTTCCTCAAATTCCTTTTCTAATTGTCATCTTACTTTAGATTTTGAACACCTATTACTTACTATACACAAAACTATATTATGCAATGGTTTTACACTCTTAAGTGACCCACTTTGTAGAAGTTTTGTAGACATATTGAAGTACATGGAGATTTCACTACATTTTTCTGCACAGCTTTGAATTTAAGGTTGAAGCCTTCGATTCCAGTACTAAGTACCAAAAAAATTTACGTCAACCTCTTTACTGACCAAACCTATCAAAAATGTACAGTTGCAAAAATCAAAATTCAAAGGTCTTCCTCAAATTCCTTTTCTAATTTTCATCTAACTTTAGATTTTGAACACCTAGTACTTATTATAAACAAAACTATATTATGTAATGGTTTGACACTCTTAAGTGACCCACTTTGTAGAAGTTTTGTAGACATATTGAAGTACATGGAGATTCCGCTACATTTTTTCTGCACAGCTTTGAATTTAAGATTGAAGCTTTCGATTCCAGTACCAAATACCAACAAAATTTACTTCAACCTCTTTGCTGACCAAACCTATCAAAAATGTACAGTTGCAAAAATCTAAATTGAAAGGTCTTCCTCAAGTTCCTTTTTTAATTTTCATCTTACTTTAGATTTTAAACACCTATTACTTATTATAAACAAAACTATATTATGTAATGGTTTTACACTCTTAAGTGACCCACTTTGTAGAAGTTTTGTAGACATATTGAAGTACATGGAGGTTTCACTACATTTTTCGGCACAGCTTTGAATTTAAGATTGAAGCTTTCGATTCCAGTACCAAATACCAACAAAATTTACTTCAACCTCTTTGCTGACCAAACCTATCAAAAATGTACAGTTGCAAAAATCAAACTTCAAAGGTCTTCCTCAAATTCCTTTTTTAATTGTCATCTAACTTTAGATTTTGAACACCTATTACTTATTATAAACAAAACTATATTATGTAATGGTTTTACACTCCTAAGTGACCCACTTTGTAGAAGTTTTGTAGACATATTGAAGTACATGGAGATTTCAATAGATTTTTTCTGCACAGCATTGAATTTAAGGTTGAAGCTTTCGATTCCAGTACCAAGTACCAATAAAATTTACTTCAGCCCCTAGCTGACCAAACCTATCAAAAATGTACAGTTGCAAAAATCAAAATTAAAAAGGTCTTCCTCAAATTCCTTTTTTTAAATTTTCATCTAACTTTAGATTTTGAACACCTATTACTTATTATAAACAAAACTATATTATGTAATGGTTTTACACTCTTAAGTGACTCACTTTGTAGAAGTTTTGTAGACATATTGAAGTACATGGAGATTTCACTACATTTTTTCTGTACAGCTTTGAATTTAAGATTGAAGCTTTCGATTCCAGTACCAAGTACCAACAAAATTTACTTCAAGCTCTTTGCTGACCAAACTTATCAAAAATGTACAGTTGCAAAAATGAAAATTCAAAGGTCTTCCTCAAATTCCTTTTTTAATTGTCATCTTACTAACACCTATTATTTACTATAAACAAAACTGTATTATGTAATGGTTTTACACTCTTAAGTGACCCACTTTGTAGAAGTTTTGTAGACATATTGAAGTACATGGAGATTTCACTACATTTTTTCTGCACAGAATTGAATTTAAGGTTGAAGCTTTCGATTCCAGTACGAAGTACCAACAAAATTTACTTCAACCTCTTTGCTGACCAAACTTATCAAAAATGTACAGTTGCAAAAATCAAAATTCAAATGTCTTCCTCAAATTCCTTTTTTAATTGTCATCTTACTTTAGATTTTGAACACCTATTACGTATTATAAACAAAACTATATTATGTAATGGTTTTACACTCTTAAGTGACCCACTTTGTAGAAGTTTTGTAGACATATTGAAGTTCATGGAGATTTCACTACTTTTTATCTTCACAGCTTTGAATTTAAGGTTGAAGCTTTCGATTCAAGTATTAAGACAGTTGAGTTTAGATTAAGAATTTTGGCAATTCTGACCATCTATGTAAACTACCCCCTTAGTATAAACTAAAAAGTATATGCAGGTGTTAAACTCTTAAGTGGGACACTTTGTAGCAGTATTGTAGTCTCATTGTAGTACATTGTAGACACATTCTAGACACAGTGTAGTAGGTTTATTGCAACAGTTTTAAAACTTTATTTGCTATAAAGCCTGTAGTTACAAATGACAACATGTCTCAAAGAAAAGCATAAACTTTAGTTGAGTTTTGTCGATATAGTTCAATTATTTTTCTTCAAACGTAAGAGACAATACTTAAATGTCTTCTAAATCTCTCTTTCACACAATAGCTGACGCATCCGCTTCCACAACGGCATCCCTAAATTATAATACAGTGCCGGACCAGGGTCATCCTCTTCGATTTTATTGTCATTTAAAGGTGTCAGGAACGTGCCAGCAAATAGTAATGCTTCCTCACGTTCCTTCCTCAAATAAGGAAACTGTCTCTAAGAATACGACCGCGTGGCTGAACTCTGGGCAAAGCACGTATTAAAAACATTTACAAAGTGTTGCAGAAGAATGCCCTTTTGTATTGGTTGCATTTGGTCCATTGGGGTTATTATTATTTTACTGGGAACGCAATTATTCGGGCGATGTGTTTTTTGTCACGCTGTTTTCGGTGGTCCGCTCGAAACTGAATGGATTTGGGCATGGGAAATAATGGTAACTTCCTTGGTACTGTTAGTCATCTTATTTCTGGAAAAGGATTATACGAGTTTTCGTGAAAGGATTTTTAGCGTATTACAGAAGCTGATTCATGTGAGTGGTTGCCAAATTGCTCAGTGATTAAATTCAAGTTTAAGTTAATTTCCACTTTTATTGTGGTAACTATTTAAATCTATAAGTGTTTTCTTGAAAAGTAAGTTTAGGCAGAACTGAAACAGAACCGAAACAGTAGATCTGTAAGCCAGAAATCTAATTAACATTTATAGCCTATCAAGTTTACTATTAATTTCACATTATAATATAATTCAAATTACAGCAGGTATACTTACTGGACACAAAAGTAAACCAGGTAGGCAGTAGATATTATTACAATGTTTACAATTAATTCCCGATCAAAGGAAATAAATAGTGTGACTAGTTCTGAGCACACAGTTAGTTGACGTCAGCTCTAGATTCTAGTCAGTTGGTTCAAGGGAAATCAATAGTAAGCAAAAAGCATGAATAAAATGAAGCAAAAACTTAACTATAATTAACTCAAAACTTTTTTACTTTATCATACGCAGTATGTAAAGTATTGTAATCGTGCCAAAAAAAAAATTTGAGATTTTAGCGGAAATAGGTCTTTATGGGTCCCCTGAACATTTTTGACCAAGGTACAAAAAAATGTCTGTGTGTGTGTGTGTGTATGTGTGTGTGTGTGTGTGTACCCAATTTTTGTTAATTCATTTCCGGAGAAACTACTAAAGGTATCGGCACGGAACTTCATATTTAGAAGTTTCATGACCAAACTTAGAGTTGAAAAGCTTTTGGTTCAAAAGGGTCCAAAGGAACTGGGTGTTTACTCCAAGCCTTTTTCAAAGATTTTAGAAATCAGCCGCCATTTCTGTAATTTCGTCAAAATAGTTAAATAATAAATTAAAGCGGAGGAAGTTTTGAATAATTTATGCCTATGACATTTTTTGGTAAAATTAATAGTTTAGGTTTTTAGTTTATTCTAAGCCTTTTTCAAGGATTTTGGAAATGAGCCGCAATTTCACAAAATAGTTAATTAATACATTAAAGTAGAGGAAATTTTGAATAATTTATGCCTATAAATTTTTTGGTAAAATTAATAATTTACCTTCAAGAGCAAATTCTATTTGATCGAGATCGGTCGCATCTGCATTGATATGAAATTACATAGCCAGGATTTTGACAAATATTTTTTTGTGTTGTCACATTCGAAAACAGCTGATCTCATCAGAGGTTGGAGAACCACTATGGAACGTTGCCGCTGTAGTGCGGCAAATTATAAAATACAAATTTCAAATAAAATAAGATCACCAATTTGATTGTTTGTTGATAAAAAATATCAACCCGTCTTTATATCTAATTCTAAAAATGATACATTGAGAAAATTATAATTAAAGTATAGCGATGAGTGTAGTTTTATTTTAGTATGTTGGTAGGGATGTGTCATGAACAAATATAAATCTGTCAGAATTTGAATTACTTTTTTAAGGTGCGTTTTCATTAGTGATAATGGCAGTGGTAGCAGACGCCGTTATAGTATTTCCAATAGAAAATTGCTAGTGACTCATGTTTATGTACATGCAAACTAATATGTGTCATTATCACGATATGTAAGAAATACTATAATTTCGTATTCTACCACCGCCATTAGCTACCATTACCTACCAATCGGAACGCACATTTCGTCAAAGTGGTACCAACCTAGCACTTACTATACAGAAATCATTTACTTTTTTTTTTAAATACGTATTTCTTAAAAAGCAACACAATAAACGTTGATGTCGCTCCTGCCAAAAACTAGATAGCGCGAGTCGCTCATATGCGACGGCTACACTCCGCCTTCGGTGACGCGCCGTTTCACCGCTCGTCGCGCTATTCCGTACTTTCGGCATTTGTGACATAAATAACTATTATTCTAATGACGTAGTGTAGGTAGTGTCAATTGCTGATGCTTTGACAATACCTACGATTTATCTCTATAGAATAGATTCTCCTGCAGCTAAACTATTAATTTTATATATTGTATGATAAAGTCATGTGCCTGGCCACATCAGATTTTTTAAACTGTACAAAATGAATATATGCATGTGTACTTGATTTCCGAGTGCTTTAAGAATGATTTTAGGTACACAACACAGTTGAAACCCTAACACACACAAAGTAGATTTAATGGAACTAAATTTCAATCAAATCTAGACCAATTTTTCTTTATACATTAGATATGAAGACACATACATATTAGACACATCGTTTTGTTTTCCAGATCCTTAAGAAGTTACAGTCGTTTTCAATATTCACAAAACAACTAAAAATAAAATACATAATATGAAACAATACGTATCCGAAAAATAACACTATTAGTAGTACCTAAAAATTATAAAATTATATTGAATAAACATGAGAATAAACTAATATCAATATGAAACTTTTTACTGACTTTTTTTAGAAAGTAAATGTGAGCACAATTCCATAAGAACTTGTGGAGTGCCTGTGACGCTACACAAGGAGGATCACTGAAGTAAAAAATAATAAGTACTGAAATTTTATAATCGGCAATTAGAATCGAACACTACTAGGGAATGCCATAAAAATTGTGGTCATTTTTTAATTTATATGTGACATAACAAAACGTCTCTTTTTTAAAAAGGATTAAAATTAAAAGTACCAAGGAAATTAAAAGCAGGCTAAGATATCAAAAAAAACTTAAGAACCCCTTAAAATCTTTAGTGCAATTGTACTAAAGATCTTTCTAATTAGATGAGGTTTTATTTCATGGCGTTATTTTAACTTCGGAGTATTGCTGTTTAAAAAACAAGGCGGTGCAAGAAAAACAACAGCAAAATTATATAGAATATTTTTTTCATAGATGTGATTAAGAAAATGTTTTTATGGCAGTTTTTTTCAAGCACTTTGAATCTAATTTTGATTATTGTTATTAATGACACACGTAGTGGATTATATGGTTACTCTAGCTATTACACATGAAATATAATGCAGCCAGCTAAATATTTTCATAATAACTAGAATTATTTTTTAACTTCATTAAATTGGAAATTTTATACTGTTGTGGGTTTGAAATATTTAAACCATCGCAATAAACATGTATTCCCTCGTTGTACCTCAATCCGAGGAGACATACTGTATATTTATTTTTTCTATATTTTTCAATTTAATTTTTTCTATTTTCTTGAACTGAACTTTTGGTTGAACAATTTGAAGGAATTGAACCCTTGTTGCGTGAGTTCGTCGTACCTATCCGACTTTTTTGATTTTTTTTTCTTGAATATGTTTTTTATTCCATATACCCTTGTATGTAATAAGTATATTTAATATGTATAACAAATATCATTACAAATCTAAAAATCAGGTGAAACGAGAAGAAAAAGCAGTAATTTCAGATACCTAATTAATTATTCATTGACAAACTTTTCTGCCAACCTTCCTTATCACCGATATACAACTTCATGATAAAACTAAAACCACAATTCTCATTTACCAACTTAACAATCTTAACTCATCAATAAACAATTTCTACACTATATCTGTTGGTACTTAAACAAAAAAAAGAACGACGTACAATCATCTCCGTACCTTTTTAATTTCTAAACCCATACACAGAAAAGAAATCAACCTGAGCTTAAGCCACCCATCACAACCGGAGATACAGCGTAGATCTTGTCATCGTATCACCAAATCAAAGAGCGCGTACTATGCCTGCTACGCTGACTCGAGAGTGGTCACGTAGACAGAGTTATTCCAGATCTAGCAACCATACAGATCTGAGATTAGCCCCGGAGAAGAAGCACGGCTAATGTGATTGTAAATTAACATAAAAATAGACGCTGATGTGTGCGCTTACCGCCATGAAAAATTGGATGCACCACAGCCTGCTTCGTATCACTGAAGCGGTACGGTTTATACCTTCGGGGCAACTGTGTTGAAAAGTTACTTAATAAGCCACCATTGTTGATCTTAAGATAATTTAAAGCTTGAATTACATTGTACAAGTTTATGTCGTCCAAGTTTCTGTCCAAGTTTCAAAACTAGAACTTGTATATTGTAATACAGAAAAATCGGATGTGGCCAGGCACATGACTTTATCATACAATATATAAAATTAATAGTTTAGCTGCATAATAATCTATTTGATTGAGATCAGTCGTGTCTGCATTAAATTGAGATCAGTCGTGTCTGCATTTCTTTTTGTCGGATTTGTAACAACTGTTTTCTGTATTCAAGGTTTGTAATTATTTTTGTAAAAAGTTTTTGACATTTCTCTCTTGTTAAAAAACAGCACGCAAATGATGTTGCATCGATATGATTTAATCCTTGAGGACGCACTTTCTGGTAGTAAAATCACTGCAAAGTATTACCTGAATCTTTGTATCTTATATCGAAAATCTTCTATTGGAATGAATAAAAACACAATGATTAAAATTTATGATGCTTAGTTTATTCTGTACCTAGTTGAAGACAATAAAATGCTGTTTTTGTTCTACCTGTGCTAAACTGCACTTTTGACAATCTTGATAAATGTCTTTACAATATACCAGAAATTTACGAAAATCAAAAGCTAGTTCGAAAGTTCTTGTGATAATATACACAGAAATATAGAATTTGTCTATTTCTGATGTTGTACCTACCAGGAGTTGATCGATATCTAAGAGTACTGAGGTTTTAACGATTTGCATATTACAGAAACAAAGAAAAATCTGATGTGGCCAGGCACATGACTTTATCATACAATATATAAAATTAATTGTTTAGCTGCATGAGAATCTATTTGATTGAGATCAGTCGTGTCTGCATTAAAATAAAACTAGTTAGCCAGGATTTCACAGATAAATAAATACTTCAATAAATAAATAATTCCTTTATTAACATAAAACAATATTAAAAGCAACAAAATAATATTTAGATTTAGGGCGGAGATCAGCACACTAGTTTCCAAATTGCCTTGCTCTTCCAGTCAACCCCTTACGTAAACTAGAACTAAGACATAATTGTAGCAATAATATAACAATAATTCCGAAAACTTATCAAAACAAAAAATTACTCTAGAGTCTAATTACATGTAATTGCAGCAAATCCAACTCAACAAAACATCGCACATGCCCCTAAAATAAAAATTTAAACCGTCTCCGATGTGCGCTCAATGCCTAAAGTCCCCCCTGTTGAGCAAACAGACAACACTTAACCGTTCCCCCAAAACTGTTTAGCGATAATTTTTTGATATCTTCCCTGAGACCATTGTAAATGTGACTGACCTGGTAAGAGGATGGCCGTTTATACAGCTCAGCGCGATGGGCAGGCGGAGCAAACAAACCCCTGAATCTTAAATTAAGGTTATGGACATCCGTTCTACAGCGTATCTTCCACATGAGGTATTGTGGGATCCTCTTGGATAGCAACTTATGATATAATATTGCTGCACGCAACACCCTAGTATTATCCATGTTCAACCACTCCAAGTCGCCCAGCCCATTCGATACATATTTCCTCAAACCAAAAACAAACAGAACACATGTATTTTGGACACGCTGAAGACGCTGCCTATCCGACGCCGTCAGGCAAGGACCGTACACGGTATCGGAATATGAGATCTTTTTACTATTGACAGTAAATATAGTGAGATATTGTCAAGCCATCAGCATTTGACTCTACCGGTACTGTCATTAGACCGAAAATATTTGGAAAATCCTTGCTCACTATATAGTATTATATCAATGCAGATGCGACCGATCTCGATCAAATAGAATTTACTCTTGCAGCTAAACTATTAATTTTACCAAAAAATGTCGCAGACATAAATTATTCAGAATTTCCTCTACATTAATTTATTATTTAACTATTTTGAGGAAATTACATAAATGGCGGCTCATTTGCAAAATCAAGTACACACTCAAGTACACACTACACAGTTACATTTCTCTTGCCGTTGCAATGTTTTTGTTACAAACGTCATATTCCACTGGTTAGTTCAACTGCATAGCCAAACATAAAGCAACATAAAATACAAAATAAAATAACTTTGGATAGAAATGTTCTGTTATTGCGAATATGATATGGTTTCAATCTTCACACCACAAGCAATTCGTTTTTAAAAGAAATATTTGAATTGGCTAAATGTTATTGGAAATACGAGTGATTAAAAATGTGTACTGTTTTTTTGCCCACAGTGTATAGATTAGTAAGTTCTATATATCGAATATTATAGCCAAGCGTAGACATTTTTAAGGAGCTGTTGGATAAATTTGTTGGATAAATGATTAAAGATGCTTACATAGCCAATAAGTATATACTTCTTCTTGTATACAGCGTAACCGTTAGTTGAGGTGACCAAGTGTTGTTAAACACGTGGGTTGGGTCTGTAAGCTTGGCGAAATTAGGATGAAAAAGGTCATGTGAAAACTACCAGGTAAAATGGGCATTATAGATTAAATCTGAAACTCTTTTCAATTCCGAATGTATAGGATCAATTTGGGAAAATCCCAATGCAAAGAGAAATATCTGCAAAATATTCACAAGTTGGGGTGACAAAATTGTCATATGCTGTTGAATAGCTGTTGCAAGTAAAATTTTGCAATTTTAACTTTTATGTTCAATAACTTTTGCCATCTTTGATCAATTTTGATCATTTTGTCACTACTTTGTACGAAGTTAAACCAAACACCTTTGAAACATTCGTACATTTTTCAACACAAATATATTTAAAAACTGACGTGCGATATTGTTATCAAAATTGGTCGAATGTTACAAACAAAAATACAATTTACAGCTAAATCATGGATTAGTCAATGTCAAAGCTGTTCAAAACGTTTATCGACTCACGCCTTAGTTAATAGAGAGCGAATTTACAGGCTTTTATAAAGTAGCATGATAAAAATAGCAATGATTATGAAGAATTATTTTCCAAAACTAACTGAAATGACTCTCTAACTTGTTTATGGAAGTCTCAATTAAATATAAAACATTGGTCCTCTCCCAGTTAGCCGAGCATATCCCCTACCCATGTATCCGTGAGTTTTATGCGTTTGAGAATATTAACTATTTAAGCAATTCTAAGACTATTGGTTCCTGAGATACAGCAAAAAAATACACCAAAAAAACACATTTTCTTAAATATCCAATAATTTCGTAGTAATTTTACACATAATACCCGGTTTAGTAAACAACACTTTAGCCGGAAGTTACAAAACTCCCAAAAACACCATCAATTAAAACACTTAACAGCACTATTTTTTGTTTTGCACCTTTGCAAAGCGGTAACTTCTCTAGAATCAACTGTATGTAAAGCTTCCAGGAAAGCGATTAAGGTCGTTCCGTTTGATAAACTAACCTCAAAAATAGCCGGGGAACTCCGTGTCAGTTCAAAGCAAACCTCGAACCCAAACAAAAATTCGATGCAGCAGAAACTACCAACTGTATCGACGCGGTTCATCAACACATAAACTTTTATAGGCATGTTTATCGTAGGAGCATGTATTTGTATAAAATAGTCCGTATTTATCACAGTTTAGGTCGCCTGTCTTCCAGGAAATGAGTGTACTAACGTGGAGGAGTGGGGGTATGCCCAAAAGGTCCCAAAGCTCGCACCACAAGGTCTGTGTTGCTTAGCACCAGTAGCTGTTTGGAACCTGCGGCGTTTAGGTGTATCTTCACCAGTAAAAAAACAATTGGTCGCGTGTTCAATGTTGATATTGTGATAAAGAATTATCTTCGATGATGTGCCTTACGGGAAACTGTGAGAAATATTCGGATCCGTACGTGATTAATAAAAAGTTTTGCCAGAGCACGAAAAGCTTGGATACTTTGTGCCATGAGAAAGCGACAATCAAGCAAATTGTTGATAAGTGGATGGTATGTGTTTTTCTTTGTAAATTTAATTATTCTAAATTGTTTATTATTATTTAGTATTAGAGCTAATCTATGTTTGATTTGTCTACAAAATATTTGGTCGCTTCTAAAATGATAACATCAACATAAAGTCCAATGTCATCAACGTCTATCTGAATTCTGTATGCTAATTATTGAGATAATATGTTTCTGAAGTATCAAAAGTTATGTAAAAGAAATCATTTTTTTATATTTGATTTAACTTCACGTAAAATATAAATAAAATACACAGTTTAAACATAATGAAGGAAAATGATATAATGGGGATTCCTTTATCTTGTCTAGTTCGCGTTGTTCACACACTGACAACATTAACTTTGACCCTATGGACCTTGTCCACTATCTTATATGAACAACAAATAGGTAATACAGTCTGTCCGATATAAGCCTATATGGAACTAGTTTTAAATTTATCCAAAAAAGCCATTGTTGATAGAGTTTTTCATGCTTTGGTTTTCCATTGCCATGTCAGAATTGTGATTTAACATACAGGTTGGCCAAAAAACAAGAAACTGTTAACGTTCTCAGGAGGCAAATATCAGTTTTTCACTACTTACTTTCCCACCCCATTTCTCTGTTGCGAATTTTATGCGATTGAGCACAGTTTGTCGTCTAATGCATCGTTGATATCTCCCGAATAAAGTTGCAATTTTGTCAAAATTGTAATAGTTTCCAGCTATTTAAGTAATTCTAAGACCATTGAGCCCTATTTATTTATATGCAAAAAGCTCAATTTCTGAGCTACAGCAGAAAAATTAATATTATGACTAGAATTATAATATTTGAAAACAATAACATAATTTTTTCTGTCAACTTGTTTTTATGGCATTAGTAATATTAGATACTATGTACGAAGAAAATTACTAAATAAGATCTTGAATACGGTATTTAATGGGTAGTTTTTCTTGCATGAAAAGTTTTATGTTATTTGCCAAAAAATCTGAAACCTATCTAAGTATGAATTGCTCAGTTTCTGAGCTGCAGCAGAAAAAACCTGTTTTCTCCTAAATAAACAATAAATTACATAGTACATAATTCAAATGATAAAGATCTGTTTTTTACAAAAATTACTGGAACCAAAATACTACAAATCAGCCATAAACAAATTGTTAAATCTCATGTGCCACACAAGCTGTCAACTTGTTTTTTATGGAAATTTTAAAAATTAGATAGTACGAAAAAAAATACTTAATAAGATCTAGAATATGGTACAATATTTATTTGGTTAGTTTTTCTTGCATGAAACTTACATATTTTGTTATTTATCAACAAGTCTTAAACCTACACCAAATTTTGAGTTTATACCGCGTTTTTAATTTATGAGATTTTGTTATTGCTTTAACATACGTAGTATGATAAAGCATTGTAATAGTGGCGAAAAAGAAAATGGAGATTTTAGCTGAAATAGGTTTTTTTGGGGTCACCTGATCATTTTTTATCAACGTACAAAAAAATGTCTGTGTGTGTGTGTGTATGTGTACCCGATTTTTGTGGTGACGATTCCGGAGAAACTACTAAAAGTATCGGGACGAAAGTTCATATTTAGAAGTTTTATGACCAAACTTAGAGGTGAAAAGCTTTTGGATCAAAATCGAGCAGCCATTTCTATAATTTCTTCAAAATAGTTGAATAATAAATTAAAGTAGAGCAAATTTTTTTATAATTTATGTCTATGGCATGTTTTGGCAAAATTAATAGTCTAGCTGTATGAGCACATTCTGTTTGATCGAGATTGTGTGTGCATTGAAACTTAGTTAGCCAAGATTTGACAATTATTTTCATTCTGACAGTAGGTAGTGTTAAACGCTGTTTTTTGGCAATACCTGCTGTCAAAATTTCTGTCAAATCCTGGCTAACTTGTTGTATTTTATACGATCGATTTCGATCAAATAGAATGCAGATAATCTATTAATTTTATATATTGTATGATAAACTCCTGTGCCTGGCCACATCAGATTTTTTTAAAACGATATTTAAATTTTCTTGTTTTTACACTAAGGTATTTTTAATGTAAGAAAAGCAACTATTAATGTTAACAAGTACATACTTTTCGTAATCAAAAAATTAGAAAAAAAAGTAAATAGAATAATTTTTTACTTTTTACAATTTTGTTAATTCTGTTTCAAGCCCCAGTTTTGTACCGCACATGTGAATAAAAAGAAATATTTTTATGACATTGTCGTAGTAACTTCTTAGTGACATAGTCTTATAAAATGACTTTAAAAAGTCTATAATGCACAGTTATCATTGATATCTAGATTCTGTTAACAATAGTAAATCAAGTGGACAAAACTATATGGAGTATAACATTAATATTGGACGCAGCATTCAAATTTCAGTATTACATTATATTTAAAACATATAAGATGATAATTTAATTATAAAAATCCCATAATATGTGTTAAATTTAACAATTTATAGTTTTGCAACCACTCCGTAGGCTAAATTGTGACTATGCTGTGATGACTATGCTCAAAAACTCTTTGTATGATACCACACTTGAACAATGTTACAATGTCCATTCCTTAAATTACCTAAAAAAATTATACAAAATAATAAATAAATTATAACTATATGGTATAATAATACACAAGGTACCATCATTAGAAGTGGGACAGCCCATCAACTTTTTTATATTAAACCACAAATGCGAAAATCCAAACGAAATCTCCTCCAATAAGCAGTCAATCAAAAATTTCACGGATTTCTCCAATTTATACACAGCACGCTTTGCGACTAATAACACAACAACAACAGCAACAAAAAAAAAACGCAATATTTTCCACGTTCGCAAAATCGTGATCGACGTTTTCCCTTTTACGTTAGCTCGGTTCGCGTACATGTGTGCGTACAATTACTGGAGAAATTGATCGAGGCTAGCCATGGGCTAATCGTCGCTATCTGCCTTTTTTCCTGCAGTATATTTGCCACTTTCACTAGCCGATCACACCCAAGAAATCGCAACGCAGCTTTTGTGGAGCCGGCGCGATACTTTAGCAACAAAACAATAGTGAAAACGATTCTCATTGTACAGAAAGAACAATGGTGCCAACAAAACGGAACAGAAATCGACATTTTTGCATAATTCCTTCAGCTGGTGTTTCAGATAAGGTTTCTTTTGATGGGTAGAAAATCAGAGAAAATCTTATAAAACGGGTTCTTTTTTGGAGATATTGTTGTTATGATTCTTGGATGTTGATATGGTTTTGTGCTAACATGTCAAATTTTAATGTTCTATCAGAAGTTTCAGATATTGGTTTTGACACTTTAAACAATATTGTTTTAATTCACATTTTTCATGTGACGCCAGAAGATATCGAGGTTTAAAAAGTACGAAAGTCATTCTAAATAACGTCTAGAATGTTGTATAGAATTAACTCAGTAAAAATAAACCTAAACTTGATTTTCTTGCATGATAAGTAAGTTTTTTATTCCGAGCGATTTTCTTATGTATTTATCCACAAAATATTAAAACTAATACCAGAATTAATGGTTTAATTATACTATCATTAATAATGGTCACATACACTTCTTTCGGTTTTAAAAAAATAATCTGACAAAAGATATTGGTATATTATTACTTTATCATGCGCAGTATGTCATTCTTTGGTAACATTAATAGTATATCTGTATGCGCAAATTCTTTTTGATCGAGATCGTGTCTGCATTAAAACTTAGTTAGCGAGAATTTCATATTTGTTGTCATTCTCAAATGCTGTTTTTTTGACAATACCTACTGTCAATATTATCCATATACGTATTAGGGATTATACAGAGCTTGTGTGTAGTCTCTGTTCCAACAATGTGAGACGGATATATGTATTTTGTCTATCGATGTGGTACCCTGGATCTTTTTTACTGACCCACGTTATTGTTATTATTGTGATACTACATAATAGTACATTATCAAATGCAGTTATTATAATTTGTTATTAATAATGTATTGACTTAAGATCAAACAATAAATCATAACAACCTATACCAACTAAACTTCAAATAAAAAATAAAATATTCAAATTTGATATCTGAACATTAAATTAAATTAAACAACTTTTGCCTATGACATTTAATTGTGAAACACTTATACTTTACTTTTGAACAAGTAGAACAATTTCTATTTTATTCAAAATTTTTCCTTTAAGTTTCATGTTGTACTTTTCCAAAATATTTGTATTTTTTCACGGAGATATATTTCAATATTTATTAGTTAATCTGTTGAATTAAGATTTTTTAATCTAAATGTAAAAGTTCGTCGTTAATATTTCTTTGCAATTTGGGAGTTTTAATACTGAAATGGTTTTAATAGAAATGTTTTAATTTAATCAATGGGCAAAAACTTTGTATAAGGATTGAAAAGTGACAACCTACACTGGTAGAAATATTGATTAAGTCAAATAATCCCTTGTTTGAATACATGTACAAGTATATATGACAACAAATGGTCATCTGTCATTTGAGTAAAAAAATTACTTTACTCCAAACAAATGTTCTTTGTCTCAAATAATCTTTCTTTGTAGTAAATAAATATATTTTTTTCCTTTATTCAGACAACGATATATTTGAGTTAAACAGAATTTGTTATATCTGTACCTATAATTATTACTCCTTGTTAACTTGGTTAACTCAAATATTTGTTGGACAAGAGCCAACAATATATTTATTTGCTACAAATAAATGTTATTTCAGTCAAAACATATTACTTTACTCCAAACAAATGGTATTTGACTGAAATAAACGTTCTTTGTTGCAAATAAATATATTTTTGCCTCTATTCAAGCACGTATTTTTATTTGAGTTAAACAAAAATTTCTATCTGTGTATAAATAATTGATGGTACAAGGTTTTAGGTGTTTCTGCTTCTAGTTTGGCATTTTTTGTTTCGCTTATAACTTAATCGTTGCTATAGCAACCAACTTTGTTTTTTTGCTAATAGAATAGTATATTCTCACTGCAATTGTATGGCTCTACATAATAAATAAATTTTCGAGAAAATGACATTCGAAAGTTGGAAAATATTGAAAGCATTTACGGAGTATACATCAAAACTTGTGGGCACATATTAGCAAACTTGTATGCTTTCAAATTTAAATACATTGTCTGAGGTTTACCTTCTGATACTTTTGACGTTTCTAGAATATTATGGTCAAGATTTCATTCGCAAAAATTACGATTCAAGATCCATATTCCACAAAATTATCGATATTTCCATTTTTGAACTGTTTTTCTCGTACATTTTCCTATCTAAGGTCATATAACTCTACTTCTGTATCCTGCCATTGATGTAGTTCTAATAAAACTCTTAGTTGTCTTTGTGGACTCCTATACATAACATAAAAGCACGCATTACTCATAGAGAAACTGTTTTCTCTCAAATAGGTTCAAAAACTCGTCATTACTCACTGCCTAACAGCCTTCTGCCGCACAGAAAAACTGACTTTTTATACGATGCCTCACATCAAAAATCCACACCAGCCTCGTCAGTTCCCTATAGATTCCGAATGGATGCATATCGCCAGTACTCAATTATTATGTAAACGTAGTTCTCGCTGCGTGATAAACATTTTAAGTTACTCTTTTAGTTATGGTCAATACGCGGACAGAGGTGAGTTAACTTTGAATAACTTTTCGATAAATACGTACTGTATATTGTAAGGACAATATTTTAAAGCAGTATTCAATGAGATTTTATATTGCATGGTGTTGGTACGCCTCTATTGAGGAAATATTTTGAAAGGGAGAAGTGCGGTGACTGAACTCGATGGGATAGAATCTCCTGTATCGAAATCCATAAATCACTTTGTCTGGGTACGTCAAAGGTTCCATGAAAAGTACCGTAAATGACCCTACAAGTAGGAACTAAAAGATACCCAGCTTGTCTCAAGTCTTGTCTGTAGTTACCATGTCGGATTATTATCAAAGGTACCATCAGGGCAGAAACAGTTGACGTCTTTATACTAAAATTCGAATGGAGAAAGCCTAGGTTAATCCAGACTATTGTATTTTTGGGTGGGTTATATAATAATTCGTAGATTCTGCACGTTTTGCAGTTTACAATTTTATTGTACTACCTACTTATATTTAGGGAAAGCTTTTCGTATTTTTTTTAGTTTTCTAACCTATACATATGAGACACGATACGTATGTAGTGATTATTTGACAGTTAAATTCAAGACGAAGTACCTTATAATCACCTTAAACTAACTAATCTTAAATTAGTTTTAAATAATAATCTTCAACTCTTGATAGACAATTCTATTGGTAGAAAATTACTGTATTAGAACTTGCAAATCAATTAAAACAATATTTGAAAAGTATTAGACCTAAATGAAAATGCAGATACTGTCTGAACTGGGATTAGTTTGTCTACAGTCTAGACATTGTTCAAATTATTGCGTTAACTGAAAAAGATAAAACTGCACTTAAAGGACACAACAGTTGTCTTGAGTGGGCTTAAACTTTCGTAAATTTCGGTGTATTTTAATTATTGCGTTGAGTAGAATACTGATTTTTCTTTTTTTGTATTCCATTTTTCTATTCATAATTTATATCGTGTATAACGGTACATTTTAAAGTTGGTTAAAGTACTACCTAAAGGTGCCGAACAGTTATGAGTGTTATGACTCATCTTAGGCCAAAATATCTGTCTGAAGTCCCGAACACAGGTACCAGGTAGCCGACAGTGCCAGACGGGTTTCGCCTTTTACCTTTGTATATTTGTATACCAATACATTTTGACACATTTTCATAATAAGTAATCTGCAAGTTATATTGGGGAAGTAAAGGTTATTTTACAGTACACCCTTTTCGTATTTTTCTAAGCGTCTCTTTATTAACAAGAAAACAGTTTTAACAGGTAACTAGAGATGGGTATACTAGACACACTTCTGTATCTATTTCAGAATACCATGAAGTGAAACTAAAAGCATTTAAGGTTATGTTGTTTGTTTACTTTATGTCGGTTTATTTCTGCAATATTTTGCTGTAAACACGTCAGTGCAAATTAATTTACATAAATTAAACCAACTGTACAAACTGTAGCGCGTCATATATACTTAACTGTGGTATCTCAAATCAAAACAAAGTCCCTCACGTTGGCACTGTTGGCAGACTTTACAAATACTTATTAAAATTACTTTATGTCCTACATGATCTAAAGTGACATTTTACATCTTAGATACTGGGGCAAAAACTAGTTCTTAACGCCCGCGCGGGCATTAAGGATTGCCATGGTTATATGTCAAACATATCACATTTGTTTTTCAAATTGTAAATTTTAAGTCATCAATGTCAATTATTGGCGATTAAGGTTATAAGTTTGACAATTAATTGTCTGTACTATCACTCGGCAAAGTCAATTATTGGCGATTAAGCTTATAAGTTTGACAATTAATTGTCTGTATTGTCACTCAACTCCGAATTGTTTGTATTGTTATTCAACTCCGTAGATACGCATGTTGATAACGTCAAAATATTTATTAATATTATTCAAACGGAGGAACAAAACTATTGTAGGACATACAATTTTGTATGCACCTCGGGCATTACTTGATGTTTATACCCTCGGGGCATAAACATCCGTGTAATGCCCTTGGTACATAAGTACATAAATAATTTTTGTCGTTCCTTAAATATTTTTAATGCTTAGGTTTTTACATTGACTTGGTCTGAAAAGCTTTTTGGCACACAAATACAGTTTTTCTATTAGAAATGTCTAAAATTGGATTAGTCTTTTTTGTCTGCTACAAAACGTGATGCAGAACATTCTTTAAATAATTTTTCAGGATAAAAGGTTGGTTAAGAATTATCTAATTATTTTAGTCACTTTAACAAAACCAAAATCATTTTGTGTCTATTTTATATTGGATACCACGAAAATCTATAGAGTTTAAAGGAACACCAATATGTTAGAAGGTATAATATAGAAAAGTCAAAGTTTTGTTTATAACTCGAAAGTAATAGACGATAGCTGATTATGGGTTTGTACAATTGTGTTCGTCGTGAAAATATACTTATTTTTATAGCCGTTTTATACTGCCCTATTAAGAAGTTGCTCAAAACTTGAAGCAATTGAAAATTGCGTTAAATCTTCCACTGTATATTTTCGTATTTCTATCTGTACGAAAAATGAATAATATTGTGACATTAACAGAAGTGGGGGTGGTTACCCCTTGGTTGGTAAACACCGTCTATTTTCCCCGAAGAGATTAATACTCTCCACAGCGGTTATACAATAGGTTCTTAATAACTGTAAGGATTGCATAATAACTGATGATAACTGCTTAACAACTGACTCTATGATGATTAACTAATCACTGATTACATACTGATGTAATACAGATTAGTACTAACACCGATCTAAGTCTCATTCCAATACAAAATGTTTTAAAAATCCTTTATAGTAGCTCTCCAGGGTATTGGGTTGTAGTGGACTTTCCTGGTGTCGACTTATGTTTGTTGCTTTATCGGTGCACATTCTTAGAACAAGGTTCCCAAAACACAAACTAACCTCACGACTGATGATGTTTTATGCTCTGAATGACCTTATGTGACAATATTATAACGTGTATCTTCTGTTACAGGCTGAGAGACTGGCTGATTATGGCCGCTGTCTTCTTGGCGGATCCCAACCAGCTCTCGATGGAAGACGTAAAGACCTCGACCGCATCCAGGACTTGTTTCCGCATGACTACCTGGCACTGCACTCGGCCGATCCAAATTCGACTTGCCACGTGGTAAGCATCCTCCTAAATACAGAAGGAGGAAAGCCTAAGCCCAAAATGTGGACTTACAACCGTCCTTCGCTGGTTTATCATTATTTCTCATGTGTACTCCTCATTTCAGAAGACGAAATCATTCAGGAAGAAATCGTTCAGTGACCTCCAATCAGCGGAAAACCTTCTCTCGCCTAGCAACAGGATATTTCTGGTTGAAGCACCATGCGCCATGGCACCAACTCACGTCTCCATGACTGCCAAACCCAGGCATCTATTTCTCTTTTCCGATCTTCTATTGGTCGCCAAACCCAGGAACGGTGGAACTTTTAAATTAAAGGTAAATAGTCCTTCACCAGTCCAAACAGAAACACCATACTCATCATTTCTATTCTCTCTAAATAGCAAAGGGTTAGGGTGTCGGAATTGTGGTTGTCCCCTCATCAGGACTCCGAAACGGGCTTCCTGTTGGGTTGGCCAGCGCCAGCTAGGACGTACTTGGTAACCTTCTGCACGCAGGCTGCCAGAGACTCCTGGTGGAGAGAACTGCAACAAGCCTTGGCTGCCCAGTTAAGACTAGAGCCACCAACCACCAACATCAAGGTGGTCTACAGGGATCCACTTAGTGGAACAGAATGCGTAAGCTGATGGTTTTGATGGTTGATGATTGGATTTTTAATAATTGGTTTTGATTTTAGTCAAAAACTTTGGGGATTGGTCCTGAAACCAGTTCTTGTGATATCGCTAGGATGGCTTTAGACGAAAGCAGGGCTTCAGAATGCAACTACACCTTATGGACTAGGGATAGGGATAATGCCGCTTGTCCTTTGATAGGCTGCGAACGACCACATTCCATACAATTAGCAAGGTGCGTTTGGAACCCCGACTTTTAAGGAATCAAAATTTTGACTATTGTTTCTTTATTTTTAGGTTACGACAATCCATATGCGCAGAGGAGGGATTCGACCTAACCCATTGCAACAATAACAGGATACCATGTGATATAGTCTTTGAACTCAAACCCAATAATAAGCCATCGCCCAGAAAAACTCCCCTGAAGTTATTCAGGAAGAACAGTGGCCGACTATTCGGTGTTCCGTTGGCACGACTGTGCGCCAACAACATGTTACCACACGCACTCAACACCATCCTAAGGGCACTCTTCCAGCGTGGCCTCCACACCCAAGGTATCTTCAGGAGGTGTGCCTCCGCTAGGGCTTTGAGAGAACTTCGAGAAAAACTAGACACGCAAGGTAATGTGAATAATCTTCAAATATATCTTCCTGTACTAACTATTGCTGTTTTTGATTCTTCAGGTGCAGCTGCGTATGATGAATTGGCCACGACGCCAGCGCTTCTTCTTGCGGCGTTACTGAAAGACTTTTTGAGAAGTTTGCCTGAACCTTTGCTCAGTGGGAATGCCCAAGAATGGCTCAGCGTGGCCAGTAGTGGAAGGACTGACCATCTCCGGCGTTTGCTCAATCTTCTGCCAAGGGAGAACCATATGGTGTTAGCCCATGTCATCTGCTTGCTGTACCACATCTCGAAGAAGGCTAGATACAACCTAATGTCTGCAGCTAATTTAGGTGAGTTCCAGCAGTTTTCTTGGAGTTGTATGAAGCCAAACTGGACCAAGCTCTTAATTTAAAACATCTTCTTTCAAAATGTGCAAGTTATTAATGATTTTTTTCTGTTTTTCAGGTGTATGTGTTGGACCGAGTTTATTGTGGGAGCCAAATCAACGAGCACCGATGAGGACGCTTCCGACTTTGGTGGAAACGCTGATAACCCAATGCCAGTCATTATTTGGACCTCAGTTAACCTCACTTTTAGGAGAAGTGGCTACTGACAGCGGTGCAGAGGAATCGGACAGCATACACTGTAAGTTTGCTTCTAAGGCCTCTATTTCTATGTTTTGTTTTGTGGATCTTCATGCACAATTTGACATATTAATAAGTAAGGCAATATTCAATTCTTTGGAAATAAATAACCATATAGTCTGTTATATCTGATGCTTGGATCAAAATCTATCTACCATCTGGAAAACTAGGGTCTTGATTCTTGAATGTTTAAATGTTCTTAAATGTGACGTGATAGAATTCCTTAAGTAGGCTCAAATAAAATCTTGCACATTGGAGCTGCGAAGCGAAAAATCATGTGACAATTTTATTCTCGGTTTGGATTTTTACGAAATGCTACTCCAAGTTTAATAACTGTCACATTATTTCCAATGCTCAGGCTTCAAGCTATATTAAACTATTCTAGCCAAACTCACGCGACTTCTTTAGGTAGACTAAAATGAAATATTAAACCTGGTTCTAAGTCTAAGCCTGTAAGAGAAAAAAACAGTGACAACAACAGTGAAGTTGTATTTAATTGCTATCAAAAGGAGGACAACAACACCTGGTAAAAACAAAAATCCCGTAATGTTTTAATAATATTTATTTAAAAATGCAACTCAATTCCCCCGTAATGTTTTAATAATATTTATTTAAAAATGCAACTCAATTCAAATATTTGCATGTATAATGAAGTAATATTATTATTGCATCTCGTCGATGTCATATAGTTTATGCTTGAAATCGACAAAAATAATACAAAATACTCAAGAAAATGCTTAAATAAACGAAAATATACTGTAGGTTAATAATATGATGATATACAGGCGGGATGTAAATTGTAAATAAATCAAAAATTACAGCCACAACCTGGATTTGAACCAGGGACCTTTGCGTTTCTAGCACAATGCTCTCCCATCTGAGCTACTGAGGCCTATGACATCCCGCCTGTATATCACCATATTATTAACCTATAATATTAATTTGACAAAATATGTCTTTAAACATTTTCATTTGAAAATATACTGGTTTGTTAAGTTAGCGGTAAAACTTTATAAACATGGCGTAAGCATTTGTGGGTTGAAAAGTTGAGCTTGACAAAGCATCTTAATGAAAATACTATGCAATGTTAAGAACATCTTTCTGAAAATTTCAATCATTGTTTTTTTGCTTTGTCTCCAATAAAAAGACTTGCAAAAATGAAAATCTCTTTCCGTTTAATTTAAAAGGTAACAAGAATAGAGCTTACATGCAGAAACAGTGCAAAGAAACGCTAACAGTGGTTCTAATTCACACAAATCATGTTTTTAACCTTTCCCATTTAAAAAATATATTTTTGATTTGTATTTAGCTTATAAAAGAATCTGCCATGTAACAAGTTTTCCAGTCAGAAAGTGCAAACTATTTGGATAATATATAAAATATGTAGTATCAAACTGAACTTCTTTATTCAGCTTTAGTTTAATAATCTAAAATCTAGAAATGTAAAAAATGTCTTAAAAGATCCAATCAAACAAATTTATAGAGCAGCTGTCATACTCTCTCCCAATGTCATTTCGAGTAAACGTTTTATGCACAGTAAAATATATACACAATTTTGCTGTATCACGTAACCGGCAATACTTGTACAAAGAAACGCAGTTCAGTGTCTGAAAATTACATCTACTCTGAAATCACAATAGTTTTCCTGTGAAACTGCAAAAATATTCTGTAAACTACGGTGACATTGCTGTAATTTCATATAAATATGTGTGTGGAATATGTGAATATTGTAAACGCAAATAACTGCAAGCATTTTTGTTATAGATTATATTGCATTTATTTTCTGCAACTTTGATGATATTTGTCTCTGTATATAAACTTTGTTGTTTTTGTTTATTTGTTTGCTTCTCAGTTTCTTCAGAACTAACAGCCATTTGAAGTCTTATCAAAGGAAGGAAAAAGACGATACATCAAACTGTTTTTTTGTTATAACAATAAAGAAAGATCTGTAGTAAAAATAAAATTAATAGAAAAATTAAGAAACATGAAGAGTTTGAGTTCACTTTTATATAAAGAATAGATTATTTATTATTTATTTAAGGTGCTAAAAAGTGCCACAAAAGATCACAAAATGTCCACCAAAAATCAATATCTCCCTAACTAAATCAATTCTCTACTTTTTACAGGCCTTTCTCTGGACAGTACCGAACTCAGCAAGGACCAAAAATCCCTCAGTAGGGATTCGGGATTGACACTATCCGAGGACGATAGGGATAGCCCAGGATTAAATTTTAACCACCCCAATTTCCATCGATCCGATTGGGCCAGACAGGCAGCAAGGATCAGATCTTTGGACAACACCTGGATAGAGGAAGATGAAGCCTTCGGAGCATCAAATGAAAGCCTTTGCGGGCCACCAATCCCTCCACGACGACTTCCACCCTTAAGACAACTACCCCCAGTGCATTTACCCCCAATTTACAGACCACCCCCTCCACCTCCCCCGACGTACGCCACTGCCCGCTTATTACTGGTGACGGACGCAGAAAGTGAAAGTTATGTGTAAATAAAACAAACAAAAAATAATCAAAAAACAGTTATATAAATTTAAAAGAAAATAGTATTCGAAATAATCAAAAGTGCCTTTTTTGGAATGGTGTTACATTACAATAAATAAAAATTCAAGGGTGCCATTATCATTGTAAATAAATAATTATATATTTTTGAGATATTGCAGAAATATATAAAGTATGTATTATAATTATATTCTATAGTATTTATTATATCGCGTGTATTCGGGGTTCAAAATTTTCTTTGGATCTCTCGTCAATATTGTAAAAAGTATGTTTAACTTGTTTAACGTTAGTTTGTGTATTATTATCATTATTATTATTGTTCGTTTTTAGAACGTGTAAATATAGCGTATTAGTTCAGATATAGAGATGTTATAGAGGAAATTGTATTGTTATATCGATTTAAGTTATATATTTTTGTACTTTGTTTATGTGTAAAAGTTTTAAGGTTGAGATCGCTCTATATACGGCCATATTATTTTTTAAGACGATAGATGATGATGATAGCCGTTTTGTATTCTACAAAAATATATGTGTACTTAGCTTATATAATTTTTGTATGTACCAGATGTTACTTTGAAAAGAATTTCTTTTTCTAATAAAATATATCTACGTATCAGCCCATTTGTCTTTTTTCGATGACATTACCACAAAATCCCAATTGCGAATACTTTCTGGAGGGATAAATCAGGTAAGTTAAACATATTTTGATCTAAACTCGCAAATAGTACATTCATTACGAACAGGCTGATTACATTCCTGTTTTGTAATTACTATTAAAATAATCACGCAACATAACCCGTTGTTGATTGTTTGTGACTCAATTTTTCGAATTGCTTGGTGGATGTTTGTGATTAGAGACTTAACTAATGGATCATTGGAGTAACATCGATTCTCAACATTTCTCCATTCAAAATAATCCAACAGCGTCAAATCACAGCAGTGCGCTGGCCAATGAACGTTTCAAAATCGGCTGATAACCAGTAACCACTGATAACACAGTTACCTGATAACAAGTGCCCAAACCTAAACGACTATACTGGCTGTACCTGACTGTCGTTAGACCGATAATCACTTACGGCAGTGTCGCTTGGTGGCCGGCAACTAAACGGAGATCTACAGTAACCAAACTGCGTTCACCGTAACGTTGTTTCCATCTTCAAGTAAGGACCAATGATTCCACCACTCCAAAACCCACACCAAAAGTCACTCTATTAGCATGCATTGGCTGCTCTACGACACGGAAACCCAAATCCTAGTATTCTATTTATTTGCATAGTCTTCAAGATGAAATTGAGCGTCACCGGAAAAGATTATTTTGTGTCAAAAATTGTCGTTATTTCCCAACTGATTTGAACCCCACAAAGAGAAACGATAACGAAGTGGATGGTCAACTCTTGTGTGAATTGCATCTTGCAAACAAATTATTTATTAGAGATCTGTATGCAAAATTCTCCACAGAGAATGCGATGGCTGCTCTGATGTGTCATTAGTTCTTGGTTCTTGCGTTGTCACGTACCCTTTGGATAACAGCAGCAATGCTTTCGGCTGAGCGCATCAGACAGAAATTATTCAGAATTTCCTCCAATTTAATTTATTATTTAACTATTTCGACAAAATTACAGAAATGGCGGCTTATTTGCAAAATCTTACATAAATGCTAAGACTAAACCTCCAGTTCCTTTCGACCCTTTTCAACAGAAAGCTCTCCAGCTCTAAGTTTGGTCATGAAACTTCTAAATATGAAGTTGCGTCCGGATACCTTTAGTAGTTTCTCCGGAATCGTCGCCACAAAAAAAGCAGGTACACACACAGACATTTATTGTACCTTGGTCAAAAATGTTCAGGGGACGCAAAATGTCAAAATGTCTCCGCTAAAATGTCAAATTTTTTTTCTGCGTGATTACAATACTTTATCATACTGCGTATGATAAAGTAAAAAGCCCAAAGTCATTCAAAGTTCTGATAGTATCCCCAATGGTCCCCCTACTTTCAAAATTGTTATCCATCTGAAAACCCTCTTTATTGGTAAATAGTTCTGTGTACTTCTTGTCAAATATTATTCATTGTGTCTGTTAAAAAACCGGCGCTGCTGATGTAAACTTTATTAATTCAAAGAGCCATCAGACAACTAACATTAGACAAATAAAGGTACATCGTACATATTCAATATCAAAAAAAAATAGTTTTTCTTTGATATTACTCGAAAACAAAAGACGATAGTTAATTTTTGTTATTTCCCTCAAAAAGACGACGAGACAATTTGACCAATTTAAAAACAGTCGTTGGATAACGCTAAAGTAGCAAAAATAAACCAAGCATTTACTGGTTTCCTGTTGAGCGGCTTGACAAAGGAAATAGGTTTTAAAATTCGGAAACCTTGAGAAAAACACGAAATATTTTTTTTATTACAAAATAATAATCTCGACCCAATTAAGAATGCTTTATTTGATCCATCCCTAAGCTTTCGGCACTGTCCACTGTTTTACTACACAATGTTGTAGTTATTTAATTCTGGTTTCTGATTCCAAAATTCTAGTTCATTCTAGTTCTCTATCTCATTATCGACACCCTGTATAAGATGTGAGTGATGCAACAACTTTCCATCTTAACCAACATTTGATCTACAGATCGTACTATCACACAGATAAATTTGTTTGGCTAGAATAAGCTACTTAAAACTTGCGCACTATTTAAAATCGCTGTTTATAGTTGTAAGAGTAACATTTTGGCACAACTTTTGATACTCCAAAAACATAAACAGCTGAATAATTAGCATACACAACTGGATATTTGAGCAAAAGTAACCTTCGCCAAAAAGAACCATTTATGAAAATAACCCACTATGCCTAGATAGTAAGTGAAAATTATTCTTTTTGATAGCAGATGTCCCAGTTTATCCTTCTGTTTAGACAGACATGGTTATTTTTCGCCCCCCCCCTCTGTGCGGTATGCCATAAACTAGCGCCAATTTAATAAAACGGATAACAAATATGACATGACCAGCATAATAGATATGTTCATAAACTTCTGCACAAAGAATCTATACATATGGCTAGCTCACGGATAACTTAGCTAATGAATTGAAATTATTTATAAATATTATCAACTCTGAGTAAGTTTCCAATATAGAAACATGTACGTCTCCCCACTATAACAATTAGCAACTACACTAATCACTTTCTTATCACCCCATATGAAGAATAGGTCAACCAAAGCATCAACAGATATCATCAAATTGGCACATGATCTCCACATAACGGAATATTATCAACGGCAGCGTGTTATTGTTTTTCTGTTTGCTGGGGGTCCGATCGCAGTTGACCGCTGGCTGCTGCGATAGCACTTTATCTCGGAGACTTTTTATCTTTAGAATGAACCCGTCGTGAGATGACCTTAAAAATAGACATAAAATTATTTAATCACTTCTTGGAAGATGTCGCGAATCATGATTTTTTTATTTTGGTTTAAAATTAGTCTTGACTCGTTGTTGCAGTTATGTTTCAACAGTTTTGTTTATGTTTAATTGTAGATTAAATGTTTTGTTTTGTTTTAAGAAATTTATTTATAGATGCAGAAGCGATTTTAGTGTTTATTTTAATCTATTTAATTACGTTTCAATATGAAAAAACTCATTACGTTGATAATATAATCTCCAAACCAGAAACTTTGCAAGTAATAACCCTAAGGAAATAGATAACTAACTGGTGATGGTCTGATTGCCCAGTGGTCGAAATTTATAATTTATTACCGTTTTGAGGATCTGTTGTTAGCTTCTTCAGAGATAACTGAATACTTACATACTTTGTTATAGAGGTAATCCATGCTAACAGTGAACACACCAGAGAACTACTTTGCAATCATACATTCATATTAATGCTTAATGCGTAGTAAATAATCTATATTTCAAGAATAATTAAGAAAATAAACTGCTTCCGGGTTATGTCGTGTGTCAAGATTTGTGATGCTGACGTTTCGCGAACCATGTTGCTCGCTTCTTCAAAGCTGATTGAATACTGAAGACCTACCAACAAACTCTCCCTTATATACCTGTATTTACACCTCACTGCGCACATCTGGAGCTACCGCTCCCACGTGCTTTTCCACCTGACCGCGTTAGGATCGATTTCCAGACCCTACTAATGTCAGTACCGTCCTCGCGATTGATGTTGTTAGGATGTTTGTAAATTTAGATGGCTTCTCTAATAAGCGTTCGATGATAATTGCCAACCCTTGCCAACATCTTCACGTCATCGAAAATCATTGCATGTCCCGACTCGTGGCAGTGTTGAGCAACAGCGGACTGTTGAATCTTGCGTAAAGGAGCACAGTAGAGACACCCGGCGTCTCTACTGTGCTCCTTGACTCGACATTCAATACTTCGTCCTGTCGTCCTACATAGCTTGTTCCACACTCACATTTTATCTTGTATACCCCTTCGTTCCTCAGGAGTGGTGTGATATCCTTTGGGTTAGGCAAAAGATCCTTTACCTTTGCTGGTGCTCTGTACCTTACCGTGATACCCGATTTCTTCAGTATTCTACCGATTCTCTCTGATACCCCACTTACGTATAGTAAGCAAGCGAACCCCTTTGACTCTGCCGCTCCTCTAAGACTTGCGGTTTTCTTTGTGTGGCACCCCGTATGTCAGACTTAGTGTATCCATTCTGACGTAGAGCCCACTCCAAGTGTTTCAGTTCGTCGTCCAAGGTGCTGGAGTCGCACACCTTCTCGGTTCTGCTCAACAGAGTGTTAATAACACTTCTCTTCTGTTGGGGATGGTGGTGTGATTTGGCGTTGAAGTACCGATCGGTATGTGTCTTCTTACGGTAGACTGTATTTCCAAGCATACCCGTTGACGTTCTGTATACCAGCACATCCAAAAATGGCGGCTGATTATCATCTTCTAGTTCCATCGTGAATTTGATAGAAGGATTAACATTGTTCAGGTGGCTAAGGAACTCAGTAAGTTTATCTCTACCGTGTGGCCAAACCACAAAGGTATCATCCACATATCGACCCAATGTTTGGGTTTGTAACGACTTGACCTAATGGCTTTTTCTTCAAACGATTCCATGAAGAAATTGGCGATTACCGGTGAAAGACGTGAGCCCATGGGAGCACCCTCTACTTGCTCATACATCGCTGCAGCCCACTTGAAGTATGTGGTGGAGAGACAATACTCTACAAGATCCGGTACATCGGTTGGTAGACCTAGCGGCACAAGTGATGTCTACAGGCCTTCGACTGCCTCCTTAACAGGAGCACACGTAAAGAGTGATGTTACGTCGAAACTTATATAGTATATCCGAGTATATCCTGCGAGTCAATAACAACTTCCTTCAAAATCTGAAGAAAATGTTCAGAGTTGATAACAAAAGATGTAGTTTGTCCTATAATCGGTTGGATGGTTTTCGACAAGTATTTTGCCAACAAATGGGTTGGGGAGCCTATTGCGCTGACGATTGGTCCCAAAGGTACGTTATCCTTGTGGATCTTTGGCAAACCGTAGATTCTCGGTGCCCTAGGGGCTTGAACAGAAAGGCTTCTTTGTTCCTGTTCGGGAATCGATGATAATTTAACCAATTCCTTCACTCGCCTTCCTATCTTATCTGTTGGGTCCTTCGCAATTTTACGGTACGTATTTGTGTCCAATAGATCGTTCATCTTCCGGTTGTACTCCTCCGTGTTCAATATCACCGTTGGATTCCCTTTGTCCGCTGGTAGTACTGTGATATCTTTGTTGTCCTTGATGGTCCAGAGAGTACTTCTCTTCTTTGGTTGGCGGAGTAGCTTTCCTAATTACCCTGGAAACCTCTTGACAAATGTCCTCTGCTTGTACACCTGGAATTTTGTACAATGCGGCTTCCTACTTTCGTAATAATTTCCTCCTTAGGTATTCTTATCGGTGCGATTGCAAAGTTCAATCCTTTGCCTAGGACCGACAATTCACCAGTGGAGAGTTGGTGGTTAGACATATTTATAACTACTTTATCCACAGTAGTAGATTTGGTCACAACCTTCTTAGCCTCTAACTTAACAAAGTTCTTCTTTTGAGATTCAGTTGCTTTGTCAAACTGGAACTCCGCCTTTCTCCATGTGATGAAACCAAGCTTGCGCCAATCTTCGGCTGATAATCTCTATGCTAATTTGAGATGTAGTTTTAGCAATTTATCTGTAATGTCCTGTAAAGATCGGTACGTAAAATGTACCCTTTCACGTAATACGGCAGTCTCCGTTCTCCTCAAAATCTTCTTGGCGGCAGCGGTGTATGTAGTTTAATTATTATATTAATAAAATCTATGTATACAAATGTTCGAAAATATGCAGTAGTGTGTTATAATATGTTATGTTGCTGTGTGGGTTGCTTGGTTTTACTCAAGTGATTGATACAGAAAAATAATGTTAAAAAGTCTAATTGTTCTGCCTCTTACTGTAGAATTTATTACAATGGCAAATAATCAAGTTTAGACCAATATTTGTACCAGACGCAAGTCTATTTCTAGTGATGAATATAACAGCCCATAATTTGCATGTAGTGAGAGAATATTGCTTGAAGAATCACGTCTTTTTCATAAATTAGTGGCTATATTTGTGGTAGATTCTGGTAGACCAAGATTGTACTAATCTGTCGACTTCCTTGGTCAAACTCAATTATATTGTTGGGACATTCCATAACATCTGCACGAAATACACACATATTAAAATAATCAGAAGATGATTGAAGTCTCTTCTACTCAACGAAAGTTGGATGAGAGAAAGTTGAGATGTTAATATTTGATAAGCAAATACCTACCTTTAAAATAAACGCGTTTCTTATAGCAATTTTGGATAAATTTATTTTTATTTCTCATAGTTTACAAAACATTGCTTTTAATTTCTTCTTGTGACATAAACTTAGTATGAATTAACTGAAATATGCTACAGATGCCTCTGATGTTATCAGAATTAGAGGCGTCTGTGGCAACCGAGAAGTATCTAGGTTTTCCATTTTGCTTAAAAGCAATTCTATTACCTTTGCTCCTAACACATTTTTTCCAAATTTGAAGATGTGGTCCATCCAGAGTGAATTTGTTTTGATAAAAGAGATTCGTAAAACATTACTAATGCAGTAATTTTGACTACAATAAGTAAGTAATTATTTAGTTATGTGATAAACAAGAGCTAACTAAAGAAATTTTAACTCATAGATTTTCCCAACAACCCTTCTTTATGTTGTTGAAATCGAACGCAGTTGGCATATTGTCCATGGGCATGTTTAGTAGGGTGACCAACCGTCCCGATTTGGGCGGCACAGTCCCGAATTTTAACAACTCGTCCCGACTCGTAAATCGTCCCGAAATTTGTACCGATTTTTGAAAATTTTATCCATATGTCCAGGATTTTGTAATACAATTCGAATTTCCACGATGTCCATGAACATAAATTAGATTCCCAATTATTATCTGAAAGAAGGGTTGTCTATCTATAACGAATTTTAAGCGCAACACTAGCGACCATAATAATTATGTGAACACGCGTAGTGAATAGCCGGTTGGCGGGTGACAATCTGGTCCTTGTGACGGTGTACAAACGGTGCATATTGCGAAAACTGGTATTTTACTTATAATAAAAAACTAATCTGACTTATATAAAATGCATGTCAGTCTTTTTTGGAGTCGTTTGGGCGGGGTAAGATTTAGTGGCTAGGTCGCGTTGGATCATTTTTATTTTTTGGTTTTCAAATTGAATCAGTCAACACAATACAAAACGTATTTTTGTTATTTTTAGATTTCTAATTGACACAATTGTTGGTATTCATAAAATGCGCCGTAGCAAATCACAGATATATTGATCCTAATAATTTGGAATGAAAAAGCAAATATGTGTTAACGATTGATTTTATTCTGTTCTTGGGATTTCTTCTATCTAGATTAATTTCTTCCAAGAATATGGAACACAAAGAAAGAAATCGCAAATGCACGTTCAATCACAGCTTACAAAAACAAATTCCATTTTTTTAACTTACTAGGCCTAATTCCCGATCAGAACTAAAATGCAATTTTACACCGGCGGAGGTCGCCGAAACGATATTGGAAAACATTCACCGAATAAACAGAAGCAATGCATGATGTAACAAGTTCATCGAATTTAAGCAGTTGTTTTAGAGCCGTAACAATAGGGGAACCAGAAAAGATTTTGGCTTGCAAAGAAGGCACATATGCATACCACTGTCTGTATCACAACCACAATTTTCGATTAATAGACTGCACGTCAAAACTTCTAACGTAAATGTTTGAAAAGAAGATGTGTCTCGTACGAACTAACACGGAAGCAAGTATAACAAATGTGTTTTATTCTCTAGTAGAGAAAGAGTTGTGAAGAAATGTGAGGAAATGCAATTTCGTGACAATATTTCCTGACACATCTAGCCGGAGACATAACAATTCTCCCGCTCCTGGTTAGATATTTTGATATCCAAAAGGTATTCAAATAAATATTTTAAATGTTCACGAAATTATTCGCGAGACGGCTGAAGAATTGTCCAATAAAATTATGGATTCATTGCAGCAGACAGTACAAATACCAATTTTGGCGGTAAAGAACGAAGAGGAGAGAAGAATGTTTTTAAAAAAATAAGAGATCGTTTAGACGGGAAGAATAGAGTCAATAGTGCAATTTGTAAAAGTTAAAGAAACTTTATTTAATTTTATTATATTTTGTTTAATTTCATATTTATTCTGATATAGGTATGTTTCAATATTTGCATATAGTTTATTTAATGATTACTTTTAGTTAAAAAATACTATCATAATAAAAATGTTGTTTTAAGTTAGGTTCTTGTGGTACAGTTTGTAAAAATTGTAGAAATATGTTTGATTTATGTTGTGTTGTTTCTTTTCTGTTTTAATTAGTAAAAGTTAAAGAATGTTTGTTTTATTTATATTGTTATTTCTTAAGCTTCCTTTCTTTTATTGAAAGTGAAAACGTATATTATAAGTCATTTGCTGTTGTCAATTTACAATTATTTGTTTAATGTTTTCCACTAATCCAACAACCCAACCCTGATCCCCAAGCGTCCCGATTTGGCAATTATAAACGTTGGTCACCCTAATGTATAGGTCATCTGCAAAGATTATGGGAAGTATCATTATGTGCAAATTGTTTTCTAAAGTTGTATAATAAGGTGCTTACAACAGGAAGTACTAACTGAAATTAGAGTAGGTGTTCATCACAAGTTATGTAGTTACAATTATCATTGTTTATTCAATATAATCGCGACTTTTGTACTTCTGACTACTAATAAGAAACAACAATCTTAGCATTAAGAAGATTAAGGCCGGTCGTTATGGAGATCAAATTCTGATGAAATAATTTACAAAAGGCCAAAATAAAGCAACGCTTAGCAACGATAACTACCGATAGAATAATAAGTGATAAATCCTATACAAGAATTTACCAAAATAACGGAAAAGTCTGTGTAGGTCCCACGAAACAACAAGATGCTGCAAGAAGTCACTATACTACATCAGAATCTGTCTACTCATGCAACTACGCGTGTACAATTTTTACTCTACATAATTCGATATAATGTCATCATCTACAACAAAATAAAAATTACTTTTACTATTAAAAAGTATACCGCGCGTGTGAACCCAGCTTAACCCAGAAGGACAAACACAAAATCAAAACATGGAACAAGAACTGCGCATCGAGAATCATAACATAACCTCGAAACCGTCCTCTGCTTACTGCAATCTTATTATTAAAAAAGTCCATAGGTCACACGCATTATAAATATCATCATTCTTCTTCATTGTAAGTAGCAGTCTGGTGAACTTTAACCTGCATGGGGACTTGGCAATCGGATGTTTACAAATGGACCCCCTATAGTTGAATTGCTTTGATAACAGAGTGACCTATTGACACTGATAAGGTCCGTTCTCGGCTATTCTCTGCAAATAGAGCGTCACATTTTGATTGCAAAATTTAACTACCGGTTATAATATGTAGCGGTGACGAAAATTTTGGACATGACGCTGAATAACAAGGAAAACAACACACGTGTGTGATTTTGGTTTGAAAATATTTTTCGAAAACCTCAGAGAACCACTGAACAAATTGTGAAAATAGCCTGAAATTAAACAAATATAGTGCAATAAATACTACATTTTAATGTTTTATTAATCTAAAACTAATGTTCTATGACAACAATTGCTGTTAGGGCCGGTATTTTCATCTCCAGTTAAGTGTCTAATCTTTAACCAATAGATAGAAGTAATTGAGCTACCAATAGATCCAAAAAATTAGTTATGAGTCGTGAATGATATTTATATTAAAATTTTTAATGAATAATTACTTACCCAATGTATTTCCAACACAAAAACATGTTGTCCAAGTGCGAACGAAAGTGTAAACAAAAACCCACAAATAGATTTTTGTCAAATAATTTCTTCATTATCTTGTTCTAGCATACGCTCATTAGGAATGACATCACGGTTTTTAAGCTACGTAGTACGTACAAATGTACACACCTCTTTGGTAATGTTGCGTTATCGTCCGTAAAACAAATATGACCTTAGCCAAAAATAACATTTCTTGCTGTCTTATCGAAGTATGAAAACACTTCGACTTTAATATGTTAGTAAATATAACTTAATATTTTATTATATTATTTAATAAGTTTGTAATTCACAGGGTGGCTTTACAGTTAGCCTTTCGAGATTATCCAAAACTAGAGACGTCAAATTACAAGTGACCAATTTATAAGAATTATTTAGAATTAGATTGTGGCTTATTTGAAAAAACGATCATAACCAAACTCCTTCCAAATTATAAAGTAAAATTATTTCATTATTTTACAAACACATATTGATGCCTTTTTATTGTTTATCACTTTGTTATTAAGATATTGTATCAGATGATCGATTGACACGAATATAGATTAATGAATTTTATCCATTTTGTGCTTGCTTGTTGGTTTTAATTCTTGGTTTTAAACCTTCTCTCTCTACAACTTGAAAGAATTCCAACTAATATTGCCTTTGCATCGTTTATTAATCTGCTATAAAAATTGTTATCCATCGAAAACTGTAGAATGGCGACAATAAAGTTAGCATGCACTTGAGTTATTGAGAGATAATGATTAAAACCGAAAATACAGAGAAAATAGACAACATTGTAAATTCTATAATCATGTTTATTGATCTATATTGGTTAAAAATCATACAAACTATTAAATTCTAGAGTAACAGTTTACTGATTCTGAACAAAAGTATATTTAAAATACTTCCTATTAATAATAAAATATTAATCCCAAATTAATAAATAAAACAAAGACTAAAAATAAAAAAAAATGGCTTGAAATTAAATTAATATCAATATATAATTGGTAAGTATTGTAGAACATATAAGGGTCACGAACATGGCTATTAACATAAAAGAATGTGCAAAAGTGTCACTAGGTACCATAAAAGCGCTGGAGATTTTTCAGGGTGTATGCAAAATAACACATGACGAAAATGCTACAAAGCAGTTACTAGCATAGTCATTTTTTACTACTAACAAATTCTTACCCCCCGTGGATCATTTTGTAATGGCGCCCATGATTCTGGCCTTTAATTGTTTGTGACATTCATATTTTATGGCCTTACATAAGAAAACGTGCGAGAAAGCCTTTTAAAATGAATTAAATTTTAATAACATTGCTTTGTGAACGGACCTTTATGGGGGTTTTAATAGATTTCTATGTGCGGACTCGGTTTTTATTGGTCTGTCGGTTTTATTAGATTAAAGAAACACTCCATACTGCTCCATACTACTTTAAAAGTAGACTACATAGTACATAGTAACATTACAAATATTAAGGTTTGCTATAAGACGATTGACACGATTGTCAGGTTTCTAGGGCAATTGAACACGCAGGAATCAATTTCCAAAATTACAAAATTCACGTTTATACATTTGTATACAATTGTCAATTATTTGATAACCATAATAATACATTGTACAGAGATAAAACATTAAATAGGTTCTAATTTCCAGATTCCATCACCCGTAAAACCATATAAAATCAAACATCCTGTATAACTTTTTCAAACCGGTACAGCACTGCCATCTACCTGTCAAAACTCTTGCATAACCAAATAGGCCTGCCATAACCTAACTTTTCAACCTGACCTGACAATCGACTCGAGAAACATATCGCAGAAAATGATTTCGTCCTTGAGAATTCGTCAACAACAAACGACGAAATAAGCTATTCAAAGCCGCACAATTGGGCTCACGTCCAAACAATGATTAGAAAGGTATTTGTCAGCATAAACGACCAAAACTTTCGCACAACTATATAAACAGTCCAATAGTCCATATCACGAGTGCAATGCTAATTTCCTAGCATTGAAAAAATGCGAATAGGATGCAAAAAGCGAAAACGAACACCGAAATCAACGATGGCATTGAGATTGAAATCCACAGCCCCCCTAGTAACACAACATCAGAATTTCTAAAAGATGTAAGTGTTAAAAGGTTAAAAGGATATATGTTTACAACTGATAAGTCGTGTGTGGGTCAATATTTAGACCTTTTTGATTTCGATATCCACTGGTGGTCCGATAGTTATCGCGTTTAACCTCCGCCAAGCTATATAAATGTATATCGGAGACTAATTTTAGTCAGTACGCATTTAGATTTCATCTGGAAATATTATAATATTTCAATTTTAACATGGTATTTAGAGTAAATCCTATTTACTATTCCGATTACTCTGATACTATTTGAGTTATACGAATCTCGCGTGAGATAAAGTGTGTGCTAGTTATCAATTTTATTGTATACGGAAGACTGATTTTTTGTACTTAATTCCAAACGTATTATTATTATTGTTATTATGGATATCGCTAAGCATGTAAGTATTTGTTTGTTTTTAATATACTGTTTTTTTTTATTTTATGAGGAAGGAATTTCTTAAGATTATCAATAAATATAATTTTTTAATTATTTTTATTTTTTTTTAGCATCCAATTCTAAAGGCGTTCATGGCTGGTTCTGTATCGGGAACATGCTCCACCGTTCTATTTCAACCGCTAGATTTAGTTAAAACAAGACTACAAAACCCTGCAGCCAATGTCATAAAGTAAGTTTTATCACAATTCTATTTTTTCGGCTACAGCACAAAAAATTATAGTGGAATCAATAACAGTTTTTTTTTTTACTTCAGAAGTTATATTAGTGGGAAAATATACTCAACTCGTGTTTGCAATAATACCAGTTTGCAAACAGTGCTTTTGTATATCGTGTTATTGGTATTTATAATGGAATTTGTACAGCAGTCAGCAACATGCCTAATAATTAATCAATTCAAATATTTTTTAGAAATTACTAATAGCTTACATTCTTAAGATTAAAAATACCATATTTGCAATAATAGAACGTTTCAATTCTATGTGATGGTACTTTACTTATGGAAATAAATTTTAGTTCCAAAGCAGTTTGCAAAAACAAACAAAAATATACCTTCTTAAAATAATAAAATTAATAAAAAATAATTTCTAGTCTTTTCTCACCGATTATAAATATATTTGTTTTGAAATGTTTACGCACGTACATTCTTTAAATTTTACTAATTTGTTATCCTTTTTTTATAGTGGCAGAAACGGTGTTGGTATGGTCACAATTTTCGCAAATATTATCCAAAAGGAGCACCTCAAGGGCCTATGGAGAGGCATGACACCAGTAAGTATTTAAAAAAAACATACCTTTTCCATATACTTTTACGGTTATTTGATAATTTCTAACAATTTCTTTCATTTTCAGTCTCTTTCGAGATGCGTTCCAGGTGTCGGTCTATATTTCTGCACTCTCGACTATCTAAAATCTTCGTTCTTCTTGGAAAAGAATCCAGGCCCTTTGGAATCAGTTTGCCTCGGAGTTGTTGCCCGTTGTATTAGCGGAGTGATCATGATTCCAATGACCGTAGTTAAAACAAGGTTCGTTTCTGTTTATTTTGTGTTTTTGTGATTATTTTGCGATGAAATTGGCAGAAAACGCGATTTTGTTTGTTAGAATTTACAAACTTGTCAATTGCGACTGTGACTTGAGGCGCCATCTGTTGTTGAAGGTTTTTGATATAACCTACAAAGTTTATCGATTTGACTTGCCATTATAACCGTTTTTGTCACCTGCCGCCATCTATCGACGTGTAAGAGACTCAACTGTGAATTTGTTGATTAACTTTATTTATCTACGACTCATATATAATAAGTTCATTGCATACGTATCTCTGACTATATAATCCCCATCAATATATAGCGCCAATGCTTATAATGACACTAACGTTGTATAATAATGACAGTTCGTTCAAATAATGACCTCATTATTTGAACGAACTGTCATCATTATATGACGCTAGTGTCAAAGTCTGTCAAAACCTACGTGGATGACAGTTATTTGACACTTCGCCTCGCCATCATTGACAAATACATTTAAAATATTTTACATAAAATAGAATTTATGAGTCGTAGATAAAACGTCGTATTTGACTCGCACATAACGGATATAAATCGCTCGCATGATTACACGCTCGCCTACGGCTCGCGTGTAAACTTCATGCTCGCGATTTATATCCTTAATTATGTGCTCGTTAAATAATATACTATTATTAAGCGGCAGATGGCGCGCGCTTTTATAAAGAAAATAGGTAAAGTAATTATTACTAATTTTTGTGTTATTTACAGATTTGAAAGTGGAGTCTATGGATATAGTAGTGTCACCCAAGCAGTGAAGGAAATTTATCGTACCGAAGGTATTCGCGGAATGACATGCGGATTAGTTCCCACGTTGGTTCGGGATGCACCATTTTCCGGGCTGTACCTGATGTTCTACACACAATGCAAACAATTAGTTCCTAAAGGTACATTATTAAACAGAAAACGATATCATTTCCCTGTAATTGAAAGAAATTGGTGACTTGTTTTATTAATTTTTTTCTTTATTTCCAGATATGTTAAATTCTGCGTACACATCACCCGTTCATTTCACGTGTGGGTTGGCGGCAGGTGTTCTAGCGTCCATTGTGACGCATCCAGCAGATGTATTGAAGACGAAGATGCAGTTGTATCCCACTAAGTTTAACGGAATCTGGTCTGTAGTAATCTACGTAAATGGCAAATATGGAGTTCGAGGATATTTCAAAGGCATCGTTCCGAGGATGTTGCGTAGGACTTTGGTGACTGCTTTGGCGTGGACCGTCTACGAGAGATTGACCAATACATTTGGCCTTAAATGATTTATTGAACAAATTATTTGAGATAATTTGTTTCAATGATTTATGAGAGTATGTTTTTAAAAGTTGTAGAATTTTTAATGTGAGAGTACAAAGGATGTGTTATTTGATGTATTTTTGTAAGGAGAGATTTTATTTATAATCCCGTGATAAGGGATGATTGTTTATTTATTGTGATAAGTATTATAAAGTTATAGAGTATTTTAGTAAATTATTTATTGATTGATTTTGTTGTTTTATTTGTATAGTCCATGAAGGCCAAAACTCTATTCAGCAGTATAAACTACTGTTTTTAAATAGATAGATCGAATGTGTATATACAGGCTTGATAATCATTCACAATGAACAAATAAAAACAAATTAACATTGAAGCTATTTTAGATGAAACTATCTTTAAGAAGTTTTGATAAGGATGAATGTATGATCATATCGACCCATGCAACGAAGACTATCGTAACTCAAGTGTAATCCCTATGTAGTTACTAGTCTTCGTTGCATGTGTCGATATACAACCATTCAGAATCATCTGATCAAAAATGATTTAGTAGTACATTATAGGCAACCAAATATGCGCGGCGCTATATAAAGAAATGCCAGATCTCCAAAATTTAATAAAACATGAAGAGGTTCACTTTACAGAATCATACCAGGAGAACCAAAATAACGGTTTTGTGGTATAATTTCGGTACACTCTATTCAGTAATTGAGACCCCTGGTCACATTTTCAAGTTAATTTAGAAAGCAGAATTGTGAGATTTAATATTCTCATCAAAAAATTCTGTTTTTTAAATCATTAAATATCTAAACTTTTGTACAAAATACGCAGTTTCAAATAAAACTTTGATTACAGTTTCATTAAACCTGCAGTTAATGTTAGTTAAATGAGTATTAGACCAATGAGGATACTTCGGAACCTACGCAATAAAACTTTCTTAATTACAGATTTCAACACGTAACAATGTTTTAAAAAATTGCATATGCATGTGATATTTATGCCTTTTCAATGTACACATGACTTTATCACACTTTATACAAAATAAATCGTTTAGCTACATGTAACATGATCGGTTGTGTCTACACTAAAATAAAACTAGTTAGCCATGATTGTCAAAAGATCAGCTCTTGACACCTCTTTACTCTCATTAGAATGAAAATATATGTCAAATCCTGGCTAACTAGTTTTATATTAATGCAGATAGGACCAATCTCGATCAAATAGAATTTGTTCATGCAGCTAAACTATTAACGTTACCAAAAATGTCATAGACATAAATTATACAAAAGTTCCTCTACTTTAATTTATTATTTAACTATTTTGACGAAATTACAGAAATGTGGGCTCATTTGCAAAATCATTAAAAAATGCTAAGAGTAAGCCAGCAGTTCCTATGGACCCTTTTGAACAGAGATATTTGAATAATCGACTATTATTAATCGATATATTTTAATTATCTGGTAAATTAATAGTTAAAATTAGTAGTACTTATTTAATGGTACTAATTCAGTAGTGCTAATTTAATAGTTAAAATTAGTAGTACTAATTTAGTAATTAAAATTTGTAGTACTAATTTAATAGTTAAAATTAGTAGTATTCATTTAGTAGATTAGAAGATAGAAATTTGTAGTACTAATAAATTTAGTAGTATGTATACTTAATCGATTATCTAGAATTATTTTGATAATTGACTAATTCGATTATTGTATCTCGATTATTCCCATCACTAATCTACACTAGTAATCGCGGATCACATCACATTATTTATTTATATGCCTTGGATAAATAAGGTTTATTTATCTGATGTTAGCAATGGCAGTTTTGGGAATTTGCAACTTATTTAGGTAACAAAAATTAACCAGCTGTTAATTGCGTTGTATACTCTAAACACAGTAAAATAACACTTCATAACATACAAATGTCCTTTGAACAGTTTTAAGATAATAAACAATGTCTACAATATTATTTCAATTACCAGAACGTGTTTTCTTTTATTTATCATATCTTAAAATGCAGGAGATTGAGACCAGGTTATTTGATAATTTATTAACCTTTTTTGATAAACAGGTATAACTGCTAACTAAATTAATAAATTTTCATGTTGTCTCTGTTTTATGGTATATATTTTTTTATAATTTTGAGTTAACACTTTTTGAAATTTGTCAGTTATCTTTGGCAATTTTGATACTATTCTTGGTCAAAATTGATCACTTTTGACTATAAAAACAATCATATTTCTCCACATTACTATTCGGCGAAAACGAAAAAAACAAATTTTCAACTGGAATAGTTTATTCACTCTAAAAAGTGTAACATCCTGAGATCAAACAACGTCTAGTTTCATTAAAAATCTAAAACCTAACCAGTAAATTCACTCTTTCAACCAGCCAGCTGTCAAACAGGCCATCTCGATTGAACTCTTTAGAACAAACGCATGAGCATAACCTTTATCACAGATTTCCGCGTCAATCCCAGGAATATCCTCCTTAATTTTCGTATAATAACTTAACGGAACCCACCCGTCTTTCGCCCCATAATACAACTTTATCGAACCTATATTCTCCTGCAAAATTTGATTATCTCGCGCTCGAACCAACCTCATTTCGTCCATTCCCATATGCGAGAAATTTGAAATCGTATAAAGCGTGATAAAATCTTTAACTACGGGACACCAACGTGGCGGCATTGAGGTTAGTCTGCAATATATCGATACGAAGAATCTTTGGAGGAAATCTGGGAATAACGAGAATAAAAAGACGAAAATGTAGAGTAGGTACTCGAAATATACTAGGACTTTGGTTATCAGCGTTCCGTTGAACGATTCTGCCATGTTTTCTATCGTCGGGAATAGTAAATAGCTTCTTAGCACTCTGGTTTTTATCGATGGTGCTCGGAGTAGGTTGAGGATGATGTATGCCCCGATCGAGTGCCCCATCATGAAGAGTTTTGCTTGTTTTGGGACGTAGTTCTGGATGCAGAGAGCCTGGAAATTTGAGGAATAAAAACGATGATTAGTATTAAAAATTATATCATTGATGTACTTTTTCTACTTTGCGTTCGTTATAAACTCATAACAAAACTGATTTCGGTGTCGTTATGAATATAAAAGCACTAGATTACAAACTTTTAGTAACTTTTAGTTTTCCAGGATTGGTGATATTGACGTAAAGGCTCGCGTCAATCGTATTTGTGAATTTTACCACAACTACCAACTGTTGAATATAAAACTCTCTAGTTTCTAAGATGATCACCGCAATTTTCGAAATTTATGTAAAATTAATGTCGCAAAGTAGAAAAAATAGTATGTATATAACACTCAGTTTATAAGACGTATTAGTGCACTTGTTCCATTTGCCCACTCCTCACTACAGGTATCGTGTTCAAAACAACTCGTGCACCAATTTTTACTACTCGTGCACCAATTTTTATCTTATAAAACTAGTATTATAATATACTATAAATTTGGATAAGATAAATATTTTTCTGATTAATTGAACAAAAATGTAACCAAAAGTTTTTAATTTGGAGGAAATAAAGCTGAAATGTAAACTTTTAATCGTTTTTTTATTTTTTTGTTTAAAAATCATGGAACTAAACATTTGTATCCAAAACATTATCATCCAAACACTTTTTATTTGTGAAAAATTCAATACTTTAACTTATAATTTAATAATTTTATTTAAAATAACGTTAAATATAGCGGAGAAATCATCGCCTTGGGTTTCGATGTTGTGGAACGTATTTTTGCTTTTAGGGTCTAATGAACAATGAATATCACATTGAAGTTCAAGCAAATTTAATGAATTTTCTTTTTTATACACTCAAAAAAAACCTTCGTAATCTTTTACCAATGTTAAGATTATTTTATTGTAAGTAAATTCATCAAAACAGTCACATGATTTTGGACTTTGAAACAAAAATTCTCAAGCCATACTTTTCCATGAGAACAATGTGTTTAATACACAGTTACAAACAAAAGTTTGCAATTTTTTATTTGAGGTTCTATATTTTGTGCAATATTTGCTCGATTTTGATGATTTATGACCCTAATAATTAATTACAATAACTAATTAAGATTATTACATGCCTCTGAAATTTTGGGAAGTGTTAAAGCATGTTATACTGGAAGAACCAAAATCATATTTTGGTGGTGAAAGTTTGAGATATCTGCTTTATATCCATATCAATTCAACATTTTTTTATTCATCCAATCTTCAGAATATTTGTAAAAAAAATTACTTAGGATTACCTTTATTGTTCAATAACTTTTGAGATAATAATAATAATAGATCTGTTATTAATTTTGATATTTGTGTTTCCGCAATGTAAACAAATACATACAGTTTTCAGACGCCAATTATTAAAAAAAGATTAAATTTCCGAATCCTTGCGGTTTTTGTTTTTGCCAAAATTACTTAAATTGCTAATTAAAAAATTACTGTAAATGTAATACAATAAAAAATAAAAGTCCGAATAAAGAATAAATAATATATTGAAATAGGTACATACGCATCCCACCGAAAAAAATAAAACATCTTTCTACACATAATAAGATAACATTAACGAACAAAAAGAACATGTTACTTAATGAAAAGAACAATACTCTTTGTGTATTGGGTACATTCTAGTGTAACAGTTTCAAAAATGAATGTTCTTATTGCATATTTTGATTGCACAACATTTAAAGCATACACTGTAAAAATTTCAGAATTTAATTCGAAACGATTAACGAATTAACGATTTCATCGCCAAAACGATCATCAATTATTTTTTCCATATCTAATAATCGAGCAACACTACATTCGATTGAAAGGAAACTTAAATTGGCAAGCCTGTCCTGAGCCATTGTAGCTCTTAAATAATTTTTTACCAATTTAAGTTTACTGAAAGGCCTTTCAGCTGATGCAGCAGTCACCGGTGTACTAAGAAATATTCGATATGCAGTTACCATCTTCTTATAATTGGCAGTTAACTCATCATCATAAGTTATCATTTAGAGACCGAAATATTTTTTTGCACTTAAAATTTCACACACAAAATGTTGCCCGTTTGAATCACTTCCACATTTCCTTGTAAGGTTCAGAGTATGTTTTTTAATAGTTTCTTCATCATGTGAAATAATGTTCGAACCACTAAGGAAAGCAAAATCTTGTGAAATGTGACGAAGTTTTTCAAATCTCCGTGTAACTTGCTTCATTATTGTGTCAATAGGCTCGATATATATATTAAACGAAATTTTTCTGATTCTTTAAATCGGTACCCCACTTTAATACTGTACCCATGTTTAGTACTATTTTTGTAGGTTCAGTAATAAATAATTCCACATATGTGCAACAAATAAAAATAGCTACTTATATTTTATTTTATTTTGAATTTATAAATTCGTTTTAATAATTCTTTCATTATGTATTTTTTAAAACACGTTTTATAAATATCCTTCCTCCCTTCTGGGTAGGATTTTGACGCCCCTGAAACTTGGCGCCCGGGGCGGGCGCCCCCTTCACCCCCCCCCCTTAACACGGCCCTGGTTTTAACTAAAGTAATTAATTAATTTAGAGACAACCCAAAAGGAATAAATAAAACAATAAACAACGTTAATTGAAACCGATATTTAATAACAAATTAATTCAGAAACAAACAAAAAAACAGTGATTTATATAGTTATTTGCATATCAAATCCTAAATCCTTTTAGCCCACCTGTACATCTACAGATTTAAATTCATATCAATTGATATTTTGTATTTTTCCTTTAGTTTGATGATTTATTTTGCATTTTTAATTTTTATACCAATATCATTCTTTTAATGCGTCATATTGATCATGTAATGGTATCGGAATGTGTCCTAATAGCCTTGGTTTTTTTTTTATTTTATAAACAATAAGTTAAAACTTTAGGAGTTTATTCACAGTTTATTATTAAAAGTGATTTATGGCTAGAGTTAAAAAACTACATAACATTTTTACTTTAATCCATACAAATGATTGATTTCTTCTCAAAATTTCCTTTGTTTCAGAGTTATCTGAAGTTTGACTTGTAGACCTATCAATTTATTAATATCGGTAAAACTAACTAAATATGGTATCTCGAGCAGTGGGATTTGAAGCAGTGAATCCATATAACGGCTAACAGAAATATGTTATATGCTTGTTGATTGTATATTTGTTTTATATTGTGGTTGTAGTCTATTAGTATTGTTTTATATTGTGTTATATGAATTGTATTTATATATTTGTAGTTAAAATTTGAATTACTTGAATAGGCAAACTTTGTAGGTACATGTTGTAACTGCTATTATGCGTTATTATATATAAAGTTATTATTTATAAAGTTAGTATTATTCTTATCGTTACTAAGAATTTATACGTTGTTTAATATGTCAAAAAATGTATTTAAAGCAGTGTACAACTCTTTTATATAACCACCACGTGAAGACTTTGTGTATAACGTTTAGGTTTAAAATTTAAAACTAACTAGTTATAAAAAAATAACTATAATTTACCAATAATTTTATAGTTTCTGAGATGTGCATTTATATGTTTAATTGGGCCAACATTTCGCTTAATTGGGACAGTAAATTTAAGATCACAGCACATATTATGTTACTAATTAAAGTAGTATCGTGCGCTGTGAACTTTATTCCCAATTCCCATATTCACGTATGACCCAGTGCAGAGTAAATGATACGGGATATTCTTAAAATTGCACGTGTACAGATATTACAGTAGAAAATTGAGAAATTTGCACATTAAGCCTGTGCGAGGGGTGTAGTCCTGTGCTGTCTCAATCGTTACGTATTCAGTTACCACTACACCTTGCGCGTAGAAAGTTTGTTAAACTTAACTTTTTGCCAATTTTATTTACAAAAATTTGGCCCTTGCCAAAAAGTGATATGACACTTTCCAGTAAAATTAATACAAGTCATCGTAAGCTCCAAGAGTTTATAAAATAAAATTATTGAAAGAACAATGTGCATTGTTTAATTTTATGTGAAATTCGCTTAATTGGGGCAGCCGCTTAATCGGGCCAAAATGCCTAAGTCTCGATGTGTCCGAATTAAGCGGAATCGACTGTATTGTTTAAAAAATTTAAATAACTACACATATAAAACTAAAAGCTATTCGATAGCACATTTGAGAACCTACGTAAAATTTTATAATAACCATTATTATATAAAACAAAGTTTTTCAGTTCATGGTGATGTCTCTCTCGTAACTACATTCAACCTTCTTATGAAAAACTTAATAAGTACAATTTTGATAACTACACTATTTTCTGTGGAGATGAATGATTGAGAAAATCATGTCAATGTAAATTTCCCCACATATTGAGCGTTTTATAATTCTGATATATTATTTAAAATGTTTAAATAAAGCTACATAAGCTTGTTACTAATTTTTTTTTAACATTAGCAGTTATTAGACCTAATTTGCCTGGGTAATGTAGTTTTATGAGTATTATTGACAATTTGTGCACATGTCACTGAAGCACGACGTAGACATTACATATTTATTGCGACTTACTTCATTAAAATTCTAGTAGTCTTAGTTCAAATTTATTGCAACCTTGAGTATAAATTCAATTGCAGTATGCGTACAACTTAATTTAAAATTGGTATAATTAACTGAATTACATTATTAAAAACTTGGGAAAAATTTCCAATAAACCTACAACAATAGCTAAAATATCTTTTTGATTTACTGAAGCAGTACCTATACATTTTAAGTTACAGGCGATACATGCAACATTATAGGTAAAAGTACTGCTGAGATGTTTTGAAATAATGACAAAATCAATATTCTGTGTTTTCCCTATGCAATAATTAGAATGAATGAAATTCAAATGTAAAAAAGGTTTATATAAAGTTTAGTATATCAATTTTACGTAAATAATACGCATATTACCAAACTATGCGACTAGGTAGTTAGTTCTCTTTTATATGTCAACTTGGTCCATATATAATAGTCAGATTACAGAAATATACGAATACAAAACATAAATACTACATGATTAAAATCCCAAAAAAGCTTACTTTGTGATCGATTTGTCCCTCCAAACCGAATAAGTGATCATTTTGTTTCCTTGGCGGCATGTGATGTGACGGTATAACTTCGTGTCCTGCATGTCCAATAATCCATACGGAATATCCCGTAAGCTTATGAACTTCCTCAAGGTACTCGGTATAGAATTTTGTTATCCCAGGATTACCCGGTATAAACAGTACCAGCTTTTCATTTTCTTCAAACTTATCACCAATTCCTTTGCCCCATGTTAGGATTCTTGTGGGGACACCTTTGATTATCAAACAGTGCTCCTGCATTGCCATACTGCTTGTCTTGGTAGATAACGAGCTACTGCATTTTTATTCCTATCTTTTCTTAGATAACCCGAGTGATTTTTGGCTAATTACAGCCTTGAGGTGCAGATGCATTTAAACGTTAGCATACTGTCTGTTTACTCACTGTTTACCTTGCTGGTTAGATGAATTACAACTGAGGATGTTATTTTTGTTGCCTATATACGAAAGATGATTTTTGGGTTAGGATATTCATTAGTTTAAATGTCATTACGTAAAATTAATGATAAATTCGATTCGAGAAAACCTTTTTATTAATATAAACTAAACTATCACAGTTAAATAACCTTTATTTGTTCATAATATTTTAATTTACCGCGTAAATTCTTCGACTGCAGCGCCATCTGTCACTTCCGACACAGCGTCTGGTTGCCATCTTTTCGCTCTTCCTGTTTTAGCAAGACAACTGGTAAGTGGTGCTTTGTTGTATTTTCTCTAAATCACTCCTATTATTGTCAAAATACCTAATAAATCTGTAGTTTATTGTTCAATTCACTATTCCAATATATTCCCGTATTATTATTAACGTAATTTTCGTTTGTTCCAGCGTGCTTGTTAACAACGTGCAAAAATGGTAAGTTAACCTAAAATTTTTGCTTGAACACGTGATTATAATTGTTATTTTTCTTGTTATAGCCGAGACAAATTACTGAAATTAAGGATTTCCTGCTTAAGGCGAGGAGGAAGGATGCCAAATGTAAGTAGAAGCTTATTTTTGAGGTTTGAATGTATTTTCTTACGCTTGTTTTCTTGAATAGCTGTCAAGATAAAGAAGAATCCGGACAACACCAAATTCAAGGTCCGTTGCTCCCGGTTCCTGTACACATTGGTCATCGTCGAGAAGGAGAAGGCGGAAAAATTGAAGCAATCTCTGCCACCAGGTACATTTCTTTTACTTTGAGAATGGTGACGTTTTATACCTTCTATGGTTAATTTAACAAAATTGTTGGTTATTGCTTTATATTTCGTTGATTAATTGTGTTTTTTTCTTTTATTTTGCAGGTCTCCAAGTTAAAGAAGTAAAATAAGACGTGTATTTTGACTATTGATAAATAAAACATTAAAAAATGTAAAGATTGTGTTTTTTTTTACTAAATTTAAATTAGCAACATGAAAAATATTAAATTGGCTATTCAATTTATAAACCATTCAGGTTTATATTTTTCATTTCACTTAAACTGCTTACACATCCTATTGGTATATTTCCAATTTGTGATAAAAAATAATGACCAAATTAGATTGAAACACATTGACGCCAGCAATAAAACATTGCTAATGTAGTTTTGCTGTGGCTGAATTTTAGCAAAATGTGATGGAAAAAGTGGCCAGGCACAATCCAGTGGGATCAAAAATGATTGACCTGTCAGTCAGTCATTTTTTTATCTCACTGTAGTGTAGCTGCATGAGATTCTATTTTATCGAGATCGGTAGTGTGTATTAAAATAAAAATAGTTAGCCAGGATTTGACAGATATTTTGATACTATTGACAAAACATTAGCATTTGACACTACCTACAGTCATTAGAATGAAAATATCTGTCAAATCCAAGCTAACTAGTTTTATATTAATGCAGACACGACCGATCTCAATCAAATAGAATTTGTTCATGTGGCTAAACTATTAAATTCATGAAAAAGATATGGTTTTTATAAAAATATCTTTTTCGTAATCTAAATACAGCGATGAAATAGGTCTTTGCTTTAGTCATCTTCAGTATTGCATAAAAATGGCCTGTTTTGTTGGTGATTACGATGCATTCAACCACCTTTGGCCCCAGGAACTGTGTAAGTAAGCATTTTTATAGCAAATTTTACTGTCTATAATTTTGATAATGTAAAAAATCTGATTTCTTCTAATTTTTGTTGATGTTATACAGCATCACTGCATTTAAACATCTTTGAATTTGTAACGGATATAAATATATGTATAGAGTGAGTTATTAGTATCCCGGCGGTCAATAGCTATTAAATCATTAGAGAAAGAAAAAAATGTTTAACACAAAAGTTGTTTGACTCACCAGTTTTTATAACGTAAAATTATTTTTATTTATACAGGGTGTTGCATTTAGGCGTGACGGAGAGTATGTAAATTTTTTAAATGGAATGCCTGTATATTTTATTATTTTAGGAATACTAATAAATTTGGGTATCCAATGGTATAGGTTGCTAACTCTCAGCGTTAATAGTACCTGAGATATCAATTATTTCCCCAAAATATGCCAGTTGCAGGATCTTCTTTAAAACCGTTAAAGTATGTCAGACAATAGTCAAAGCCAGTAGATAGATGATAGTATCCAAAGATTTTGGATTCACTATACAGGATGATCATAAAACTTAGTAAATGTTGATGTTTTTTTTTTTAAATGGCTTTTCCTTGAGTTTTTTAAATGGAACAACCTGTATATTATCTGCTAGTTGAATTGCCCCCTGAGTTCCGTATAATTTATGTTAAGTATATGCCATATGTCCAATTGTAGTAGTTTTTGTGATATTTACAATTTAAAGAAAAAATTGCACATATTCTTTCAGGAAGCTAAGGGGTCTAGTAAAAACGGTTTCTGGTAGGCAGTTTTTCCGTAGAATCTGAAAGCACAAAAAGATAGATTTTTGTTTTTTGTCAGTTTCCTTAGCACATATTTTCTTAAAAACCTGCATAGTTTTAAAAACAGAACCACCCTAGTGTACATTGTAGAATCCTTTTCAGTTATATAAAAAAAATACAGTTGTACAAGTTTGCAATTTCTTTCTGAAACAAAAGTTTGGAAATTGGCTAAATAAATATAGTCTAGTAGCCAACAACAAAAATTTCATGGAAATTTCGAATTTTTTGTATTCTATGAACCCAGACATCTTTCAAAGTTTCTCTCCAGTGTCGATCAACGTGAAATTTACCAATATTATCTCCTTTAAAATAAAAAAGATAGATGTTTCAGAATTAGATGTTGTTATCTCAATGTAGAATTGATAAAATATCCAGATGTGTGGGAAATTTCAACTGTTCAATAATTATATTGACCACCCAAATTTATTTTTGTAAAAATTTATCTGAAAGATAGCTATCCAACACTTTATGGCCAATAGGTACGTGAAATTACTTGCGCTACAAAAGTATAGGACATTTTGCAACCTCAGAACCATAAGGTTCTAAGTGATATTTTGTGCAAAACAGATTTTTTATGAAACGCAACCTCGAATTGTACTTCAAAACTATATCGCACAACCGATATACCATAACATAGAGTCTAATTGTTTCATAAACTCTTACTTCTGTACAAAATGTCACTTAAAAACAAGGTTGCTACTGTTTTACCATTTTGCATGTTTAAGACTGTGAATTGGAATTAACAAAATAAAAACGCATAGGAAAACAGTGACACTACAATAAGTGAAACCAGTATGTATTATATTTACAAAAATATTAAATATATAGAAAAAACATAATCTACTACACATAATTTTTAATATTTATTATACAGTGGGCCATTTTACATTAACCTTTGATTAGCTAAATGCAACCAGCAAACAATTATTTTCAATTTTTTTGATGAAAAGGGCACGTGTTACTAGTTGAGAAAACCAGTTGAACTTCAAATCTCCATTTCTATATAGTTTTGAATTCTTTGCAAAATCTTATAAAATAAATCCTCCTTTATTCCTTAAAGAAGAGTGTTTGCTATATTTGTCTAAAATAACAGAATTTTAAAAACCAAATTGCTTCTGAGCTACTAGAAATTAGTTTGAAGTGATTTACGATTAATTTCTTTTTTGTATGCTGTGTGTTTATAACACAGGGCTGTATCTTATGTATTTCCATTCCAAGATTATCGATTTTAAAATATGTAAAGATAGTTTTATTTGTAACTTTTTGGCATACTGTTTGTACCAACCAGCGTTTGATACAATCGACGTAAAAATACTTTGCGTTTCAAAATAGTTCCAGATTTTTGCCCAATAGTATGCTAGTACTTCTGCATGGGAAAAGAAAAATTGCATTCCAATAATGTGATGGATGTTTCAATAGGAAAATCGGTATTTTTGAAACAGAAATCGATTGATAGAAGGAACATCAATGTATATTAGTACGTTAAGTTGGTTTATGACCAACTTATCACCTATCCAGTATTTACATAGTTCTTACCCTAGAAATTAATAATATTGATTTACAGCCTCTACACAAAAATTATGATACAATTTTTTTAATTTTGTTTGCAACTTCAGTAGGACAACCCACAAAACTCCTTTTCAAACCCGTTTTACTAGACAGAATCCCTTCTTTGCGCATATTCAGCTTTGCTGCCCATCTTTGTAAAGATGAAATAGCAGGCAAAGGATAATTTTTCTTCTCCCGAAGATACAAATAGCACTTCTTACTGAAACAAAAAATTGCAAAAGCATTTCCTAGATCTTCGGGGCCCCATTTAACTTTCTTTCTCCCTCGAAACAAAATCTCCCTCTGAGGTTTTGTAAGAAACTTGTTTAAAGCCTTTTCCATTTTAGTTCTATACAAATTTTCCGTAGAAAGATCACACTGAAGCTTGACTATTGCTTTTTCTAAATTTTCTATGTTCGTTTTCTGTTGTAAAATTATCGCATCTTTATGGTCAAGTTGTGCTTGAAGTGAGCAAATTTTTTGTTTATTTATGTCACACTGTTTTGAGAGTGACGCACATTTGTCTTCAACGCTCTTGTCATCAATATATTCACACTTCACAGTAATCAGATGTGAATCAGGGGTTATTACTGTAGGTTCAACTTTTATAGACTTTTGGTCATGTTCATATTCTACAAGCTTCTCTTGATCTACAAATGTTTGTTCAGTATCTTCATATTCACACTTTAATATAGCATTATGAGACGTATTTGGCATTATTGCTGTAGATCCAAAAGGTTCATCTATTATAGATGTCGTTATAGCACATTTTGCATGAGTTTCTCTACCTGTAAATTGTTCTTCAGTTCTTGCCTGTTTATGTTCATACCTCAACATAGTGACTGGCATTGTTCCTGTAGATATATTTGAATATGTTTCAATAAATACTGGTGGGTCCCCATTTATCTTCAAAGATGGTATTGCTACAATAAGTATTTATGATCAATAATAATAACAACCATAATATATCTATTAAGTGAGCCTTACCACTGTGCTTCAATCTTCGTCTTGGAGGTAACTTTAATAGTTCCGCTTGTAAATCTCTTTGATAATCGGATACCAAGAAATGTTCCGAACATATAGTACTAGTTGATGGGTTAAAGTTATCCTTCCTATTACATTTTTGTATCCAGATTTTACATAGTTCTTTATTTTTCACTGGGAAACTATGAAACGTTAAACTTACACCAATTTGTTTTGCTTTTATGATACTGTTATTGCACACAGACACTGCACACCTTGTACCAGGCATTATAGCCACTGGATTTCACTTTACTCTGCTCTTATACAGTATATTATAGAAGAATTGAACTTTGTAAACAAAACAGTAAAAATTACCACAATACAAAAATACAAATGCAATTGGTATTGCCAATCAGTGAAAATTAAATCCCTATTTATATAGCGCTCAGGTGAGCACCAGTGGTACCAATATTCCCTAGATATAATCGTCAACTGCATAATATATACAATAGATGTCGCTGGTGTTGCTTGGTTGAATCATTTGTAATATATTATTTGATGAGCACATAACTAAGGATACAAACCGCGAGCATGAAGTTTATATGGGACCCTAGGTGGCCGTAGGCGAGCGTGTAAAGTTGCGAGAGATATCAAATATGTATCAGCAAATTGTTGCTCAAAATTTATGGTATAGCAAAAACTGACAAAAGTCAAAGTATTTTGATACAATAAAACAAAGAAATATATAATTCCATTTAAGATGAGAAAGTCGAACTTGAGAGAATGTTAATACAATAGTTCGGATCGAGTCAATCCTAATTCCAAACTTTCAAATATATAAACATAGCGGAACATAAAAAATTTCGAACTTCTATTTCTTTTGTAGATATTTATTCAAATATAAAATTTCTTCTGTATCATTTTAGTAATAATAAATTTTTAAGTAGTTTTAGGAAAGAAATATTATGAAATAAAAAATTTATATCTGCAATTATTATCTAGTATCACACTAGATTTGGATATTTGGAAGTAAAAATGAAATTCCGACGTATAATCTTATTTATAGTTCAAACGGAATTGGTTTGTGATAACAAAATATGAGATAGAAGTAATTTTATGCTATTGCAATAATACAACATCTAATTAAAATAAACGATAAGCATAAGCAGTTTTGATGAAAACAATCATTAACTAAATCGGTAAGAACCTCCAAGAATTTTAAAAACCTTACATTTCCAGAAAATACCGCACAGATAAAGATATTTGTCACAGTAAATTTCCACATACACACTATTTGTTTGTTTGATCATTTCGAGTATTTCGACCCCAGACAAAAGAAAACAACTACAATTTATAAGAAAATATCAACATTTATTCTTCAACAATATAAAGATTCGACCACGACAATAAATAAAATAAATACTATAATATCACCACCAAATACATAAACATAACTAATCTTTAAACCATTTAACTACAACTTCTCCCATCTTCTTGGACTGCCACAAAACAAACGAATGCTCCATGTTATTACTCGATATTTCGACGTCCAGATCCGGTAACGTCTGCTTTAAGTTCGGTGCTGAAGTCAAAGGCACCCAATTATCCACTTTAGCGTAATAACACTTCAAAAAATGCGAATGTTCCATCAATTCTTTATCTGGTCTAACTTTCGCTGCTGCTATTTGGTCGTAGGCCATCGTAAAGATATTTCTTAAAATGTAAGGATCAACAAAACCTACGATGGCATCCAAATGGTCCCTTTCGACTTGCGTAACAAACATATATATGTGTATTAAGCACTCCTGAATGAAGTGCGGTAAGATGGTAAAGAACCACGCTAAGAATAATATTATTGGTACGATCGGCTTGATTATCCTAGTCATGAACTTTCCGTTTGTCGATTCCGCTAGATGTTCGATCGTCGGGAACATAAAGTAGGTTTTTATAACCCTACTTTTGATGGAAGGTGTTTTTAGAAGTTTTAAGATTGATAACGTGCCCACCGAGTGTCCTAATAGGTAGATTTTGACATCGCTTGGAATGTAGTTCTCGATGAAAGTTTTCTGGAAAAAAAAAATAAAAAATTATGAGTTTTGGGAAACTAAATGTAATTTTTTTATCATTTTTGAGTACATAGAATAAGATAATGGAAGACAATAGAACTTAGAAGTATTGCAAACATGCTTGAACCTTAGATAAAGATAAGGCAAGACAAGAATCTACAAAAAATATTATTTTGATGCTAGTTTTAATCAAATAGTGATTTCCTGGCCTTGAAAAGTGACATATAGAACTACTGCAGAAGAGAAGTTAGCTTTGCAGGCTGGTGTCTAATAAAATAAATGTTCCCAACAAAACTGTTGACATTGCGTCAAAAGCCACACCAAATTCCTTGTTTTTAAAGAAGAAGAAATATAAACATATTTTACTAATGTGCATTTTAATTTAGTTATTTTTTAATCTGACGATTTTTTTAATAATACAAAATTGTACAATACAGTGTTATCATGTAATTGCCATTGCCTAAACTTAGAGCTGAAAAGCTTTTGGTTTAAAAGGGTCCAAAGAAACTGGATGTTTCCTTTAAGCATTTTTCAAGGATTTTGCAAATGAGCCTCCATTTCTGTAATTTCGTCAAAATAGTTAAATAATAAATTAAAGTAGAGGAAATTTTGTATGTCTATGACTTTTTTTTGTAAAATTAATAGCTTAGCTTTACGAGCAAATTCTATTTGACCGAGATCGTGTGTGCATTAATATAAAGTTAGCCAGGATATTTGAGATATTTTTATTCTAATGACAGTAGGTAGTGTCAAAGGCTGAATTTTTGACAATACCTACTGTCAATATCTGTCAAATCCTGGCAAATTTGTTTTATTTTATTGCAGACACGATCGATCATGATCACATAGAATTTCATGCAGCTAAACTATTAATTTTATACGTTGTATGATAAAGTCATGTGCCTGGCCACATCAGATTTTTTTCTTTATAAAGGGTATACAACTTTTTTGTAAAGGTAACAGTTTTCAGTACAAATATTTCTAATTGGTACAGCTAGGTTGAAGTAAGAAAGTTACAATACAATTTCTATAGCAAACTTGACTAACTATAAATTAGATTTCAATTTAATTTTGAATAATAATTTAAAATAAACAGAAAAAGGATGAAATTTATATACAGGTGTCCCACTTTTTTCCTGCAAAAAATATTTTTAGAAAGTGTTATTCTGAGTAAAACTTTTCTTATTATTTTTTCAAATCCAAAAAAGTTACAGCCGTTTAAACAGAAAAAAAGGAAAATAAATAATAAAATACGTATCAAACAATGCGAAAACGAAGAAACAACAAAATCAATACCCATAACGAGTATAAAAGTACATAAATTTATATTAAAAAGTCAAAATGCTGTAAATTAATTAGACAAATGAAGGAAGAAAGTAAATGTCATTCTGACTAAAAAGTTTCAAGTCAATTTATTGGGTTTGTCAATTCCTAAAGAAGTTAGTGTCATTTAATATACAGTTTTGCTATTATTTGAAACGGCTGTAACTTTTTAAGGAATAAGGAAAACAAATAAGTCTATATGGAACTTTTTGCTCACTGTGACATTTACTATCTGAAAAAGTTTTATGGGGAAAAAGCGGGGATATACAGAATAACTAACTAATTTTGAAATTTAGTGACGCCAAATAACTTAAATTGTTTGAAATATTTATAGATACTTATAAACAAAATACTGCTATTGTTTTTCAGAACACATAACCTTATAAAAAATATGATTTTTCAAACATTTTGACACCAATTAAATGATGGACATAAGTAACTACTGTTATGAAGTGTCCATTTTTATAATAATGTTACAAGCAGTTCTATAAGTTAACTATATGTAAAAAAAAAGAAAATACACAAATTGGAAAATTTACTTATCTAGAACTCAGGTAAGAAGTATGTGAACAATTAATACAGTGTGTTTTAAAACAAATGTAAAATATTTGGGGAAAATCTGAAAGAGATCAAAATAAGTAAAAATTCGTAATAATGGTGTTATGTATTCTGATTGGTTATTTTTTTAGTGAATACTGTGCAATATATAAATTTTAATTAAGAATATGTACAAAATATTAATAATAAAAACAGCAAACTAATCATTTCTTAACCCGCAAATATCTTTAACAATCAACTTTAGATGGTACAAATACAAATTTAAAACATACCTTTTGATTGATTTGCCCTTCCAAAGTATAATTATAGCGATCTTCATTGGTTTCGATGTATCCCTCCGGTTTTTCGTGACCGGAATGTCCAACAATCCAAATAGGTTTCTTGATGTCTTCGTAAACAGTTGTTAAGAAAGTTTCGTAGAATTGTGTGACACCGGGATTCCCAGGTATGCAGAGGATCAATTCTTTGGGTTCATTGTCAGCGAAACCTTCGTCGAGATTCTTGCCCCACGTGACAACCTTGGTCGGCGTTCCATTTAAATCAATAAACGAATATTGCTTCATCGTTATGTTGCTCGGACACTTTGTCGTGGTACTACTGAGCTCTAGTATGAGGAAATCAGTATTATATACAGATTACTCACGAATCGTGAATCAAACTAACAATATAATCTGATTAGATTTGCTGCACTTGTCTTTCGTGATCTTTAACCTTTGTGTTATCAATTAAACTGAATATGTACGAATATTATTCGTATATTGATTGGGTATTATGTGATGGGTTCGGCGTATTGTATGATAAAATACGCGTCAACGTTAATAACATGCTTTAATCCCCTCCATAGTGATTTTTTTAACAACCTAAAAATTTCTGAGCTCAGAGTGTTTTCTGATTAGATTTATTGACTACTGAATTACCTCAGTTTGTAAAAATCAGGTGACATTATTGAATGATTTGCTGTAGGTACACGTACACACTATTGTACGCACTACACAGGTCATATATAAATATGATTCATGAAATAAACTCATACAACTGTGCAAATATTAGGTGCTAACCAAGTGCTAACTGAACTATTGCCAATGGAGAAAATCATAAAGTAACCAAAAAATCAATATCTAAAATGGTTTTTTAGTTCACGAATCAAGGTCACGCAAAACGGTAAACTGCTGCATGATGTTATTATTGTTGTTCGATATTTAAATGTTATCGATGGTACCGTAGATAAACAAACCAATTTACTACTACAGATTAGGGTAATTTAAGATGGTGGTAGAAACTATTGTTCACCGGTTCGTACCTAGATGGCGGTATTTTCAACTTTATAACAAAAAATTAAAACCAGTAGTAAAATACAGTATGATGGTGTACATCGATCCAAACTGTACAGTGTACAAAATCGGATATCCACTAATTCTCTCCTCCGAAATAACAACAGGTAATTACGTAGGCTTTCACGGCCAGAATCATTTAGAAAATAAACTGCTTCCGGGTTATGCCGTGTGTCAAGATTTGTAAATGCTGACGTTTCGCGAACCATGTTGCTCGCTTCTTCAAAGCTCAGTATTCAATTAGCTTTAAACAATCTTTAAATCAAGCTTTAAACAATTAAGCTTTAACACCCCCGCTTCCTACTCTGCCGTGTTAAGTAAATATCTACAAAGTCCATATCTACAAAACAGTTACTGAGATGTTTTCTGTTGATATCTGATGACATACTACATATAATACAAAAAGTATAATACTTGTTAAAGTACATTGTGTTAACATTGTGGGTCAGTGTAAGTTGTTACACAATTACAGAATACTGTTGGTTTCTAAAAGTGCCAAGTTATATTTTATAAGAAATGGATAACTCAATTTACACTTACAATAACTGCAAAAACATAACACCGATAATACATACACCAATTAATAATAATAATAAATTGGTGTATAGTTTCGTATCATTCAAAAACGCACTCGCTGATGTTCACCTATTCATCTCGCGTCTATGCGTGTCGACAAGTCCGCGCATTCTTCTTTTTTAACGTACATACTTGGGAACCGGTTTTTAGATCCCATTACGTTTGTAAAATTTGATTTTATGTTTAGTTTTCCAATTTTGCCGCGTTTCTCGATGTTTGCCTTCAATGTTATCGGTGTCTTGGTTTCTACACTTGATACATTTGTGACTTTTATTGTTAGTGATGTCCCGTTGACACTTCAATCGGGTTTCCTTGAAGGAGTGTAAAATTGTCGAATTGAGATAGTCGATGTTTATATATTTTGTAATCGCTGTTGATTTTGCTGGACTGCGTGCGTTTTCTCTGCAGTGAATAAACCGTATTCAATATTATTCCGTTTTGTTGACATTGCAATTAACATTAGCTTGTTTTGTGATACAAGTATAAATTATGTTCGAATGGAGTAAACAGTTTCAGTATGTTTACAAATTATTAATGGATTCCGTTGTTTTGTTTATTATTTTACGCAACTAGTTAATGAACTTGTTATGATTCTTGCATGTTAGTAATGATGCTTCTTTACATAATTTATTGATGTCATTAGCCAGATGTATTTTGCTTTGTTGGTTACCGCGATATTAGGATTTCCCACATCACATTCTCTTAATACAAGAAAATAATAGACACGTAGTCTAAATGTTTCCGAGGTATTATCTTGAGAAGGTTAAGTTCTTTTAAGAAATTGGACTTTTAGATTTGATCGACGAACACTTAGAGCGGCCTTTTCAATGAACAGTTTTAGAACAATAAACTGATCCTATATGTCTCAAGGATTTCGTATATCTAACCTTGGTTTAGTTATGGTTTAACCTGGCATTGAAAACCTCGGCCTTAGTCGTGATGATACTGAGCAGTTATTCTGACGAAATTGTAGAGTTCAATACACATTAACAATAAAATCTGATTGGAATGACAGCGCTTGTTGTTCCCAATTTGAATGTATGATCTTTACCCTGAATGTTATCAGAAATTCGCATCCAATTTATTGATTAGTTATTATGGTATGGGTTCAGCCGGTTCAGCGTATGGTGCGATAATAATACGCATCATAGTTTGTCATTTTCGATTTTTCGTTCACATGTTTCAGTATAAATCGATTCATGAATCTTTTTGTCATGCCATGGAGGCTCATAACATTCATAACTCTTGACTATTGTTTTAGCTAGTACGCATTGGTTCTAAATTCTTTTTTTTTTTCAACACGCCATACGTTGCTGCAAACAGAAATACGGGAGTGTTTAATTTTAATTTAATTTGCTAGAAGAATTTCTAGAAACGCTGTGACCAGAACGTCTACTGTCTGCTGCAAAAGTTTAAGCCCAGTGTTTGAAGGCTCGTGTGCCTGCAACTACTGCAACTACACAAAAAGATGAAACAAACTGTGTTCAAATTTTTCTGCTCCTAGCGCAAGAAAAATGTAATAAATTTACTATTAACAATTAACAAAAATCGTAAACAATAGGTAAGTTATTGACCTTTTTGCAACAAAATTTAATATAAGTACATACATAATTAGTCACAACAGATTAATTATTCTTAAGAATTACAAAATAACTAATAACAAGCTTAAAACTCAAAATGTATAAGCAAGTGAATTATGTTATCTGAATAAATAAAGGGTATTATTAACAAATAAATCTTTTAAAACCTGCGACTTTTAGAGCATTCATCTTTACAGAATAGAATTCAAAAATAGGAAAAGTGTTGACTGAAAATCTTCGAAGAATTCATACAGTTTTTCTCTTCTAACTTAGTCAACGATTTCTCATTACTTTCGTACAATATTAGATATAGTTTCTTTTATTGCAAAAACCATGTTTAACTACCCTAAAGTTAAATTTCTTATTCTTACTACGGTAATTTATTAATTACCTAATTAATTTATAGTTTATAAAAGATGATCCGTCGTCATGGCGACTCGAGTAGTACACTCGATACAAACCGATAACCATAAATTTACTCAAATTGAAGGAAAATAATACGAACACTGGGCAAAATATAAAGGTGCATACAAACCTGCCGCGCCGCGCCCGCGACGCTCACGCGCCGCGCGGCGCGCGCGCCTGGCGCGTCGGAAAGTATAGGCGCGCGCGCCTCTGCCGAGCCCCCTGCGGGCCAGTTGCTCGACACGGCGCGCCTGCAACGCGAAGCGTGCGCGCCTGCGACGCGACGATCGCGCGCTCGGGCAGCATTCGCCGAGACCAGGCGCCAGTCCCATATCATATTTTGTTGTTCGAGCGCAAATGGTCTCGCAAGTCGCAGTACGCAGTACAACTTGGGACGTCAACGGAGAGCCATGTCGTCTGCAGGGTGGACAGATGAGTGGACAGTGGCCAGCTTAAATTTTATCGTTATGTACAGAGAATTTAAAATATTATGGGATCTTACCCACAAAAATTATTCTAAAAGTGACATTAAAAAATGCTTGGTAGGATATTGCAAATAAAATTAAGAATAATTGCACAGGAGATCCACGTAAAAAAATTGATAGTTTATTGTCTACCTACAGGGAGAGCGAGCGAACATAAAAATGTGTAGGGACAGGAAAAGCTAAGCTTCGTCTAAAACAATCAATTAATGGTTGGTTAAATCAATTTTTATTACTGGCACTTGCTACCAAGGACATAGTATGTATCTACATTTATTTGTGGATGTATGTTTATTTGGCTATTCAGGATGTTTAAAGCAAATGTAAATGTCAACATGGTTACGTGAATGAACCGTTAAAACAGAATATCCGTATTTTGTGCAAATTCAAGGGGATCTATTATGATTCTATTCTATTATGATCAATTATCTATAAAGAAATGTACGCAAAATTATTTTTAGTTATACAGCACATGTAGGTGCATGAAAAAACTATACTTTTTTATGGAATGTCTTTTATATATTATTATGTATTAATACTAAGGAATTTGTATTTCAAAATGTATCAGAGGTATCCACTTGTGTGTTAAAAAAATGCAACTGCAAGCCTATCTTAAAATTTCGTAAAAACCAATTTTTTTAAAAGTAGTATCTCACAACTTTATCACAGAATCACCAAAACCACTAGGTGGATGACGATGTTGAAAAGCCAGACAAAATACAACTACAAACCGCAATAATCGTCGTACTTCCCTCCCTCGTAGAGAGAGAATAAGGCGCATGCTCGAGAGCCGTGATCTACCCGCGCGCCAACCGAAACTGGCGCGCGCGCCAACCGAAACTGGCGCGCGCGCCAACCGTGACAAGCGCGCGCGCCCACTGCGACCGGCGCGCGGTAGGCGCGGCGCGGGCGCGTCGCTGGCGCGGCGCGGAGGTCTGTATGCACCTTAAGGACTAGGACCGCCTATGCATTGAAGAATGGTTAGTCGAGCCATAAATGCCGCGGTAAAGCACCCATTGTTGCTTCTCCTCGGATCCTTTGAGAAGTTAAGGTATGCAATTTTCTGGAAAATTTTTTTCAATGGAATTCAAGTGGCAAATATCGTCGTACGTCGATTTTTCGCGAAAAATTAAGAGAAATGTGAGCTAAATCCGCGAGTCGCGAGTGCCCCCGATTTGATGTCGTTGGTAGTGATACTTTTAAAAGAATCGATGTGAGATTGTGTTGTAGTAATATTATCATTAATAGAGGTAATTTCATTATTAATATAACTTCGAATATCGCTATCCAGTTTCGTCAACTTATCGGGGATTGTTTTTTGCATCAACGCCTTCAATTCCTTCTTTGTAAAATTGATGGATTCTAGAATTCCGGTGTCAGCGTATTGTTTGTGAACGCTATCGTGGTCATTTATGGGTGCCCCGATATTGCTCAACTTACGACTTTGAATATCATAACCCCCATCTTTAGTTAGTGGGAACATTGTTGCTCGCTGACCTTGTCGACTAGTAGTAGATCTAGGTGATCTTCCAAATTTATCTACACCCATGTTAGAAAATTACTTCAACTTCTCTCAGTTCTTCGATAATAGATGCAATTTCGTTAGTATGAGAATTATTTCCAGCGGCTTGTGAAGCGGTCAATAGCTTTAATCGTTCTATTCACTCGTTGATGTCGTCAAAGTATATATACTCCACCTTCTTATTATTGAAGTCCATTTGAAGGCCATCACCACTCTTTTTTGTTTTTGTTATATGACTATCCGGATTAGTAGTCTTTTCAAGAAATGGTTTTATTATTTTAATGTATTTGAATGATCTACTCCCTCTATTTTGAGCATCCTCCTCAAATTTACGTTTATGCACGCTCGGTAAATTTATGATTTCGCCGTACGTATTAAAATCTTTTGAAGTATAGCCGATGGGTTTCTTTAGAAATATTAATTCATATAACCCTTTACTTCCGCGAAAAGTATTTCGATTATCGATAATGATTTTATCTCCCAAAAATTCTATGGGTTTAGAGCCTAAGGTCCAAGTATTGGTGGTGTTATTGTATTGTACTCCATAGCTCGTATCTAATCGCCCTTTTACACCGGTTTCATATAATTCTCTAATTTCGGCTGGAATTGTTGATAAGTCCATTGTTTCATACTTTTCCACCTTTGAATCTTCTGTCTTAACGTCTTCTTCGTATTCTTCGTGTTTAATTTTCTTGTTTAATATCTTCCTCGTTTTTAATGTTTTTCTTCAGTAAATTTAATGTGTTGGATGAAATGTCTTTTAAAGAGCTAGTTATGGGTTTTACAACACGCTCAATTGTTTCTGCATCATGCTCACGCCCCAATCTCAATGCTAGATATTTTTTTCTTACAACATTTGCAATTTCACTAATTCGTCGCTTAATGTGTTTTCCATCTCGCTGAAGTAGTGATCGCTTTTTGAGATTGCCATATCTCAACTGGTTCTTCTTCTCCTTCATCATCATTGTTCTTCTACACAATGGTTTATTGATACTGATGATATTTTCTATGACACCCCTAATATATACTGGTCAAACCCGATTCTGTATCGACCATCTTTAATTTCAAAATCTTTCATTATTACTAATCCATTATGTTTTCCTCCTTTCCAGCACTCTGAACACATTTCTCGAAACTTTTCAAAATTCATATCCGTCGAAACGGCATTTTGAAGGCATTTTCGCGAAGACAAACGCGAAAATCCCGCGTTTGAACGTCGATCATTTAAGTTTTAGCTTATTAGATTTATTTTGGTCCCCAACCGACAGGAGCGCAAATATTCACTATTCTTGAGACGGTAATAAATTAGTTAAAGATTAGTTGGGTCCTCGCTGAGAGGAGCCTACATCTGCTTGCACCGTTAAAGAGGACTGGCATAGTGTGCTAGTCAATACGGCAATGAGTTTCCAAAATACTGCGTTGGGCTCCCCCTGGCATTGGGGGCCCTGGGCAAATGCCCACTTGCCCATGGGATAACGCGCCCCTGCATCTACAGTATCATGAACAAATATAAATCTGCCAGAATTTGAATAAGCATTAAACTTGACGTTTCGTCGAAGTGGTACCAACCTAACAGAAATAGAACCATTTTTTAATTATTTTTTTTAATAGAAATTTAAAGTGTTTTCGTTTGGTAAAACTCGGGCGCACTAGTTCGAGCGTACTGGTGCAAAATGTGCACTGATGACTGAATGCAGATTCTGCTGCACCGGGTTTCCAATAAAACACGAAACACTCTGTGAGTGCTACCGCTAACAGGACACAAAATTGTGCACTGGTGCGCCCAAGTTTTACCGAAAGAAGACGCTATTACTCAAAAAGCAACACACTAAACGTTGATGTCACTCCTGCCGAAAACTACATAGCGCGTCGCTCACATGCGACGGCGACGCTCCGCCTTCGGTAACGCGCCGCATCACCGCTTGTCGCGCTATTCCGTACTTTCGGCACTTGTGACTTAATAAAAATAACTATTATTCTAATGACAGGTAGTGTCAAATGCTGATGCTTTGACAATACCTACTGTCAATAAAGCATCAAAATATCGGTCAAATCCTAGCTAACTAGTTTAATTTTAATGAAGAAAAGATTTATCTCAATCAAATAGATTCTCATGCAGCTAATCTATTAATTTTATATATTGTATGATAAAGTCATGTGCCTGGCCACATCAGATTTTTCAAATATAATACCCCTAGCCAAAGTCACAATACAATAATACATTTTTTTATCTAGGTATAAGTTCACCCCAAACATTATAACTTTTCCGCTAACGGAAAAAATGCGATAATTGTCAGATGTGTAAAAAAGAGCCATACATATTACGGCTGTTACGTATGGTCAGCTCATCGCAGACACCATAAGCTTTAATCGATACGCAAACCACGCCATCGACACGGACCTCGACAGAAAAACATCGAACCTAAACATTTTGTTTCGTAGTTGCGATATTTTTACAACGGAGCCTTAACTGCTACACTTCGGTTTTTTGGTAACGGAGAGAAAATATAAAGATTTTGAATTTCCCCCACCTCTAAATGATGTGAGATAATAACTATAAACCGTTAGGTTCATGCTAAAAAAATCTGATGTGGCCAGGCACATGACTTTATCATACAATATATAAAATTAATAGTTTAGCTGCATGAGAATCTATTCCATTGAGATAAATCGCATCAGCATTTAACACTACCTACACTACGTCATTAGAATAATAGTTATGTCGCATGTGAGCGAGTCGCGCTATCTAGTTTTTGGCAGGAGCGACATCAACGTTTATTGTGTTGCTTTTTAAGAAATACGTATTAAAAAAAAAAATAAATGATTTCTGTATAGTAAATGCTAGGATGGTACCACTTTGACGAAACGTCAAGTTTAAAGGTGCATTCCGATTGGTAGGTAATGGTAGCTAATGGCGGTGGTAGAATACGAAATTATAGTATTTCTTACATATCGTGATAATGACACATATTAGTTTGCATGTACATAAACATGAGTCACTAGCAATTTTCTATTGGAAATACTATAACGGCGTCTGCTACCACTGCCATTATCACTAATGAAAACGCACCTTAAAAAGTTAATTCAAATTCTGACAGATTTATATTTGTTCATGACACATCCCTACCAACATAATAAAATAAAAATAATAAAAAAAAAACTACACTCATCGCTATACTTTATTTATAATTTTCTCAATTTATCGTTTTTAGAATTAGATATAAAGACGGGTTGATATTTCTTATCAACAAACAATCAAATTGGTGATCTTATTTTATTTGAAATTTGTATTTTATAATTTGCCGCACTACAGCGGCAACATTCCATAGTGGTTCTCCAACCTCTGATGAGATCAGCTGTTTTCGAATGTGACAACACAAAAAAAATATTTGTCAAAATCCTGGCTACTATGTAATTTCATATCAATGCAGATGCGACTGATCTCGATCAAATAGAATTTGCTCTTGAAGCTAACTATTAATTTTACCAAAAAATGTGATAGGCATAAATTATTCAAAATTTCCTCTACTTTAATTTATTATTTATCTATTTTGACGAAATTACAGAAATGACAAAAATCGTTGAAAATTGCTAAGAGTAAATAGCCAGTTCCTTTGGACCATTTTGAACCAAAAGCTTTTCAGCTCTAAGTTTGGTCATAAAACTACTAAATACGCACTTTCGTCCCGATACCTTTTGTAGTTTCTCCGGAATCGTCGTCACAAAAATCGTTTACACACGCACACACACACACACACACACACACACACACACACACACACACACACACACACACACACACACACACACACACACACACACACACACAGAGACATTTTTTTGTACCTTGGTCAAAAGTGTTCAGGGGACCCATAAAGACCTATTTCCGCTAAAATCCCATTTTTTTTTCGGCATGATTACAATACTATACATACTGCGTATGATAAAGTAAAAACATCTTAAGCATAGGTATATAAACAATTAGTTAACTCCGATTTTCATTATCTGTGGTAGAATTTTTATTGGAGTATCAGTTTTGAACATATAGATGGTGCCAGAACAAGGATATGATTTTCAATTAAATAAGATATAAAAAACAACGCTATTCCTGTATTTTTTTTGAAACTTCGGATAATTTGGCTAGCTGCTTAATCGGGACAAAATGTACTAGTCCAGATATGCCCCAATTAAGCGGAATTGACTATATTCATTAAAATACGTAAAATATTACATAAGGTAGGTATAGAACATCAAGGTTAGCCAAAATTTAGGTGACCCGGTTTTTGCTGGTGGTTATACAGTAATTATCTACACAAATCTTGTCATTATCTTTATAATGGTATATTTCACATGGCCTTAAAAAGAAAATTAGGTATTTAAATTTTAAAATATTCTATGAGTTTCTCATCTTCTAATGTTGTTGTTTCTAATGTTGTTCTTGCTATCTTTTTCCAATCCTCCCATTTATTATTACCAATTGGACTTGGATGTCGCATATAAACAACCCTAATGTCGGTAATTTCGTTCTTCTTCAACAGTTTTTTGGCCTGAGTTTCTGCGTATCTTCCTACAGCAATAACAATTTTAGTTTTTAAGAGCCGTAAAATCTGCAGTAAAGTCTTTCCACAATCCTCCTCCATTAAATTCTTCGTTTCGCCCTGAAAACAACACTTGTAATATAATAACAAACTTTCAACTAACACAAATCATACTCTGATTCTGCTAGGCGTAATATTACAACCCTTTCCGTCCATCATTTGCAAAGGGCAAAAATTGTATACGCACGTATGTTTAAAGAATACATCTGGGCGATCTGGCTCTCCGCAGATTTCTTGAAACAAATTGAAGAGTCGTTTACCACTTTCTTCTGATCTCTTGACATCAAATCCTGTTATTGGTCTTTTGGGACATTGTTTTTCTGGTTTTTTAATGTTTCCGCGTTCAATCTTCATCCACTTAGAAACCGCTTTTATTTCCCCAAAAGGTACACCAGTTTGGCTCATGCCCCATGGGCCTGGGTTCATTCCCAAAATTAAAATGGCCTTTTCTCCTTTGCAGTACTTACGTACAAAGTTCGCATGCGGCTCAGCAGCATACTCCAGCGGTCTGTAAATGTACGCAACATTTACTTCCTTTTTTTCATCACTATTTTGTTCTTTTTTGTAGTAAGAAAACTCTTTTGATTTTTTTAATTTTGAAGTAAGTTCGTTTTCATATTGCAGAAATGTTAATGCAAATTGTTCACTTTTAGTTGTTTTTCCTTTAGAACTAAACATGTTCTATACGAAATAGTCACCATCAAAAGCACGTACTATAGTAATGAATTAAATGAGTGACCCTTATAAATATACCTACACTATATCTTGAGATTAAGTATAAGTAAATACCTGGTTTCTATGAGGCAATTGAACTGTGCGATTTGGTGACTTGAGCAATTTATATCTCGTAATAGGCAAATAATTACCGATGCACTCGCAAGTCGGGTGGAGTCGAATGTCTACGCAGTAATTCAATACCTCCGAGGTAAAGTGTTTTATCTCCACTCTTATGTATTTAGAGCAAACTGGGTTTAAAGTTGCAAAAAAATTCACGATTCTCTTTTGGCTTTAAAATGGAACTTTTAGACCGAAGGGAAGTTAGAAAATAAGATTTTTCTCCCGATTTTAATAAATCATTGGAAGGTCCTAACGTCCTGTAGTTATATTATCCCGATTGATCATCATAATTAGTTTTTATGGACCGGTATAACCGAATAAATCAAATACTGCCAATAATTAAAACATTTTTTATCTTAACTAGTTATACCTCTTTTCATAGAGAACAAGACTTTTTGATCATTTGCAGGTATGTAGGTAGAAGAAAATAAAGTTCAAGTTAGGTTGTTCTCCTTTGATATTATACTTTTTTTCAGAAAAGATTATACGGAAATAGCGTAATGACCAATTGAAATAGGTTGTATATTGATTGTGCTTTATACAATAAGGTGTCTGGTTCAAATCCAGGTTGCCGCTGGAATGGTTAATTTATTTCAATTTAAAATTTAAATTTAAATTTAAATTTGTGCCACCATTTTTTGCTCTATACCAATATCAATTATTTTAAAAAAATATCAATTAGAATCAGTTTGACTAAATTGCAAACAGAACACCCAATTAGAAATGGTTTGAAATAGATTATTAATTATTGTTTTGTGCAGAATTACATTTCAATTACTATCAAATACCATTCATTCTATTTGGCCCATACAAGGGCTTAAAGACTCAGTACGTTGTCTATCAAGATGGGCTGCAAATTCCGCCCAAATGTGGACGGTTAGTTACTCTCCTAACTGGTTTTCATAGTTTTGGTAACACCCGGTATATGCAAGCAGATACTTATATTCTAGTTACTTTTTTTTTGGGGATGTTGCCATGTGCACAAAGCCTGTGGCTTGTCTGTGCGGCAGTCGGGGAGACGAAGTATTAGAAAAATCCCCTGCCTAACCTGGGCTTGAACCCTGGACTTCTGAGTGGAAGGCATTCGCCTTATCCACTCGGCCACCTCCGCTCCCAAAGGTAGGTTTAAAACAATCCATACTTGTATGAAATTACATAGTAGCCAGGATTTGACAAATATTTTTGTTGTGCTGTCACACTCGAAAACAGCTGATTTCATTATGATTAGAGGTTGGAGAACCGCTATGGAATGTTGCCGCTTTAGTGCGGCAAAGTGCAAAATACAAATTTCAAATAAAATAAGATCACCAATTTGATTGTTTGTTGGTAAGAAATATCAACCCGTTGTTATATCTAATACTAAAAACGATAAATTGAGAAAATTGTAAATAAAGTATAGCGATGAGTGTAGTTTTATTTTGGTATGTTGGTACGGATGTGACATCTACAGTATCATAAATTAGCTTTTTAACGACGTTTCGTCGAAGTGGTACCAACCTAACATTTCCTATACAGATATATAACCATTTTTTAATTATTTCTTTTAAACACAAAAAACGATGTCACTTCTGCCGAAAACTACATAGTGCGACTCGCTCACATACGACGGCGACGCTTCGCCTTCGGTGACGCGCCGCATCACCGCTCGTCGCGCTATTCCGTACTTTCGGCACTTGTGGCATAAATAACTATTATTCTAATGACAGTAGGCACTGGCAAATGCTGATGCTCCGACAATAACTACTGTCAATAGTGTTAAAATATCTGTCAAATCCTGGGTAGCTAGTTTAATTTTAATGCAGACACGATTGATCTCAATCAAATAGATTATCATGCAGCTAAACTATTAATGTTATATGTTGTATGATAAAGTCATGTGCCTGGCCACATCAGATTTTTTTCGTCTAAATAGCTGTAAGATTTTTCGAGTTAAGCCAAATTTTAGGTGATCCGGTTTTTGCAGGTGATTACATAATAAATATCTACACAAATTTCTTCACAGCCTTTATAATATTGTATATCAATGTGGTCTTAGAAACATTATTCAAAATATTGCTTGAGAAGAAGCTTGGGATCTTTTAACACTGCTGTTGCTTTTTCTCGCCATATTTCTTCATTTCCTTCGTTAAGTTTACTTGGATGTGGCATGTAAACAACCGTAATGTTGGGTTTTATGTGCTCCACTACTTTTTTGGCCTCAGCTTCTGCGTATCTTCCTACAGCAATAACAATTTCAGTTTTTAAGAGAAATAAGATCTTCAGCAAAGTCTGTCCACAATCTTTTTCCAATTGTTTCTTCGACGTGCCCTGAAAATAACACTTGTCATATAATAATAACTTAAACTTACGCAATTTATACTCTGAGCTCGGGTAGAGTAATATTACCACCAGTTTCGTTCATCATTTGCAAAGGGCAAAAATTGTATAAGAACGCATATCTGAAGAAATTCTCTGGCCGCACGCTGATTTCTCGAAAGAAATCGAAGAATCGTTTACCACTTTCTTCGATGTCCATGCACATAAATCCTTCTATTGGATTTCCAGGACATTTCGGGTCGGGTTTTCTAACATTTCCTTTAATTTTCATCCATCCAGAAACCACACTGATTTCCCCAAAAGGTACACCAGTTTGGAACATGCCATATGAACCAGGGTTCATTCCTAAAATTAAAATTTTCTTTTCTGCTTTGCAGTATTTACGTACAAAATTAGCGTGCGCCTCAGAAGCATAGTCCACCGGTCTGTATATGTACGAAACAAGTGTTTCTTCTTTGGTAACTTTGTCGTAGTAAGTAAAGTCTTTTAATGTTTGTAATTTTGAATCCAGGTCCTTTTCATATTGCAGAAATGTTGATGCAAATTGTTTACTAGTAGTTGTAGTTACATTATCCATGTTCACGTTGTATACGAAATAGTCACCGTCAAAAACACGCCCTATAAGTACTAAGAAAATTAAATGAATGAACCTTATAATTAAGTGATTAAGTATAAGTAAATACATCGTTTCTATGACGAAATGTAAACTTGGTGACAATGCAATTTTCTATCTATACTAGGCAAATAATCACCGATCATGGTCGGTCCTAGCGTTTTTGCCGCCGTAGGCAAACCTCAATAGTGCTGCTCCAAATTTCAAAAACTTTTTAAATTAATCAGGGTTATAGAAAAAATCATGATATAGAAAAATACGGTCTACACTAATACAATACTTAGGATTTTTTATATTCAAAATACAAGCTTTGTTACTAAAACTAGTAAAAACAATATTTTTAAAACAACAAACAACAAGGAATACTAGTTCAAGTATTCTAGTACCGAATTGAGTACAATACAGAGTTTAACCCTAAATTAAAATAAATTATTTCTGTAAAATCGCGAATAACTTCTTTCAGATGTATTAATGTATTACTCAATTCATGCTCGACGGCCAACAATCAGGGGCGGATTGACCACAGGTCGAAATTTGGCGATCGCCAGGGGCGAAAAGACAAAAAATATAAAAGATCTGCTTTGGAAAAGGGTAACAATGAATCCTTACATCCATCTAATATCAAACCTAAAACAAGTGGCATGATAAAAATGATGACATCTTCAGAAACTGGTGTTTTACGAGGTTTTCGCAACTACATTCTCAAACAGACGTTCTTTTGGTTGTAAAATAACATGAATCGTTACTAGGATTTATAAAAAGTCTTAGAGATAATTTCAGTGATATTGAAAATATGGGAAAAAAATTACTGATTGTCAGGGTTACCAAATCGATAACAAACGGATCAAAAAGAAACCTACAAGACTACGAAACATAGGGAATATGAGACACAATTTGATAGAAGAGAGGGTATGCGAGTAAATGTGTTTATTGCAATTAAAAATACACTTATTACTGAGATAACAAAATGAAAAATATCATACGACAAAACTTATGATCATCTGACGACGAAATAAGTAGAAATGCACAGAAACCTTAAGACATTACATTGATAACAATGATCTGTACGATTATTTTACTCAGGAATGGGTTCACTATAAATATTTTGGATTTGAAGTGGCGCCCTAAATTTGAGGACACTTATGCAAGGTTAACAATCAGAAAACCTGATCTTGACGTTTCCAAATATTGATGTAGTAGTTGTAGTACTGACAACTCTGCAGAGAGATCTTTTTCGACACTAAGAAGAATTATAGATTAACACACTTTCAGATGACAAGACAAATGACCTGGGAGTCTACTCTTGTCATCTTTTTGAAGAGAATACGAGACTTCTCGAATGGTAAGGTGAGACGCAGTGGGATGCCCTCTGTTTGAAACGTATCTATGAGCAAGTTTGCTTGTCGCTAAGGACAATAACGCAGACGCCACGCTCACACATTCCAAACACATGGCAAGCGCCGATATCCCCACTCCGTCTCATCTAACCATTCGAGAAGTCTCGTATTCGCTTTAAAAAGATGACAACAGTGGACTCCCTGGCACTAATCAACGTTAGTTATGATATGATGTTTTAGTGCTATTTGGCAAGATAATATTATAAATATATTTATATTACTAAAATAAAGAAAAAAGTATTAGATTTTTTTTAATATGCATAAAAATTATGCTTATCCGATTCAACTTATACACTATATTAAAGACGAAAAATGTGGGTACACGATAAACAAAGAATTACTTGAAATATTGAAAGATGTAGATTTGGGAGAATTTTAAAAAACGGGTTTTTAGAATCGAAATATTATGTCAATATTTATTTTGTAATGACATATTCACATAATATGCCCGTTGTTACCTTGACCCAAATCGTCATCTTTCGATATTTTTAAGTCATCATTATTTATCAGGTACCCACATTTTTTCACTTTAATATGGTGTATAATTTGTTTGTATAAGCTTATATTAATACTGACGAACATTTTAATCACTAATTAACTGTTTATAATTTATTTCAATAATAATATCATCAAAGATTGAGCAAACATATTGATATTACTTTCATAGGCGGTCGAATTATGTATCTACTCAAATCGAAAATGACTAGACCACTATTTCATCAGTCAATTCTAAAGCGTTAAGATTGGAGGAGTCACCATCTGGTATGACGTTTTCTTTATCTTTGCAATGTGCCACTAATTAGTTTTTACTTATATGTAATATTTTCTTGTGTTTGTAGATATCGTATAAAAATTCAAAATATTAGTTATGACTATTTTGTATTTAATTATTTTTACTTTATCATACGCAGTATGGTAAAGTATTGTAATCATGCCGAAAAAAAAAATTGAGATTTTAGTGGAAATACGTCTTTATGGGTCCCCTGAACATTTTTGACCAAGGCACAAAAAAATGTCTGTGTGTGTGTGTGTGTGTGTGTGTGTGTGTGTGTGTGTGTGTGCGTGTGTAAACGATTTTTGTGACGACGATTCCGGAGAAACTACTAAAGGTATCGGGACGAAAGTTCATATTTAGAAGTTTCATGACCTAACTTAGAGCTGAAAAGCTTTTGGTTGAAAAGGGTCCAAAGGAACTGGTAGTTTATTCTAAGCCTTTTTGAAGGATTTTGCAAATGAGCCGCCATTTCTGTAATTTCGACAAAATAGTTAATAAATAAATTAAAGTAGAGTAAATTTTGAATAATTTATGCCTATCACATTTTTTGGTAAAATTAATAGTTTAGCCTTTCAGTTTATTCTAAGCCTATTTGAAGGATTTTGGAAATGAGCCGCCATTTCTGTAATTTCGACAAATTAGTTAATTAATAAATTAAAGCACAGGAAATTTTGAATAATTTATGCCTATGAAATTTTTTGGTTAAATTAATAGTTTAGCTTCAAGAGCAAATTCTATTTGATCGAGATCGGTCGCATCTGCATTGATATGAAATTACATAGTAGCCAGGATTTTGACAAATATTTTTTTGTGTTGTCACATTCGAAAACAGCTGATCTCATCAGAGGTTGGAAAACCACTATGGAACGTTGCCGCTGTAGTACGGCAAATTATAAAATACAAATTTCAAATAAAGTAAGATCACCAATTTGACTGTTTGTTGATAAGAAATATCAACCCGTCTAATTCTAATATCAACCCGTCTAATTCTAAAAACGATACATTGAGAAAATTATAAATAAAGTATAGCGATGAGTGTAGTTTTATTTTAGTATGTTGGTAGGGATGTGTCATGAACAAATATAAATCTGTCACAATTTGAATTACCTTTTTAAGGTGCGTTTTCATTAGTGACGATGGCAGTGGTAGCCGACGCCGTTATAGTATGTCCAATAGAAAATTGATAGTGACTCATGTTTATGTACATGCAAACTAATATGTGTCATTATCACGATATGTAAGAAATACTATAATTTCGTATTCTACCACCGCCATTAGCTACCATTACCTACCAAGCATTTACTATACAGACATCATTTATTTTTTTTTAAATACGTATTTCTTAAAAAGCAACACTATAGACGTTGTTGTCGCTCCTGTCAAAAACTAGATAGCCGACTCGCTCATATGCGACGGCGACACTCCGCCTTCGGTGACGCGCCGCATCACCGCTCGTCGCGCTATTCCGTACTTTCGGCATTTGTGACATAAATAACTATTATTCTGATGACGTAGTGTAGGTAGTGTCAAATGCTGATGCTTTGACAATACGTACGATTTATCTCAATAGAATAGATTCTCATGCAGCTAAACTATTAATTTTATATATTGTATGATAAAGTCATGTGCCTGGCCACATCAGATTTTTTTGTTTTTATATAGGTTCGTTTACACTTTCATGTGAAAGTTTTTAATTTCGTTAGCTAATTTTTGAGCTTCTAAGATAACGTTGACGACACATTCATCTGATCTTAATTCTTTAAAAATTTTAATGCCCTATATTATTTAAGCTTGTTTATTATTGTCTGCTGTGCATCTTAAAATATAGCAGTGGCTATATGATTTCATTTTACTAGTCCTTTATTTGTTGTATGTAGTTCAGTAGGCAGTTGCCTACCTTACCTACCGCCTAGGGCCGGCCCTGCACCGATGCACACGATTATCAAGTACAGTCGAATCTCGACTCAATAGTTCAGTACATACGAGGTAAAGTGTTTTATCTCCACTTTTATGTATTTAGAGCAGCGTTTCCCAACCTTTTTACTCTTGTGGGACCCTTTAAATTGGTATGGAACCTGGCGGAACCCCAACAAAAAATATACAATGTCCTTTCTAAGGTATATCCAGTATTTTTTGTGAAGAGAAAAACGAGCAACGTAGTTTTTCAAGTAACCAGATACAAGTCTCTAAAGAAATGCAGTTCAATGATTGCATATTACTTACTACTGTCAAATTAAAGTACTTTGCCTGTAAAATTTTCAACAATGCCCTGTAAAATTACGGTTGTTTTGTTATAATTTCACACGAGAATGTATGTGGAATTTGTGAATTCTGTAAAAGCAATACAGAATTATTGCTGGTATTAATTACCAGCGTTGTTACAGTTAATTCTTTTTTTACAGCTTTTTTGGTAGTTTATTACATTCATTTTCTGCAATATTGCAGATATTTTTCTCTAGGCATGGGCGTATCCAGCTCAAATCGGAAGGGGGGGGGGGCGAGCAGTTGTTTAAACTTGCTGTATGGGAGAAGAGTGCAAATTATGGTGGTTCAATGCATTTTTGTGATGGTATAAACCAACGATCCCCTTAAATCGTTTCCAAATCAAAGAAAAAGTTTTTCGTTGAAATTTTTATTTTTAACCGTTTTTGTCGAGGCCTTAAATGTACATGGAAAAAAGCTTGGGAAGAAGACATTTTTTGGTATTTTACAAATATTTCAGTATTCAATTAGCTTTGAAGAAGCGAGCAACATGGTTCGCGAAACGTCAGCATTTACAAATCTTGACACACGGCATAACCCGGAAACAGTTTATTTTCTAAATGATTCTGGCCGTGAAAGCCTACGTACTTATTACAAATAATTGTTCGGGGTTTGATAAAACTAATTACTTACGGACTTGTTTGAGGACTTTCCAAGGAAGATTTTGACCTATTATACATATGGATTTGACGCCACCAACCCATCCCCATAACGCCCTGAAAACTACCCTTAAATGAAAAAATGTACATTCTTCAGATAATTGATGCTTCTAATTATTTCAGTCTCTTTTTCCTCATAGAAGTTATTACTATAAGTATGTGGAAAGTAGTGGAATGTTTATAAACATTTGTCAGTTAATTTACATTTGTGTAAAGTAATTCTATTTGTTTAAAAAATTCGTTTTTCTCAAAAATTAGCCTGAATTCTGTTTTCTAAGTTCGAAATGGCAAATTATTCCTACATTATACTTTACAATATTTAATAAAAAATTTCTTTTTATTGTTTAACAATCAATTATTATTCATTTTCAACTTTTTTCCTAATTATGCTAGAAAAGTCAGCTTTTTTGTGAAATTACATTATAATATCTTTTGCGACATATCTAATATACCTATTATCTATATTATCTAATAAACCCACTTTTGATTAAACAAATTCCATTTGTTTAAACTATTTTTGTTTGCACTTCACTTTTTGGTTCATTTTCTTTTTGCTTCATTTTCGGTCTGGCCAACTGTTATTCTCAAGTGACAGCATTTATATTTTGGGATGATTTCCATTGATTAAATAATAAAATATTATTCGTTTTCAATATCATTTATTCGAAAAAACCTACCACTGTATGTCAAGACAATGTTGATTTGTTGCTGTCTGGAAACTGTTCCCTGAACTCTAATTTGATGAAATATTGAAAATGAATTATTTTATTATTCAAACACTGAAAATCATGCCAAAATATAAATGATGTCACTTCAGAATAACAGTTGGCCAGACCGATCTAAAAAAAAAAAATCTGATGTGGCCAGGCACATGACTTTATCATACAATATATAAAATTAATAGTTTAGCTGCATGAGAATATATTCTATTGAGATAAATCGTAGGTATTGTCAAAGCATCAGCATTTGACACTACCTACACTACGTCAGTAGAATAATAGTTATTTATGTCACAAATGCCGAAAGTACGGAATAGCGCGACGAGCGGAGATGCGGCGCGTCACCGAAGGCGGAGTGTCGCCGTCGCATATGAGCGAGTCGGCTATCTAGTTTTTGGCAGGAGCGACATCAACGTTTATTGTGTTGCTTTTTAAGAAATAAGTATAAAAAAAAAATAAATGATTTCTGTATAGTAAATGCTAGGTTGGTATCACTTTGACGAAACGTCAAGTTTAAAGGTGCGTTCCGATTGGTAGGTAATGGTAGCTAATGGCGGTGGTAGAATACGAAATTATAGTATTTCTTACATATCGTGATAATGACACATATTAGTTTACATGTACATAAACATGAGTCACTAGCAATTATCTATTGGAAATACTATAACGGCGTCTGCTACCACTGCCATTATCACTAATGAAAACGCACCTTAAAAAGGTAATTCAAATTCAAATTCAGATTTATATTTGTTCATGACACATCCCTACCAACATACTAAAATAAAACTACACTCATCGCTATACTTTATTTATAATTTTCTCAATGTATCATTTTTAGAATTAGATATAAGGACGGGTTGATATTTCTTATCAACAAACAATCAAATTGGTGATCTTACTTTATTTGAAATTTGTATTTTATAATTTGCCGCACTACAGCGGCAACGTTCCATAGTGGTTCTCCAACCTCTGATGAGATCAGCTGTTTTCGAATGTGACAACACAAAAAAAAATTTGTCAAAATCCTGGCTACTATGTAATTTCATATCAATGCAGATGCGACCGATCTCGATCAAATAGAATTTGCTCTTGAAGCTAAACTATTAATTTTACCAACAAATTTCATAGACATAAATTATTCAAAATTTCCTCTACTTTAATTTATTAATTAACTATTTTGTCGAAATTACAGAAATGGCGGCTCATTTCCAAAATCCTTCAAAAAGGCTTAGAATAACCTAAAAAGCTAAACTATTAATTTTACCAAAAAATGTCATAGGCATAAATTATTCAAAATTTCCTCTACTTTAATTTATTAATTAACTACTTTGTCGAAATTACATAAATGGCGGCTCATTTCCAAAATCCTTCAAAAAGGCTTAGAATAAACTACCAGATCCTTTGGACCCTTTTCAACCAAAAGCTTTTCAGCTCTAAGTTGGGTCATGAAACTTCTAAATATGAAGTTTCGTCCCGATACCTTTAGTAGTTTCTCCGAAATCGTCGCCACAAAAATCGTTTACACACATACACACACACACACACACACACAGACATTTTTTTGTACCTTGGTCAAAAATGTTCAGGGGACCCATAAAGACCTATTTCCGCTAAAATCTCAATTTTTTTTTTCGGCATGATTACAATACTTTATCATACTGCGTATGATAAAGTAAAAATTATTTTAGGAGAATTGAAAAGCAAATATTTAAAGAAATGGCATTTGTTTAAACAAATGTGGGTTTATTAGATAATATAGACTAGATATCACGAACATGAAATTTATAAGGCAATTTCACAAATAAACTGACTTTTCTACCATAATTAGAAAAAAGGTTGAAAATGAATTATAATTGATTGTTTAAACAATAGGAAAAAGTTTTTAAAAGAATAATGTCCCTCTAAGGTAATAAACTGCCATTTCGAACTCCGAAAACAGAATTCAGACGGACTTTCGAGAAAAAATGAATTATTTCAACAAATAGAATTTGTTTAAACAAATGGAACGATTTCTATGACAAAAAATAATGAAATGATTGCTACGGTCAATTTTCTGAAAAATCTACATTTTTAATGAAAAGCATATGGATTTGACGCCCACAATGGTGGGCGTCAAATCCATATGCTTCTGCCTTGGAAAGTCTTAAGTTTTCACAAACCCCGAAAAATACCAAAAACTGTCTACTTCGCATGTAAGTTTGAGGCAACGAAAGGCACCATTAAAAATCAACATTTCGAAAAAAATACGTGTTCATTTTTTGGATTTGGAGGCGATTTGGAGGGGATCGTTGCTTTCTAAATAAAAATAACGACCCTAGTGTCTATACGGGAAAGAGTGCTAAGTAATAAACATAACGCCAAAAGACGAAAGGGGGGGGGGCAGCTGCCCCCTTTCCCCCCCCCCCCCCTGGATACGCCCATGTCTCTAGGTATAAACTTATTTGCTCTTTTTAGTTCCAAGTATTACCAAAGGAAGGTAAAAGGAAATACTCAAATCAAACAAAGCGAAAACGAAGAATACAAAAGTAACTTTTACAAATAATGAAAAAATTAAATTCATTAAAAAATATTTAAAAAAAAAGAAACATTTATTTTATTTGATCCAATCATAGTTTTGGTAACGCTCGGTACATGTAAGACACTTACATTCTAATATTTCTATTTCAGGTTTAAGACAAACCAGACGCTTTTATGAAGAATAGCATTTTCTAAGAAAATGATAATAAAAATTATTTTTCAACTGTCCAACTTGTGTCGAACTTTCTGTCGGACACGGTATGTCAATTTATATTATGAAAGTATGAATACACACATGTTAATCATTTATACATATTTATGATGTAGAACTTTCTCCTGTTTTGATTTGAAAACCCCCACACACCAAACGAACAAAATCAAAATAATGTTTCTTGACTATAACGCTAGGTTTTCGTGTCTTACAATCTTATGGGAGAGCTGTATATGCAACTGCAATTATTGAGCCATGTGCATAATAGGTTATTTGAAAGCTACTACATTATTATTGCATGCGTCATCGTGTTTACATTTCCGCATGAAGCAATGAATTTACTTATTTGCAATACTTAGTCTCAATACATTGTGCATGTGCAAGGCGTTAGTTATACGTCACATATGGTGCATCAGTTTCATTTCCTCTGTATAAACATATAGTGCGTGTTTTAAACAGTGCGTATTTCGTCTAGAGATGGACGAAACAAGTACTGTTCAAACAATTGCATCAACCTTTCTCCAGCATGAAAATGTACTCAATTTAAGATTACGTGATTTAAATTTTGATTCCTGCAAAGGTCATGTTTCGTACATATACAGACCGCTGGAGTATGCTTCTGAGCCGCACGCTAATTTTGTACGTAAATACTGTACAGAAGAAAAGAAAATTTTGATTTTGGGAATGAATCCTGGCGCATGGGGTATGTGCCAAACTGGTGTACCTTTAGGCGAAATAAAAGCTGTTTCTGAATGGATGCAAATTAGTGGGACAGTCCAAAAACCAGAAGTTGAATGTCCTAAACGACCTATCCAAGGATTTGATGTCGTCAGATCAGAACGAAGTGGTAAACGATTCTTCGATTTGTTTCGAGAAATCAGCGTGGTGCCGGAGAATTTCTTCAGATATGCGTTCTTATACAATTTTTGCCCTTTGCAAATGATGGATCCAAATGGTCGTAATATTACGCCAAACGATGTCAGAGTATGATTTGTGTTAGTTGAATGTTTGTTATTTTATGACAAAGTGTTCATTTCAGGGCATGTTGAGGAAAACATTGGAGGAATATTGTGGAGAGACGTTGGTGCAGATCTTACATCTCCTAAAAACTGAAATTGTTATTGCGCTAGGGAATTACGCACAAGGACAGGTCAGGAAAGTGTTGAAGAAGAATAACATTATCGATATTCGGGTTGTTGATATGCCACATCCAAGCCCGTTTGTTCAGGATTGGCCAAATAAAGCAAGGAGAGTGTTGAATGATAATGATCTGATGGGATATTTTATAAGTTAAAGATGATACATACCGGGAGTCCGTTTAAAGTTTGAACTAGGTGGGTTCAAACTTCAAATAGGGATGATACGATACGTAATATCGAAGTAGCTACCGATCCTCGTGATTTTGTGCCAGAAGGGATATGTCGATATATCCTAATAACACGTGTTTTAGACCGGTGGTATCATACCGTATGCTGAAGACGTATTGTCACCAGGTGCCATCAGCACCAGGCGCAATCGTTATCATTTTTGATATATCCTTTCTTTTGTTAACCATAAATAAAATTGAATACGGAAAGCTTCAGTACTCAGTTTTCTGAAGGCGTAAGCCGTAAAACTAGTAGCCAGGATATGTCAGAAATTATGAATCTAATGAGAGAAGGTCGCTAATGTTTTGACAATACCCACTGTCAATATAAGCTGCGTTCGGATATTGTACACCGTTTTACACCCAAGTGCCTTAAAAACTAGGAGAGTAGGTATTTTACATAAGACTTCCTAAGCTTCTGGTCAACATATCTTGAAAATGGCAAAAAAGTTTTAACTCCGTGCTATTCCTTTACATATAAAATATGATGCTATGTCATGCTTTCATTGACTTTGGTAGCGGCATGTTTTGCCCAACACATAAATACGTGTTTCTCTTACGTGCCTTTGGCGTTTTTCTAGAACTATAGTTTGAAAACTATAAACTATAGTTTGAAAATGACCAGCCAACACCACAAAAATAAACAGAAATATGATGTGGCCAGGCACATGACTTTATCATACAAAATATAAAATTAATAGTTTAGCTGCATGAGAATCTATTTGATTGAGATAAATCGTGTCTGCATTAAAATTAAACTAGTTAGCCAGGATTTGACAGATATTTTAATAGTCAATAGTATCAATAGCAGGTAATGTCAATGCATCAGCATTTGACACTACGTACTGTCATCAGAATAATAGTTATTTATCTCACAAGTGCCGAAAGTACGGAATAGCGCGACGAGCGGTGATGCGGCCCATCACCGATGGCGGAGCGTCGCCGTCGCATATGAGCGAGTAGCGTCAAGTTTAAAAAGCTAATTCAAATTCTGACAGATTTATATTCGTTCATGACACTGTAGATGTCACATCCGTACCAACATACTAAAATATAACTACACTCATCGCTATACTTTATTTACAATTTTCTCAATTTTAGACCAGGGTCGATAATTTTTGAAACAAAAAAATTAAAAGTAGAATGAAACCCATTGGAGAAGGAAGAGAATATAACAAAAATGAAGGGAAAAATAATTTACGGGCGATCTGAGGTCGGGAAGTGGGAGAGGGTGAGTTTTTAAGGGTAAGAAACGGTTTATCTCGATTTCCGGCAAAACTACAAGTCCTATGGAAAAAAGTTAAATGGCACAGTTGTAGGTAATGAAAAGATCTACAACTTTTGTATTTACACTTTTTTCACATAACCTCAAAATGTATGTGAAAAATTCAAATAACCAAGTTTTTGGTTTTTTATTTTTATCTTTTACAAAAAGAATTTTTCTTTCACGAAATTTGGTGAAAACTTGCCTTGTTATGTCCCAAATACATTGTAATTTTTTTGATTTAAAATATTTATTTTTTCATGTTATTTTGACTTATTATCGAAAAAGCAGCATAATTTTCAATCGAAAATTCTCACGTCAAAATATCTCCTTTTTTAATAAAGTCGGTGGGCTTTTTGTTCGTTGAAATCTCTAGTTTCTGATGGTGAAAAAAAACAGTATACATTACTATGGTAAATGTTCTCAAAAAATGCAAAGAAATGAAAAACGGTAAAATCCGATTTTTTTTTAAATCGTTGTGTATAATTTTGAGCTCTTTATTAAAATGTATACTTTAATTACTCGATAAAGGTAAGATTCCATGTTACATTGATAAACAGAAAAATTACAAATCCATAAAACACGAAGATTGCAAAAAATATGCGAAAATAGTTGTTCTAAATATAATTAAAGCTAGGATTTAAAGGGTATTTCATCTAAAAAATGTGACTGCTGCTCTTTTTTTCAGTAAAAAAGTTAGTTTATTAAATTCTATTTACATTTGTTAGTATCCATTACTTTATGTCTCTTCTTTGATGGCATGTCTTCATCGTTAGATTCGAGTAGATCTTCGAAGTCTGCAAGACCATCACCGTCTTCGTCTCCAATATTAGTCCAGTCTGCATTGGTTCTTCATCCACAATTTCGTCTGAATCACTAAGTTCTTCGTAGCTTTTTTTTTCGTAGCTGATGCTACCATAATTAAGACCTCGATAGAAATTGCCAGAGATACTAATAAAACTGTCGTTGTTGTGGGTCAAGATATTGATCTTTTGATCCTTTTAATCAATTAAATTCAAATAATAATGACATTTATTTTCACAAGCCAGGTTCAGATAGTTTCAAATATGAATCCTTCAAAAACATCGTTGCCATCTGCATTGTTTTTCTGGTTGCGATACAGCATCTGGATTTGCCGGAAAAGGAAAGAATGGTATCGTAAATTCATTATTACACGATAAAAATCTGTCAAATTTGGACAATATTCTTTTGAAAAAATATATAAAAAAAAATGGAATACAATTAATAAAATCTATTCATAAATGTAAAAATGATAATATAACACTGAATCAATTCAGATTTCGAAAATATCAATTGGCAAAAATTAAATCATCTTTCATATTGGCAAATCTCCCACCCACAGAAGGTGCAGCAGAACAACATTGTTACAGGGCATATTATCAGCTTCAAACTTGGCTGGGTAACGAACTGACAGCAACGGCTTGGTGCCGGAAGCAACATCAACGTGGCATTATGCCCAAATTTAGAGAAACGGAATTAATTCCGGAACTATCGCTTAAAACGATTTGCTGCAGCTGTGCAACTGGATGTGGAATCTTAAAATGTGGCTGCCGAAAACATGGTTTCAAATGCACAAATTTATGCTTAAATTGTCATTGTTTTGAAAAATGCTCCAATGTAGAAGAAAAAAACTACGAAGAACTTAGTGATTCAGACGAAATTGTGGATGAGAACCAATGCAGACTGGAACTAATATTGGAGACAAAGATGGTGATGGTCTTGAAGACTTCGAAGATCTACTCGAAGCTAACGATGAAGACATGCCATCAAAGAGACAAAAAGTAATGGATACTAACAAATGTAAATGTAAATAGAATGTTATAAATTAACTTTTTTACCGAAAAAAAGAGCAAAACTCACATTTTTTAGATGAAGTACACTTTAAATCCTAGCTTTAATTATATTTCGAACAACTATTTTCGCATATTTTTTGCAATCTTCGTGTTTTATGGATTTGTTATTTTTCTGTTTATCAATGTAACATGGAATCTTACGTTTATTGAGTAATTAAAGTATAAATTTTAATAAATCGCTCAAAATTATACACAACGATAAGAAAAATCGGATTTTACCTTTTTTTCATTTCTTTGCATTTTTTGAGAACATTTATCATAGTAATGTATACTTTTTTTTTCACCATCAGAAACTAGAGATTTCAACGAACAAAAAGCCCACCGACTTTATTAAAAAAGGAGATATTTTGACGTGAGAATTTTCGATTGAAAATTTGGCTGCTTTTTCGATAATAAGTCAAAATAAGATGAAAAAATAAATATTTTAAATCAAAAAAATTACAGTGTATTTGGGACATAACAAGGCAAGTTTTCACCAAATTTCGTGAAAGAAAAATTCTTTTTGTAAAAGATAAAAATAAAAATCTGATGTGGCCAGGCACATGACTTTATCATACAATATATAGGTACAATTAATAGTTTAGCTACATGTGAATCTATTTGCTTGATATCAGTCGTGTCTGCATTAAAATAAAACTCGTTTGCCAGGATTTGATAGATAAATAATTAAATAAATAAGTAATTTCTTTATTAACAAAATAATATTAAATGCAACAAAATAATATTTATATTTAGGGCGGAGATCAGCACACTTATTTCCAAATTGCCTTGCTGTTCCACTCAACCCCTTACGCAAACTAGAACTAAGACATAGTTGTATCAATAATATAACAATAATTCCGAGAACTTATCAAAACAAAAACAAAAAAATTACTCTAGAGTCTAATTACACGTAATTGCAGCAAATCCAACTCATCAAAACATCGCACAAAAATAAAAATTAAAACAGCCTCCGATGTGCGCTCAATGCCTAAAGTCCCCCCTGTTGAGAAAACAGATAACCCTTCGCCTTTCCCCCAAAACTGGTTAACGATAATTTTTTCGTATCTTCCCTGAGATCCAGTGTATATGTGACTGACCTGGTAAGAGAATGACCGTTTATACAGCTCAGCGCGATGGGGAGGTGGAGCAAACAAACCCCTGAATCTTAAATTAAGGTTATGGACATCCGTTCTACAGCGTACCTTCCGCATGAGGTATTGTGGGATCCTCTTGGATAGCAACTTATGATATAATATTGCTCCATGAAACACCCTAGTGTTATCCATGTTTAACCACCCCAAGTCGCCCAGCCCATTCGATACATGATCATACCTCCTCAAACCAAAAACAAACAGAACACATGCAGTTTGGACACGCTGAACACGCTGCCTATCCGACGCCGGCAGGCAACGACCGTACATGGTATCACAATAAGAAATCTTTTTACAATTGACAGTAGATATAGTGAGATATTGTCAAAACATCAGCATTTGACACTACCGGTTCTGTCATTAGACCGAAAATTTTAAAAATCCTGGCTACTATGTAATTTCATATCAATGCAGATGCGACCGATTTCGATCAAATAGAATTTGCTCTTGAAGCTAAACTATTAATTTTACCAAAAAATGTCATAGGCATAAATTATTCAAAATTTCCTCTTCTTTAAGTTATTATTTAACTATTTTGTCGAAATTACAGAAATGGTGGCTCATTTGCAAAATCTTTCAAAAAGGCTTCGAATAAACTACCAGTTCCCTTGGACCCTTTTGAACCAAAAGCTTTTCAGCTCTAAGTTTGGTCACAAAACTTCTAAATATGAACTTTCGTCCCGATACCTTTAGTAGTTTCTCCGGAATCGTCGCCACAAAAATCGTTTACACACAGACATACATACACACACACACACACACACACACACACACACACACACACACACACACACACACACACACACACACACACACACACACACACACACACACACACACACACACACACACACACACACACACACACACACACACACACACACACACACAGACATTTTTTTGTACCTTGGTAAAAAATGTTCAGGGGACCCAAAAAGACCTATTTCCGCTAAAATCTCAATTTTTTTTTTCGGCATGATTACAATACTTTATCTTACTGCGTATGATAAAGTAAAAACCAGAAACTTGGTTATTTGAATTTTTCGCATAAATTTTGAGGTTATGTGAAAAAAGTTGTAGATCTTTTCATTACCTACAACTTTGCCATTTAACTTTTTTCCATAGGACTTGTAGTTTTGCCGGAAATCGAGATAAACCGTTTCTTACCCTTAAAAACTCACCCTCTCCCACTTCCTGACCTCAGATCGCCCGTAAATTATTTTTCCTTTCATTTTTGTTATATTCTCTTCCTTTTCCAATGGGTTTCATTCTACTTTTATTTTATTTCACTTTTTAATATTTTCAAAGGCATCAGCACTGGTCTATTTATCGTTTTTACAATTAGATATAACAACGGGTTGATATTTCTTGTCAACATACAATAAAATTGGTGATCTTATTTTATTTGAATTTTGTATTTTGTACTGGAACGTTGCCGCACTAGAGCGGCAACGTTCCATAGCGGTTCTCCAACCTCTGATGAAATCAGCTGTTTGCGAGTGTGACAGCCATAGACAAAAGGTATGTTCGATTGCTGGCCGCGCTCAGTTGTAATCTGTTCAATCTGATCGCAAATTTGAAATACTTGGTTCCTATTGGTGGAATCAGTTCTGTTCAGACGTCAAACGAGCAATCGAACTGCACTTTAGCCAACTGATCGCTAATCAGATTGAACAGAACTAAGCGCGGCCAGCAATCGAACACTACTATAGACATTTCTATGGTGACAGCACAAACAAATGTTTGTCAAATCCAGGCTACTATGGTACTATGTATAGTTTCATATCAATGATGCTACCGATCTCGATCAAATAGAATTTGCTCTTGTAACTAAAAATTAATTAATTTTAATTAATTAATTTATTATTTTTTAATTTTTTTATTAATTAATTTTACTTAATTTTTTATTATTAATTGATTTTACCAAAAAATATCATAGGCATAAATTATTCAAAATTTCCTCTACTTTAATTTATTATTTAACTATTTTGACGAAATTACAAAAATGGTGGCTCATTTGCAAAATCCTTGAAAAATACTTGGAGGAAACAGCCAGTTCATTTGGACCCTTTTGAACCAAATGCTTTTCAGCTCTAAGTTTAGTCATAAAACTTCTAAATACGCACTTTCGTCCCGATAACTTTAGTTTTATCATGCTGCGTATGATAAAGTAAAAAAATTATGTAGAATCTGATACAGACATACAGATTTAAAATTGTATAAATTTTGAAAAAAATACACGTATTTTGCATTTTTAGCTCTGATTTTCTTAAAACCGACACTCAATTCCCTGTTTGTTGAAACCTGTGCAATGTTCTGATATCTAAAATCAAAAGTTTATGGATTTTATTCAGCTAATAATTGTGGTGCTTAAATTTATGATAGTTAAATGTGATATTTTAAGAAGTATGGTGTGTAATCACTTCATAATATGTAAACATGTAACTATTGTATACTGTAATGTAGTAATGTGAACATTAAATTGTAAATTGAATAACTGTTTTGTCTCATTTTAAACCATTCAAAAACAATAAAGTGTAAGATTGTTTTTATGTCAATACGGACGAACTCAAAATCCAATAACAATTTGCCAAATTTTATTTTATAGTAGCGTCAACTGCAACCGATGAATTCCGCGGAATTGTACCAAAACTTGTAAACTTTGTGATGAAATCTATGTTGGTACGAAAAATCAAAAAAAGTTTTTCGGTTCTATCAATTTTACATTATGGGAAAAATGGTTAGAATAAAACAACAACATTTAGAACAATTGTCTTTAATCGTTTTCTTATCACTTATGTATGTGAAATTGCATAGGAATATATGTACACAATTCAATTTGTTCGTTTTTACAAAATCTTAAAATATATATAGACATTTGTTTGACGATTTCTTGTGCCGTCGCCCTGGATAAAACTATTTTTTAAAACTTTTATTTAGAACACTTGCGCTTTGTCTCCTTTTCGAGGGTCTGAGAAAATGTGTGCTTAGGTTACAACAACAGAAAGGTCTCTTAACGTCCGCTACAAAAATCTGATATACGTACAAAAAAAGAACATCTCCCGTGTGATTACAGCTAAACACTAGTGTTATCGTGTGATTGTATCTTTTTGTTAACGTTAGTTAGTTACAATCGATTTTTTTTTGGACATTTTTGGGTCACTTCGCTAGGAGAGAGATTTGATATTTTTTTGTCTTTAACTTGAAAAGTGTTCGGGTTCGTATTTTTCTTTTACAGGATAAGGCTTCTCAAATTTATTAATTTATTCTTCTTGTCAGCTAGTCGTCATCACTACAACAGTATCTACAGCACCTTCTGCACAGGCATATGCAAACACAACACAAAAGTATCAGAGCACCAACTATGGCTATGCCGACGTAAAGCCAGTTGAATTCTGGTTCCACTTCTCGATGGCACAGCTTGTCTGATTCATCGCTGATGTCGTCACCTAGAAAAGTCAAAATATGTTAGTATATGAATATGTGTATCTAATTTTAGGGTTATGTACTTATAGAAGATACAATTATCTACAAATTTGCTAAAATACTTTTTTTTATAAAGTCACTAGTTTTAGAAAACTTTATCGAAAAACTGAATCTATATTAAATTAATTATCGTTTTAGAAACCTTTATCGAAAACCTTAATTTATATTTATTACATTAATAGACGCTTCTACTCTTCTACTTCTGACCCAAAACGCTAGACAGCATGCGCAGAAGACTTGCCGCCGCTGCCAAATCTGGTAACATAATATTGCTTAAAATCCTCAGAAAACACGCGATCCAAGTAAAATTACCAATTTCAGCTTTAATCATGAAGTGTTCTGTACCTACGTGTCCCAAATCAAGGAAGTTTGTCGCCGGTGTACCTGTTTTTATGTACTTTGCTGAACTGTCCTAACCTAAAAACACAGTAGGTATATTGGTGTTCATGTTCACTTGCTATAATTATTCAGTTTTCAATGAATACTAATCTTTCTCACACCTATCTTTTATCAATTACATTTCATTTGATACTAATTAGGCGTTTTAGAAAGCAGTTGCCAACTTAATTTCGTCCTGGGGGGAAATGCGCGCGCACACCGTGACCATCAAAAACCAAAAGTAGAAAGTCTATTAGATAAGTGGAAATCTGCCGTTAATTCGACGTCTACACTGTAATAGTATATTATTCTATGAGCAAGTAATGTAAGCAATTTCTCACGAGAACGAAGTTTGCTGCACGAGCCGTACGCGAGTGCTGCAAAGCGTTCGATTGAGAAATTGCCATTACTTGCGAATGGAATACTATACTTTTTCTACGACCATGCAACGAAATTTTATCAATTAATTTTTGTGCATATAGGGATAGCTGTATGTCACTATGACGGTTTACAGGATTTTGACAGATTAAAATTGTTTGGTGCGCCTTGTCACTTAGCGACGTTGTCAATGCCTTGACAATGTCGCTAAACAGTGTATCAACAATTTGGAAATGAAAAATCCAGAGCTGTGATTGGTTCTAAAGCCGTGAGGAATGAAATATTTCTCACTACTGGCGGGGTATGAGGAGCCAGGAATGAAATATTTGTCATGTGTGTGGGGAATGGTTAGTATTACTTATCATAAATTGCCATTATAATGAATGCATTCCTCAATAGGAGTAGAAAAAGTTTATTGTTTAATTCTTTAAAATTGTCGTTTGCAAAGTTAAAATGTATAAACTATTAAATATTATACTTTGTTAAATATTATTTTCATAATACTATTTTTAAATAGTTTGACAGATATTGGCAACCATTAACTATTAAAACCAACCTTACAGCACAAAACTCAGTTCTTCAAGCTTCAAGAGTTCTTGTTTAAAATGTAGCGAACAAAATTAAATTTAATAATATTAATTACAAATTGAATTTGGGCGCCATTTTATCAATAATATAGCATAGGGCGCTCGTGTCCGGTGAGGTCAAAAACTTGGAGTATTATTCGTCATGAAAATCTAATAAAATACCAATTTTCGACTTATTTACTTATATTTTTCATGCAATTTTTAACGGCCTATTGCCTGGCCGAAATAGCGTGAATTCCAATAAATATTGTTGCGTTTTTAATATTTATTAATTTGGTTTTAAGCATTTTCAATTTTAGATTTTGTCTTTTCTTTTTGCTATAGTATCAGTTTTAACGTTTATATCTCGATAATTCAGAAATGTCCACAATATTTTATCGTATTTCTATGAAAACGGTTAGGTAATATATTAACCGCAATTTTTAAACTGATATAAAATCAATGATTAAAAGTAGGCAATTGAATGTCTTAAAAAAAATTTCTGGACTTTGATAACGAAACGGCGATAGATATACCTAGAAGTGTCAATAGATAACACTGTGTGCTAATGCTCTCACAAAAATGTAGGGTATTGAGTCATAATGCAGATATCAATTCGTTACTAAAATGTCATTTCATGGTGATGCCAATCGATCACCTTTGTACCTAAGCATTTCCTAATCAGCAACTTTAATATCACAGTTTTTCAAATCGTTAGACCCACACTTAAGGTGGGATTCGATATGATAGGCAACCAAATATACCTCATACATTTTGAGGTCAGTATTTCGTGGTATTTCACCGAAATGATTAGGTATTTCCATTCAAATTATACCAAATTATATATATATCATATATATATATATCAAATTATAGCCGGATATAAATATCCGGCTCAATTCTGTGGGGTCTAGGTGACGGATTTTACGATTGTTGATGGCTATGTCGTCATCTTCTTACGTTCAACAAAAAAACGGCGATATTCACAGAATTCGTCACCTATAGATGACAGAATTGAACCGGATATTTTTTGTATTATCGGCAAAGGTTTCAACTTCTGTTCGGCGTATAATTTGAATGGAAATACCTAATCATTTCGCTAAACAACTCAGAATAATATTATGAAGTATATTTGGTTGCCTACTCATTTCGAACCCCATCTCAACACCACTCAAACAGGACTCATCACATGTTCCTTTATTGAACAAAATCCATGTATCCTTTTCAAAACTATGATATTAGCGGAAAAGCTACATGTAGCGATGTTGTACCATGCTTCTTGAGTCTACACCAGGTCTCCAAAGTCATGATATCCGATCTCTTGATTGGTGTTATTATTTATTTGAAAACCCTAATGATGGAGAAGCTGCAATTTAGCATAAAGATCATAATTGAAGATTTTAAGCACCCACAGAGTTGTGGGTGTTTGTAATGTAGGTGTTTGTTATGGATGACGTTCGCAAACACCTGGATGCATTTGCTGCTATTCTAAACATAGAAACGTTGCAGACATAACGTCATAGTGTCCTATCTGGCCGCATTATAGTACTTGATGACGTAAAAGGTCGCCTTTTCGGTTAGAAATATTTCGATGAAAGAATAAGCCAATCGATAGTCAGCAGAATAGAAAATGTTTAGAAAATACAAGGCTGATGTGTAGTGAGCTGGGCACCCCTAAGATGAAAGTAACCCAAGATGTGCTTGCGATTTTATTGCAAATTGAAGATACTCCACGGAACATTGGGTTAGTTTTAGTTCAGTACAATGTGAGAAACTAGTAGAGCACTAGCAATGGCAAACCAATTTGTTAAACGTTTTACACCCAGATAACTAGAAATGAACAATTAAAAATAAAGCTTGCCATGTCGATGAATTTGACCTGCTGTTTTATGAATTCTCTCTGACGATTACTTATTGCACCAATGAACAATAAATAATATAAACTTTGTACCGTGAGTAATAAAATACGTAGCAGATGTGTCGTGGGATATAAATACATATTTACACAACAAAGTGGGGCTATGGCACTCGATAGTTTTATCAATGCTAATTGATAATTCTTATCTGTAAACGAAAAAATAACGAGATTCATGTCCAAAGTTTCAAAGGTCATTGTCATCTCTGGTTGATATTTATCACCAAGGTGCAGAAAACGTATTGCATGTTATGACTAAGGTTTACAAGTGTTTTTTTTTTGCGAAAACAATAGAATCTGTTATACACACGCAGCGAAGTATATTCTCAAAATGTGAGAAAATTGTATGCTTGCGGTAATTGCTTTAAATGAAAGTTAATATTAATTGGCTTGAAACATTTTCTTTCATTTCAGAAGTCTTATACTTTAATAAAATCACTTTATTCTTAACTTGAGATGGAACCACATTGCTTTGAGTGAAGTATTTATTTTTGTCTGCAGGGTGAGTCATTAGTCAAAGACACCATAATCTATCAATTGGTTTTGGTATTACTTGTTCTTATCCGAATTGTATCTGCTAAAAATTTTTGCGTAGTTTTTTAAGGCCTGCAATTGCCAACAAATAATTGAATATCTCAGAAACTATTTATGTACTTTCTATGAGTACAAATTGATACACAGTTTGAAAAAAATGTTTTTTGAAGAATCATTCTTTTGAATTTATTCTTTTGGATCAAAACATATTTCGTTGCCACAAGAAATATTTACTCCATTCATTCACTCCATTCAAACTACAACACATCTGATCTATGACATTTTGAGCCCAAACTAAACTTCAATTATAGTAAACTAATTGGGTGATTTGACGATGTTTCCAATTTCAGCTAAATTAGTTTTTGTTTTTCAACTCATCAAGCGTCTGAGAATACCTTAATCATGTTCAATTCAAAGCACACATAAAAAGGTGTCTTGAGCGCAGCTTGTCGAATTAAATTAGTAAGTAGTAGCAATTAATTTTAGAATCCGGTTTTAATGAACAGATTATCAATTCAGAGCTCTATCTCCTTGATATGTGGTTTGTTGTTATTACGGTGTTTAAAAGTTTTCTCAGATAATCATACGGATGTTCTGTCTGCAAAAACTGTCTACGCTCTAAATATGTCTGACTACTTACATAATAATATTATACAGGGTGTGCAATGTTGCACAGGTAAGTATCTGGAATAAAATCAGTTTGATTTGAAGGTAAATTAAAGTCCATTGTTGTTTTTTAAATAGAAAACAACATTTCCTTATAGCGATGTTTTCCGTATTTTCTATACTTTTCAGGTTATTTCAATTTAAAATAAAAGTTAAAACCTTTTCTTTCTTTTCATTCTAATTGAGTTTTATATTGTTGTATATAATTGTCTTGTAATAAACTTTAATTTTAACTCAAAGTTTTCTGCCACAAGTTAGGTTTTAATTTTTTAGTAAAAAGACATTTTCGTAAGAGAGCTGGGTCGTCTCTCTCCACACTCCCCCACATTCAAAATTCAATTTTGTTTATGCCGCACCCCATAAGTGTAATAGCCATTACTTTTCCGAGATAACAGGGTATCCCATCAACCGATATCAATATTAGACATGATAATGGGTAAGATCTTAGTAAAATCTGATAATTTTGGAGGTATTGGCACGATATTTGCAATTGAGGCAGTTCAGCCACAAATGTAGGTATTTTACGATTCATTTCCTTTGATGAATATCAAAGGAATTTATATTTTAAAAATTATCCGTTGTATTCCTACATTGTCTCGCTTAAATCTTTCGCGTATAAAGTTATTTTTGGCAAAAAAGAGCATTGGACATACGAAATCTTTCAATAAGCAGTTTAGGCGATGTCCTTGAAGAAATGTGGAAATAATTGTGGAAAATAGAGTTGTAAGTATGTCTTATACCGGGTGATTGAATTTCGAGGCTCACCATGGGGACCTCGCTTATGAGTGGCGATAGAGCCTATGTTTAAATTTGGCAAAGTTTCGTACTTTTGTACTGATCAATTATCTGAAAAGATATTTAACCTATCATTTTTTATTTTGAAGATATTCGCAAAAAAACTGAAATGTTAGGATATCGTTTTTAATTTTTTATTCAAAACCAAAATATGTAGCTAGACATTTGAACCAAAACATTCTACAGCGAGTTTTTAACAAATATAGTAGTGTTATTTTTTAGTTTGAAATAACAACAAAGATGGCGGCGTAACCATGGCCAACTTTTGTTTTTCTTATGGGCGCCATGTTGAATTTTGGCATTTTCCGATAGCCGTGTTTTTCTCATTTCCGCAATGTGTAACATGTGGGCATTATTTTTTAAAACAATGGTTTAATAATAAAAAGCTTTCTACTTTTCCTTGTAGTTTGTCGTGCTTATCAGGTACCCAACTGGAGCTTGGTTACAGACCGCCGGCGCCACACTGACCTAGAGTGCTTTGGATTAAAAACATTCATATTGTAAATGAAGCAAGTTTATACAACAAACATTTAATATTTTTTACTTTATCATACGCAGTAAGATAAAGTATTGTAATCATGCCGAAAAAAAAAATTGAGATTTTAGCGGAAATAGGTCTTTTTGGGTCCCCTGAACATTTTTGACCAAGGTACAAAAAAATGTCTGTGTGTGTGTGTGTGTGTGTGTGTGTGCGTGTGTGTGTAAACGATTTTTGTGGAGACGATTCCGGAGAAACTACTAAAGGTATCGGGACGAAAGTTCATATTTAGAAGTTTCATGACCTAACTTAGAGCTGAAAAGCTTTTGGTTCAAGAGGGTCCAAAGAAACTGGTAGTTTATTCTAAGCCTTTTTCAAGGATTTTGCAAATGAGCCGCCATTTCTGTAATTTCGTCAAAATAGTCAAATAATAAATTAAAGTAGAGGAAATTTTGAATATTTTCTGCCTATGACATTTTTTGGTAAAATTAATAGTTTAGCTTTTTAGGTTATTCTAAGCCTTTTTGAAGGATTTTGGAACTGAGCCGCCATTTCTGTAATTTCGACAAAATAGTTAATTAATAAATTAAAGTAGAGGAAATTTTGAATAATTAATGCCTATGAAACTTTTTGGTAAAATTAATAGTTTAGCTTCAAGAGCAAATTCTATTCGATCGAGATCGGTCGCATCTGCATTGATATGAAATTACATAGTAGCCAGGATTTTGACAAATATTTTTTTGTGTTGTCACATTCGAAAACAGCTGATCTCATCAGAGGTTGGAGAACCACTATGGAACGTTGCCGCTGTAGTGCGGCAAATTATAAAATACAAATTTCAAATAAAGTAAGATCACCAATTTGATTGTTTGTTGATAAGAAATATCAACCCGTTTTTATATCTAATTCTAAAAACGATACATTGAGAAAATTATAAATAAAGTATAGCGATAAATGTAGTTTTATTTTAGTATGTTGGTAGGGATGTGTCATGAACAAATCTTAATATGTCTGAATTTGAATTACCTTTTTAAGGTGCGTTTTCATTAGTGATAATGGCAGTGGTAGCAGACGCCGTTATACTATTTCCAATAGTAAATTGATAGTGACTCATGTTTATGTACAAGCAAACTAATATGTGTCATTATCACGATATGTAAGAAATACTATAATTTGGTATTCTACCACCGCCATTAGCTACCATTACCTACCAATCGGAACGCACCTTTAAACTTGACGTTTCGTCAAAGTGGTACCAACCTAGCATTTACTATACAGAAATCATTTATTTTTTTTAATACGTATTTCTTAAAAAGCAACACAATAAACGTTGATATCGCTCCTGCCAAAAATTAGATAGCCGACTCGCTCATATGCGACGGCGACACTCCGCCTTCGGTGACGCGCCGCTTCACCGCTCGTCGCGCTATTCCGTACTTTCGGCATTTGTGACATAAATAACTATTATTCTAATGACGTAGTGTAGGTAGTGTCAAATGCTGATGCTTTGACAATACCTACGATTTATCTCAATAGAATAGATTCTCATGCAGCTAAACTATTAATTGTATATATTGTATGATAAAGTCATGTGCCTGGCCACATCAGATTTTTTATCCTACACGATGGGAAAATGTCATTTTTTAATATTTTTAAAGTAAATATTCAAATTGGTCGCCATTTTCTTGAAGGCACAAAACCGTGCCCGCTTCTCTACATGTTCTTATGCTCTTGTAACTGTTCTTTCCGGAATAGCATTGACCGAATTTGTTATTCGATTCCGCAGATCGTCGATATTTCTGCGAGTATTGTGATAATTTCTGTTGTTCGCAGTTCCCCATAGAAAATAGTCTAGAGGACTCAAATCAGGGGATCTAGCAGGACATTCCTCGCTGCATTCCACCCTCCCACCATTACCAATCCAGCGATTTGGAAATTGTTGAATCAAATAATTTCTTACAACTGCAAAGTTTGACTAGTGTGCGGTTTGTACGGTTTCAGTTTCTTTATTCGTAATGCTCTCCAAACACGTGTTTGCGGCAATTCCAAATTAGAGGCTACTTCCCGCGTAGAAATCCGAGGATTGACATATCTGAAAACCAGTAGTTGAAGAATTGCAAATTTACGTTTACAATTTCCAAAATATCTCTTTGGTCGTTTTCAACATTTCCATGAGGATTATAAGAATTGCGGGGTTTACTAAACGATCCATAGTCCGCTAAATTTCTGCCCAATATTCATAATATTGTACAATGGGGCATTTCCATTTCTATGACCACAATAATAAACCCTTATCATATCACTCTTTTTAGTTATTAGTAAACGGCATTTTACATCCACAATCAACCACAATTAAGGTTTATTTGGTTAAATGGCAAACCCAACGCTGAGGGCGCCGCTTGATCCAAGTGCATTATGTTGACGTTGCTTGGCAATGAGTCCGGCGGTCTGTAATCAAGCACCTGTTGGGTACCTGAAGGTTTTTTTTTACTTTATCATACGCAGTATGGTAAAGTATTGTAATCGTGCCGAAAAAAAAAATTGGGATTTTAGCGGAAATAGGTCTTTTTGGGTCCCCTGAACATTTTTGACCAAAGTCCAAAAAAATGTCTGTGTGTGTGTGTGTGTGTATGTGTGTATGTGTGTACCAGATTTTTGTGACGATGATTCCGGAGAAACTACTAAAGGTATCGGGACGAAAGTTCAGATTTAGAAGTTTCATGACCAAACTGAGAGCTGAAAAGCTTTTGGTTCTAAACGGTCCAAAGGAACTTGCTATTTACTCTTAGCATTTTTCAACGATTTTGCAAATGAACCGTCATTTCTGTAATTTCGTCAAAATAGATAAATAATAAATTAAAGTAGAGGAAATTTGGTATAATTTATGTCTATAACATTTTTTGGTAAAATTAATAGTTTAGCTGCAGGAGCAAATTCTATTTGATCGAAATCGTGTCTGCATTAATAGTAGGTAGCCTGGATATTTTGCGAGTTTTGACAGTATTCAGAACGTCATCCGTTGTGAAACGTCAATTCAACACGCAAATGCATGGAGAAACACGCGCGCACGTACGCTATGTGAAACAATATTGAAACATCTTGGTGTCATACACAAAGTCAATGTGTATTTCGAGTGCGGATAGCAATGTTGTTATGAATTTTTTAAGTATTTTGGAAATGAGCCGCCATTTCTGTAATTTTGTCAAAATAGTTAAATAATAAATAAAAATACATGAAGTTTTGTATAATTTATGTCTATGACATTTTTTGGTAAAACTAATTAGTTTAGCTGTGGAAGCAAATTCTATTTGATCGCGATCATGTCTGCATTAATATAAAGTTAGCCAGGATTTGCCAGATATTTTTATTCCAATAGCAGTAGGTAGTGTCAAAGGCTGATTTTTTGACTATACGTACTGTCAATATCTGTCAAATCTTGGCTAATTCGTTTTATTTTAATGCAAACACGATCGTTCTCGATCAAATAGAATCTCATGCAGCTAAACTTATAATTTTATATATTGTATGATAAAGTCATGTGCCTGGCCACATCAGATTTTTTATTATTACACCATTATTTAAAAAAATAATGTTAACATGATATACTTTGCGGAAATGAGAAAAGACACGACTATCGGAAAATGCCAAAATTCAACGTGGCGCCCATAAGAAAAACAAAAGTTGGCCAAGGTTCGCCGCCATCTTTGATGTTATTTCAATTTAAAAAATGACACTGCATTTCTTGCAATTTCTTGTTAGTTATAGCTGTAGAATGTTTTTGTTTCAAATATCGAGCTACATTTGGTTATGAATAAAAAATTAAAAACGATACCTTCACATTGCAGTGTTTTGCGGATATCTTCAAAATGAAAAATGGTAGCTTAAATTTCTTTTCAGATAATTGATCAACACAAAAATATGAAACTGCAAAATTTAAACATAGGCTCTATCTCCACTAATAAGCGAGATCGCCATGGTAAGCCTCAAAATTGAATCACCCGGTATACTTTAAATCCAAAAAAGGTAAAAAATAATTTTTAGTGCTGTTACGCCAGAATGTACCTGGATTCACTATTTAGGACTGTATGCGGCTCAGTTTAGATAATTTGTCATGATTTTGTCAATTCTTTTGTATCTGTTTCGGTTTTGTAAAGTCTGTCTTGATAATTGAATTAATTCCAACTAATATTTCCGTCTTTCTATTGCTTATTCGCTAATATATTTGGTGATCAGATATATTACTGTTGTTGACAACTCACTTAAAAATATCACTGACCAGATTAGGTCAGTAGCCACTATTTCCTAAGTGCAAACACAACTTAAGAGCACTGTTAAGAAGGTTTTGGCGGACTTGTGATATCCAACTTTACTAGCACAGGATTGTTTGTCTTTTCTGATATCTAAAACATTACTTCTGAGCAACCAACTATTGAAAAACTCAAAGAACACATTTGACAGAAGATTCATGCGATTTGAAGTCGCAAATGGCGGTCATTTTCACAAACAATGTTGGTAAATTTCCCATTCAATTACATCATATGCTTCAGTACGAATAACCTGAATAATTACCTGAACTTCCTGTGATATTCGGGCAGTTTATAACACCATTGCAGACCAGCCTAGCCGGTATGCACAATCCAGCCTCTCCAGGACACTGGAACTCGCAAACATCCACCGAATCGTCCTGCACCCCACCCTCAGTCAACTTAGACGTCAAACTCCCATCAGCTCTCCTAGGAAGTTGATACAGCTCCGTCCATGCGATTTTAAACGCAGCTCTTGTCGGCGACGTTGTCCCAATAAACTGAACGATCACACCAGGATCCCTCCCATCCGGACTGAGCTGTTCCGCCGTCAGAAGCGGCAATTCCTTCGCCAGAGTGACATTCTCCCCACAAATCGACAAATACGGATTCACTTGACCCTTAATGAAGAAATCTACGATGCCATCCTCGCAGAACTTCGAAGCAAATTTAATCCTGTCAAAGACCAAGTTCAGGTCACGTTCTCTATTCACCCTGATCTCCCATATGCAGCGTATCGATTTTGGGGGTTCCACATAACCTATGGCTTCATAGTATGGGTAATGGATATCACCGTCTGTGGTCGGGTGGATGATCGGTGGTCCACAGAGTGGGCCGTGAACGAATTCGTATGTTGCCTCGAAGAGTGGCGTGTTGTGCTTGAAGTAGCTGATGGCCGCATGCGCGCTGTCTACTACCAGCTGGAGGTTTAGTTGTTCCCCGCGTGATATGACGGTTGTGGAGCCCGAATGGCGGTTGCATATGCATGTCACGTCTCCGGACTGGGCTGCTTTTGACAGGGGTATTGCTGGGTGCGATGAGTTGGACCCAGGTTGCAGTGGTTCCCATATGAGGAGTTTGTCGACTCTGTCCTCCAAGCAGTTGGTGCATAGACCAGGATTGTATGGGTGATCCTATTGCAAGAGAATACACATTAGGAGTAAATAGGTAATTTTTGATTAAAATATTGAAGTGTACTGTTTGCTCTTTTGGTGTTGGAGTAGGTACACAGTTTAAAGGATGCTGGATCAAAATTGAAGATTTAAAATTGTGGATCAGAAAATGAGAATGAAAGGAGATTTCAGCTATATTTGGTTCATAGAGTTTTAACTTTGTAGTGGCTTTATAACAGAAGACTAATATACTGCTCATTCGAACAGTGTTAGTCTCATTGCGTTATCTCTCAGGGTACTCGAGTAATTAGCATTTTTCTATACACTATTTCAATGCTGTATGATAGCGATCGGACTTTTTGACATTCTTGTAGTTTAAGAAGAGGGGAATCGAATGGTGATGGTTTTATTAAGATCGAACAAATTGGCATTGAGCAAGTTTTGCTCTAATTTCTTAATTATTATCAATTTCTGAATCCGCTATGTTGGCAGGAGTTATAAGTACAAACAATGTGTTTCCCACTACATCTGTTGCCAGCAAAGCTGGCTTCATGAGAAATGTCCATAAAAGTACAAAAATGGGAATTTTAGATAGGATCAACAATACAAAAACCAAACGAACAAAACAACCAAAAGAAAACCCAAACCAATATTTGATCACCAATTGATAAATTGGACACCAACCTTAAACCTCACGTTGCAGATGGTGAGGATCACTCTAGCATACAGTCGTTTGTCAGTGACAAATCTGTACAAACATTGCACGTCATCGCTACTCGGATTTTGCTTGTAAACCAAAGTATTCAGTGGTGACCTGAGCCAGCCCTTCTTCGATTTCCACGAGGCAAAAACTTCGTCGCAAGACTTCCCAGGAACTGGTTCTCCCAATCTGGTATTGTTGAAAAAGTCGTAGTGGGCCCAGTAGTATAAGCTAGACCTGAAAAGAAACAAACATAAGCTCCAAAGTTTTTTATTTATACAAACAAGAAGAAAGACTGAAACCAAAAGTTTTTTTTTAATATTGTGTGAAATATTAAGCTTACTAACCCGCTATAACTTCCTGTTTTGCTTTCAAATCTGACGAATAGTGCGTTTCCGGTCGAAACAAAGTCATGTTTCTCCATGGCTTTGGAGAAGGTATCGCAGAAGGTTTTGATGATTTTTGAATCATCAGGCCATGATGCGTCGTATAGGGTAAGGGATTCCCCGCAGTCTTCCTCTATGGGTTGTATTGGAGATTCTATCCTGTTTATTCGAAAACTACAAGAAATAAAAACCATCATGAGAAGACGATTTACAAATTGGTGTTATAATTTATTATCAATAGTTTTGAACATTAGTCATCCTGAATGGTAGGCAACACAATTACCAAGATTTATCATATGCAGTCCAGGTAGATGGTGCTATTGGTGCTGCTAGGAAAAACAACAGGTGGCAAATTAAAATTGGTTATGTTATGCGTTTTATTTATGACTCAAACACAGTCAAATTTTAACTGAACGAATTATACTCAGGCGTGTCAGTGAGTATTGGCCGGAGTCATATTGACAAGTGGTCGTTTTTGGCCATTGTTGAATGTACTTCGAAATAACTTTTTTCTCTACTGACATTTATATTAGAAAGTGGTCATTTGTCGGTGACTCCTATACCGTATGACTCCCCATCGTATGCGGATTTATAACGAATTAGGAGGCTGTGGCGCAGAACGCTGGGTTCGATACGGCTTCTACAAAACAATAAATGAGGCAACATTTATATCTAAACAGAAGTTTAATCATTCTTTTTTGGTTTTGAAGAAATCAAAATGGAATTTCCATGTTTTTTATTTAAAAAAACATACCAACATGTTGGTGGTCAACCAAAGAAAAAATGTGTTTCTTTATGAGCACCATCTTTGATTTTGGTATTCTCACTCTCTACCTCTTCTGTTAGGTTAGAATATATTTTTTTTAAATAGAAATCTTTTTTTATTTCTTTTACTGGTAATATTTTTCTTACATACAATTTACTTTATGGAATTTAAGTCCAGGAAACATACAATATCCCTAAAAAACCCAAATATTGTGCATTAAAATAATAATTATTAAACACTAAATATATTGCTTAAATATTTTTCTTGTTTGTCATATATTTTGTCAAATGCTTACAATAAATGCACATGTTATTTTATATAATGCATATATAATCTGTACTGTAATAACTTACGTAATCAACCTTTAATTAAAAATTATAATCCATACTTTTGGTTTTAGATTAAGATTTTCTTTCTTTATTGGGTTATTGGTTTTTGGAAGTAATAATCCTTCATACCAAAAAACTGCAGTCAGTACACCAAAACTAAACCAAATACAAGAGAAGATAAATAAAATCCAAATCTGTAACTTTATCAATAACTGTATTTAGAAAAAGAATGTCTTACATCAGTTAATATCTCAGTTCTCACAACAAATGATCTTACAAAAAGAAATTAAATAAATTACGATGGAATCGATGACAAGAAAATCACATAAAACTGGATCTACGATAACAACTTTAACCTAGAGCTAAAAGCAATGTACGCTACAACAACCGACAAAGACGCAGCCAAGAATTCGCTGTTCAACCATGGTCCGTTGAAAGCTCCTGGATGGTTGACATAAACGGTGAACAACTCCGAAATTCCAGAGAAACCTTCGTTATTCCTTACAGCCTTACGGATAGCGGTGTAACCATCTTCATCAAAGATCCTTACGGCTCTATCTCCACGTTTGGCTATGGTGACATCCTCAGTCCAGCTCACCTAAAATATAAAGCCAAATTTTATATATTCTTTTAAAATTATAATCGTTACGGTAGAATATGAATTTGGACTTAAATGAACAAATCGGTGATTATTTTGAAGAAAAACTGGGAATGTTAAAATACGCAAGCAAGTTTTTTAACGTACCTGATATTTATTGGCTCCAACGATGGAAACAGGTTGGATATTTCCATCGATATCAGCGTAGAGGTTGGTTAGGGCTCCAGATCCACATTGCACTTCGAATTCGGCAACATACGCGATATTTGTAACTATTGTAGCATCTTGTGTGGTGAACGAGGTTGAGGTTACTTTTGGATTTGAGCAGGTATTGCACAGAACTCCGCTAATGGAGCTTAAAACCGCGAAGAGGTATACAGCTTTTGCGACCATGATGGCTTTGGAACAGGCTTTCGTTGATGTTTCTGTTAGAATGACGGGAATACACGTTGTTTGGGTTCAGAGCGGATCAGCCACGTATCAAAATCAACACTTTCTCTGGTTACGTTTCTGACAGGTCGATCGATGATTTGGAGGTTCGTCGGTATAGCCGCGCGCACCGTTACCGTCTGAGTTGAGAGGTTAGGGCGTTAGGCGCAATGTTTGCGTAGATGGATAACAGATGGCGCTGCATGGATCAATTTTATTTTATTTCACCTGCGTTTTTAGTATCTTGTTATTTTTTTATGGAACTGGCTGCTTTTTTGTAGTAGTATATCCCGTTTTCTTTTTTTGATAAACTGTATCTTGCACAATAACACCGCTTTTATGCATGCGATCAACTCAAAAATATATGGAACATATTTCCAAATTTCAAAGTTTGAGTAAAAAAATATGACGTATTCTAGGAGCCAAAATAATGGAAAGTTTGTTATAAACACAGTTTCACTTTTTACCCCGCAATATGGCTTTAGAAAGTAAAAGCCATTCTGAGTAAGTTTCATAGAAGTACACAAACAACAGCCATTACAAACATAAGCAAGCGAAGTAAATAAATAAGGTAATATTTAGTTGTCGTAAGGTGTACCTGTTTTATTTTTTTTTCAATCACACTTCTGAGTAAAAGTTGTCTTTACCGAATAGCTTTTTTAATTCTCAAGTTGCCTACAGCAATTTAAATTAATAATTTTAACGGTTTTGTCAATACATTTGAAACGGCTGTAACTTTTTAAGGAATTGAAAACAACAAATAAGTCAATATGAAACTGTTAAACTGCATGTTCTACAGTAATTATTTGAAGACATGAGCTTCTTCAGCTTTTACTTGCTACCAGCTTTAGAGATAGCTATTGTTGCTACTTGCTACCAGCCGGTTTTGCCTGGCAAACGTACAGACCAGAAAATGATTTTGATACAATTTTAAAGGTATTAGGGGTTTATGAATCGTGAGCTATAAATTCGTGAAATGTACATTTAAAGATATCTGGTAAAATGCAAAGAGAGAGTTTATTTTGAGACAATTTTGAAGTTTCTTAAGGCTGGTTCTGTATCCGTTTGAAGAAAAATACTTTTAAAATTAAGCTTTGTCTCGTGTACTGGATCTAAAGGCAATTGGAATTTTTCTGTAATGTTTAGATAAAGAATAATTCAAGATACAAGAAAAAATAGGTTATGTAAAACATATTAATTAGCTTTTTACTTCCATTTCTGGAGGTTGATAAAGTAGGTATGTTGCGTTTACATTGGTGGCAACCAAAACGACCGGTTTTATCATTTTCGAAAGATGGCAACCCTTGAGAAAGCACAGGCAAGGTCATGTGAGATATCATAGTATAGTTCTTGAGAAACCAATCAAGTTTGATATGAAGATTTAATAAAGATACTATTTCTGATACAAAAGGTCACAGATTTTGATGTGTTGACAATTTTGTAAATGGTTGCCTATACCACAGAAAATTGCTTTATTCTATTTTATATGGCTACTTATTGCAATGTTTGTAAAATTGCTGCAAGTCTGCAACTGTATATTACTTTTTTTAAATCACTAACATTACATTATATATTCATACTAATCATCATATCAAATCAAAGCGAAGGAATGGCAATAATTTCAAAAATGAAATATTGTATTGGCAACAAAATGGAACTAATAAATAAAATAATTGTCACACAACAAAACTAAAATAATAAAGAATATCTATCAAAAATTAATATTCTACAAATGAATAACAGTTTGCAGACATAACAGATGGTATACACTTCAACTTATCGCACATGCCATCAGGGCCGGCGGAAGGGAATTACCTGGACCGGGCAACTACCGTCTTTGGCGCCCCTTATACTAATTAGTTAAAAGAACTACAAGCAAATTATTTGCATCATATTATAACATACACATTTATTACACCAAGTTTATATAAGGATTATATTAGAATATATTATATTTTTTTAAATAAATAAGATCACGACTGTAAAACTAAATATTAGGGTGGTCCTGATTCTAAAATCTTATTTTTTGCGCTAGCCTCTCAGTTTGTTCTTTTATATCCATAGTTTGAGATCGATCATAACATATCGCGAAAAAGTTCAATTTAATAATATAAAATTTGTTGTATTACAACAAAATTTACATAACACAATTATTAGCTTAATCTAAAAAAATAATCCACTTGAAAATACAAGAAATGCTCAGATATCAAGAGTAACAGTCTATTAAGTTAATATCTGTGGCATGTAAAGTTATTGTTGTAAAACCTAATAAAAAGGTTTTATCTTATTTTCTTTAAAATATTTTATTATTGATTTTCAGCACTTAGGGGCACGTGTTGATATGTATCTATCGATCTGAAATTTCACAAGAATTTAGGAACAAATTTCGAGAATCCTGCAGAAAAAATAAAAGTTAAATAAAGACACCGTGGAAGAATTTACTTTTTGAGCCTTAGCGTCGGCAAACTTTTTAATAATTAATTCATGGTCATTTTCCTATAATATATCGAACTCGATCGACAACATCGCCAGCGCAACCACGCGATCTTGTGATATTGACAACCTCAAATAAGTTCTTACTAATTTTAATTTAGAATAACTTCGTTCCCCTGATGCGACAGTTATGGGCATTGTTAATAAAATACGCAACACCACAAATGGATTCGCAAACTTCTTGATTAAATAGTTTTGACTTATGAAATTTAGTAAATCAGTTGTTGAACTTCCAGGGGTGACTAGTAAAGATAATACTGTGAGCTCTTGGTGAAGCTGTAGTCTATCAACATCTCGATTATTTCCATCTGTTAAAAACAGATGGAAATCTTGACATTTTTCAATAGCTCTTAACTTAGCTTAGCTTAGCTCTTATTGTTCTTAACATTGCTATTAATATCATACGGAAACATAAACACATTACTGTAGTTTTGGCGCAGTTGACATCTTTCTTCTAATGAATTTATAGCAATATCAAAGATGGATCCTTGCTACGCTCATCGTGCCCAAAACAACTCATGCGCCAATTTTTGTCTTATAAAACAGTATGTCCAGGAAAGTTAGCATCATATAGAACTTTTTTTTATTATCAATTTCTCTGAAAATTGTATTCTTCATAAAAGTTGGCGTAATGGATGAAACCAATACCGCAATAGTCAAAGAGGTAAATTTCGGTACCATATACCAAGCAATTCAGATGATATGAATTTGTGGTAAGATTAAAGTAGGTACCTTTATTTTCATTATAATCGATAAACTTTATTTGGAAATGTTGTATAAAAGTCAAAATTATATTCAAATATAAAGTCACAGCCACCTATCTTGAATTTTTATTTTTTTTATATTCTTGCTTTTATGACTAATGTTAGTCAATGCCAGTGATACTACAATGTTCGTTTTAATATATTTTTTGAAATTAGAAAACTTTTACACTTTTGATTATTTTGGTATAATAAATAATGTTTATTTAGAACTAGCGCACAATTACTCATTTTCTTGATGCAAAGTTGATATTTCACCCCATAGATAATAATAGATCATACAATAACTAATACATGAGCGTGACTTAGTTTTAATTCAATTAATATTAATGACTTTGGATATGTTTATTATAGTTAATGTATGAACTATTATTATCAACAGGGCAAAATATCAACTTTGCATCAAGAAAACGAGTAATTTTGAGCTAAGTCTAAATAAACATTAGTTATTATACCAAAATAATAAAAACTATAGAAAATTTATCAAAATTTATAAAAAATAGTTTAAAACGAACCTTTTACTATCACTGGCCTTGACTAATATTTGTCATAAAAGTAAGAATTAAAAAAAGGCAATAAAAGAAATATTTCAAGATAGGTGTGACTTATAGGCTGTGACTTCATATTTTAATATAATATTCACTTTTAAAGAACATTTCCAAATAAAGTTAATCGATAATAATGAAAATACTTAAATAAATAAACTTTACTCGTATCACAAATTCATATATTCTTAACTGCTTGGTATATGGTACCGAAATTTACATATTTGACTGTTGCCGTATTGGTTTCATCCAAGCCGCCAACTTTTATATAGAATAAAATTTTCTGAGAAATTGATAATAAAAAAAAGTTCCATATGATGCGGACTTTCCTGGACACACTGTATACTATTAGATAACTATGTTTTAGTGGATACCTATCGATATTATTTTAATATTCTAGTGTCGGATTCTTATTATTTTTTGAGTTTAGTATATTTAGAGTTAAATTTTTGTCGAGTGGCGCCCCTAAAACTTTGCGCCCCGGGCAGCCGCCCGGGTCGCCCGGCCCTTCCGCCGGCCCTGCATGCCATCATATGATCACGATACACCATCAAATGACCCGCAGATCACTCGCATAGCGTAATATCGTCACGCGAACCGCACAATACAAACAGATTTTGCTCGCATGAGTCCATCAATACGCTCTCATCGATGCTTAATTTATGACGGAATGTGTAGGCGACTATACAACCGTACAACGCGTGTACACAAATCAAAATTATGTCGGTTAAATGACAGTACACAAAATTCTATCTACAAAACGTAATTTACAAACCTGGGAAAATAAAGTCGTACGATTTCTCCATCTTCGCCTTGCATCAAATATGTACAGCTAGTGTGCGGTGGGTACCAGTGAGCCACAGAAAGAAAGATTCCTTCAGAGTCACCGGAAGCCCGAAGACTCTCAGAGGACAGCAGCCAATCGCAGGTCCCGTTCCTGCTGCCTGCTGTATCAACGTGACCCGGCCAATTCCCGACATTGAAGTGAAACCCAGTGTTCAAGAGTGGCCCTAGAAGAGACGAGAAAGAACATAAAAATCGCGCGAAATCTTGGTTAACCTAGTCAAGGGACAGGGGCGACATCTATCACGAGCGGGGACGTTCAAACGGCCTGATTTAAATTTCAAATAAGCCCGCTGTCTTTTGTACAATTTCGTTCACGCTGCGAGTAAAGGAAAATTCGTCAAAAAAGGAGACGGCGGATGAAAAAACGCCGATTGGGCGTTTGATGTACGCCGTGGTGTTTTGCATGTTAAGAAATGCGATTTTCGCGCCCCTGTTTTGCGCGAAACCTTTCGTGTTGTTCGACGTTTGCGAGTGACAATTGAATTTGTTGGATTATGCGTGTGCGCGGGGTGTGAAAAGTGTTTGGAAAATCGGAGGATTGTACTGTTGTTCTAGATCTATAGAAAAATTCAGTGGTGCTTTGTGCAGGCTGTCCGAAAACTAATGGAACTTAGACCGATTAAGCTTTAGTCGCGTTAGTAAAGAAATGGTTTCTTAAGATCTTACAGGTAGTTAAATACGGAAAGAAAACCTGTTTCTTTTTGTTTTGGTTATCTATATTTTACAAACAAAACTACCACCATACGTCGATTTTATTGATCAAAATATACTTATCTATAACAAATGAAATCACATAATATTTGTATCTCTTTAAGCCCGCCACTGACGGTACTGCGCCGCAGTACGACAAAATTGTACTGCGGCGTTGTACAACTTCGCAGTATACGTTGAGCGGCCACACACGATACAACCCGGCAGTTTCTGCCACGTTTCTGCCATGACAGCGGGTAGTAAAGATGTCGGACAGCGAAGAAGATTTATTGCTGATTGCAGCTACAGTTAGTGTGTAGAAGATGAAAAAAAAAGTTTCTAAACAATTTTTTTTTGTGTGGTAAACTAGTTGTCGTCCAAAGAAAGTTTTAACAGATTCATTTTATTATAGAAACTTAATAACCGTTTGTTTTTCTGATAGAACACCGGGTATATTTTCTTTTTCATATTTTAAGAGTAATTCTAAGAATATTTTTAGGGCGTAATAATTTTTTTAAATGCGTCATTTGTGAGTTATAATCAATTAATCAAAACTCCTGAACTTCAAATTAGGATTATTTTCCTACAAAAAAACCTTAGAATTAATCTTAAATAAATAAATATATTAAAATAAAAATGAACATGCTGTATATTCAAAAGTATATTTAAACGAGAGATTGTTTAAACCCAAAGAACTTTCGTTTGATTTCTTTAGTAATTTTATTATGGTTGGAGAATTATTTAGTTGTTCCGATAATTTTTACTAACCCTGTATAATCTTATCCAATAAATTTAACAACAATCGACACAATTCTCTGTTAAAAATTCTACTAGCGACTAAAGTCTAGTTTTCTCAACTAGCTCTACAGAAATTCTACTAAATCTACCAACATTATAATCATCTATGCATATCCTACAATGCGGTATAATGATACACGTATTATAAAATAAATATTTGTTATAGAATCATTAAAGATTGTACAGAACAGAACATTAATGAGTTATGACTTATGACACTAGATTTTCACTAAACATCTATAATCGATACTCCAGATCAAATAAAAAATCTACTGATTTAGCAATACTGGCCACATTTGTTAAGGAGTAAGGATTTCTGTACTTATATTAGTATTAGTATAAGTTAAGTATAACGAACTAATATAAGTACAGAATAAACAACTACTAAAAAAATATGTCAATCTACCAGATTTTCCACTATCTACTAAACTCAAAATTTGGTCACCAGATCAATATTTCTTTCATTCTACCAGATTTAGTAGAAATTCTTCTAAATTGGCAACCCTGAACACAACAAACCCTTGGCCCATGTATTTTACTAGTATCAACTGATACTGCGCTGCTGTACAATTTAGTCGCAGAGAGACACACACGGTCCAATGGGCATCCGAGCGACCGCGTCGTACTACTCGTACTGCAAAGTTAAACATTTTTAACTACACGTCAAGCAGACTCAACTGGATCGGTCGGACCCACACACGGTCAAATTTCGACCGATTCATTCCAATTTCGTTGCATCCAACAAAATCGTACTGCGGCGCAGTACCGTCAGTGGCGGCCTTTATATCGGATGATCCACGTCATAGTTTTGAGGTTACCACATCATACTTCCGGCCATCTTCCGGCTTTTCCGGGAATAACGTATTTGAAATTTTAAATGGCACCCTCTATTATTTGTGTGATATCACTATGATGTAAGGGGGGGCAACCCTTCTTACTTCTTATTTCATATTTGACTCTACTGAAGGGGGACGCTTACCCGCCATTTTCAACATAACTCGAAATCTAACCTGACTTTCTAAACTTCACTAGACTTTACTTACGGTAGCGTGAATTGAATATCTCTCTTCCGGAGGCTATAAACCTGTAGGTTCTTTCTCTGAAACTTTGTCAGAGAAAGATGAACCACCTATTACTTAACACTTTTTAGAAGCCAAAAATGCTTCTCCACAAAAGGACTGATTTAAATTATCCTATCATAATAAAAACGCAAATCTAAAACAACACTAATTATCTATTTAACAAATAAACCAACAATTGCAGAACTGCTTACAAAAGGATATGAACGTTAATTCTAAAACAATAATATTGTTTTTGCAGAGTTGGTCACAATATAAATCAGTAAACTCTAATAAATAACTTAGGTACGCGTTAAAATGGTTGAGATGAAGAAAACACAAGACAGCACAATTATTATAACTTGGCCACCATTGGGGCCCCCATTGCATCTTTCAATAAATGGTTGTGTGTTTTCTTCAACCCCTATTTCTCGCGCAAAAACCACTGACGCCTGCGCTCCAATATCACCTCTATGCTTCGTCTCATACCAACCTCAAATCCCTCTTAACGCAAAATACACCAGCGTTTAAATTCACATCCCCTACTTACTACAATGACATTAAAAAAAACAATTTTGCCCATTCACGAGCTTGTCCTTACTGTTTAAGAGATAAGCTTATATACCAAATTTTCAGGTCAATTAGTTCAAAATTACGGCATTTATCCTGTACACAGACGGACATAACTAAATCGATTCAGTTTTCAATTTTGATCAAATCTTTATATATAACTCTATATCTGCCACGCGTCCTTATGGGTGTTATAAATATTGTAGGTATCAAACTCAATATACCCTGACCACATTAAATGTGGGGGTATAAACATATAGAGCATCAATTTTGTATCACCAAAGAAGAGAAACAAATATTTTTCTTGTTTATTAATCTAGGTGGCTATAAATTTGTGAAAATAGGCGAAAATTGTCAAATAAACACTGCCTAAATAGATTTTAGCCGGTATTATATTACTGGCGCCATCTAGCGTTATTGGTCAATGAGTAGATTTTCCGTATACAACTTAAAAGTGGGTTAATGATCAGCGTAGCTGACTGGGCAGTGATTATTTGATAATTTTCGCTTATTAGTATTTTCATGAATTCATAACCACCTAGATTAATAAACAAAAAAGTATTTTTTTGTTAATTTAGTGATAAAAATTGATCAATATCTTTTTGTGGTCAGAATGTCATCCTGATTGAAAATGTTACACAAATAGGATAGTGCCATTTATTTTATTTTCTAAATTATGACGTTATTTCCGGAAAACCCGGAAGTCAAGAGTATCCCAAAAAGTGTCAATTTTTCTGTATAAAGACTTTGGAAATAATGAGTACAAATAATAGGAAAAATAGATTTGTAAAGAATAAAATAATTTATCTGTTCTTATTGTGTGTTTGAATATACACCGTAGAGTTAATTATACGTAACATAGGGTGACCAACCGTCCCGAATTGGGCGGGACAGTCCCGAAATTTGACTACTTGTCCCGCTTCATGAAGCGTAACGAATTTTGTCCCGCTTTTTGATAATTTTATTCTAATGTCCAGAATTTCCAAGATGTCACTTTTTAAAAAGGAAATAGTGTAGAAATACTGCTTGATTTTTATGTGGAAATTGACAAATTAGAAAACTTTCTGACAAAACATTTAATTAAGAAACCATTTTCCCGTTATTAATATAATAGACTAGAACTGCTGCATGAATTTAGTTAAGATTGATTCTTGTTGAGACATCTCATCTGTGCCTTGGATACAAATACATACATACATGCATAGTCATACAAATACAGAAAAAAACTTAGGTACATAAAAAAATTAATTATTAATTATAGATTCTTAAATGTTTGTGTAAAGATTTATATATATTTTAAATTTTAACCGGTATTTGTTTTCGCAAATAAAAGACTAAATTCTCGAATTAGACCACAGAATATTGTCATTATTGGATTTCAAATAGAACAATCAGAAACACTTTTGTTCCAGTTAGCTTTGGTTTAGAATTAGGAAGAGCATATTTTACGGATTTTTTTAATCTCGAAAATCATAAAATATTGATAAATGTAGTTAAAAGCAAAAATGCAAATTCAACTTATTCCATATTGGGAAATATAGACCACATTTCCAGTCGGATCTAAAGTTTTTTTTGAAGTCTTGCATAAAAATATAAATAAAATGAAAAAATGCATCGCTTATCTAATAAGCAAAAACAACTGCTCCACACTGCAAATTCTAGAAAATTACACTATTCTTTGGAAGCGAAGCAGTAAAAAAAGAAACAGAAGAAAAGAAAGGATTTTGCATGTTTTTATTTCAGTTTTAACTTAAAAAATCCAAACATATTTTTTTTAAATCACTCAGGGAACATTCAACCATCGAAGTAATTATAGGTATATATAAAATGTTTGTCATTGGATTAGGAAAATGTTAAAGATAAAAAAGAGTATTCAAGAATTATGACCAGTTAAGTTATAAAATGAGATTTAATTACTGAAAATATTTATTTATGTTCACCCCTTGAATCACAGCGTCCCGATTTGGAGTATAAAACAGTTGGTCACCCTAACGTAACAACCTATAACAACCCTTAAATATAGTTTGTTTAATTATAACAACAAAAACACATTTCGAAAACGTTGCGCCTTATATACATAATACATATATAAAATTAAACATATTTTTTTCTTTTTATTACTTTTATTATTGAAAATTTATATAACTTAATTAAAATATTTTCGTAGTATTATTACAACAACATTAAAAATAAAATATACTGGCACCAGTGAAAAATATCTTACATTTTTAATATCTCCTCAGGCAAAAATAGAGTTAATTTAGACATTTTTGAAAATGATTGATGATTTTTAAAATCTGGCAATTCTGGACCAATTCTTTCGGTACATTTATAAAAACAATTTAGAGCAATAGTTTCTTTGTTTTTTGTTTAACGCCTATCAGTTAGATACTCTGCTTGGCCTGTTTTTTAAACAATTTTTGTAAAATGGCGGTTTAAATCAATGGCTTACCTGCTGGTGATGACACGAACTCGACGAAGAGGTCCTGAGACGTTCCTATAATCGAATATGGAAATTTTCCCATTCCGCAAAATGTGCCAATCACAGGACTGAACTCGTTCTTCCCGTCGTATATTTTTATGTAGTCGTATGGACAATTTTCTTGGCCTGAAATCAAAAGATGATATACATAAATTAAAATCAATCAACACAGTCATCATCTGAAAAATTGCCGGAAACGTTTTATTTGACCCTTTTATTATCATATTCTTTTTTTATTATGAAAGCCTCTAATAAAGTTCTCTAGCGGGGACGCTAACATTTCCACGAACTTAGAACTTCATTAATATGTAAGCAGCATCACATACATTCCTGTGATAGGCGATATTCCTGCATAGTGGCGCCCTCTCGCGGCGAACCTGAACGTTGCAGCTGCAAACTGAAAACTATATTCCCCTGTACTCTTATATTTTATTAAAACCCCGATGGCGGATATCAATTTTCTCAGCACTAATGGAAACTGCACAGGACGAAGTTCGAATTTCATCAAATATGTACTAGAGTGCACAAGTGCAGGTTTTGTTGCAACAGTCGTAAATAGGAGAACATTTTATTATGATTAGGTGTATTTGTATTTTATTTATTATCATTATCACTAGTTGTCACTATATCACTACTTATGTAGCCTCCACAAACAGCACGTAGATGAATTAATGCCACAGGGTAGTGTTTTTGGACCGCTACTCTACAGTAGCAATTTCCCGGAATTGGAAATCAATACAATAGTAAGTATTGAGTATGACACTGCAATTTAGCTGTATAATATTAATAATAATTTTCAATTTCAATTTTCAGACCTGTTTAATTGGGACTTATAAAACCCGAGCTCTGAGCCGGTCCTGAGCCAACGCGTAGTATAATTAAAAAACAAATATGTGTACGAAGTAATAAATTTAAACAATTAACGTGTTCATAGTTTATTCAACTCAGAGAATGCAGAGTGCAGAGAGAGCTGGAACAGTTCCAGTCGGTTTATGCACAAAGTTAATTTTGGCTTGTACGCTTTTGTCAACACGCAACAAACCAATTCACCGGCGGTGTGCGCTTGTTTTCCCAATTTCCATTCGTTACCGGTAGACGGCAGGCCGACCAGAATAGGTATGTAACATTGCCGCCAACACAACAAACAACAAACACGCTCCTACCTGAGTGAGTAGACTACCTGGCTATATTTACCAAGTTCTGCCTTTCTAGTGTTGTAAGCAAGTTCTCACTTAAAACCGTTGGATGTAATTAAGCCTAGTTTACACGGGTCATGTGACGACGCAAGTAACTTGCCTTTGCACTTGCGTGGTTTTGTTTTACTTGACTTTACTCAATTACAGTTTGAACAAACGCGTTTACATGAGCTTCAAGTAGAGAAATACCAAGTGGGTCAAGTAAAGTCTGTAAACATGGCTGCTAATAGCGCTGTGGCACAAAATTGTTCAATTAATTTAATGAACTCGTGTCTGCATTAATATGAAACTAGTAAGCGAGGATTTGACTGATGTTATGACAGATATGACGGATGTATTCTAATGACAGTAGACAGTACCAAAGGGTGATATTTTGACAATATCTACTGTCAAAAAATATCCGCATTCAACTAGATACTAAGCGGGACGTCAGCGATGAAGATGACGTCGAGCCTGATCAACGAAGGAGACGGCGAAGGCGGTGGCGGTAGCTGCGTGTGCGTGCTGTGTTTTATTCAATAATTTTTAGATCAAAACGTTCTACGTTCCTTTAAATATTTTTGTAAAGCATCTCTTATCATTTTATCATGGTTTGGTTTTAAAAAATTTACCCGCCAAGCTGTTCACTCGCTGGCCGATAAATCGTAAAGGTTTCTAAATACAATTTCGGATAAGCGCCCATGACGCAACGCACCGCTTTTTATAGCATTTGAAATTATGTAATTCATAATGTGTATTTTCTTTAATTAACATATTTATGTTAATGGTTAATAGAATCTCATGCATAGCTAAACTATTAGTTTTGTACATAGTATGATAAAGTCATGTGCCTGGCCACATCAGTTTTTTTTTCAATTGCAGGCCTGACAAGAACAAAAATAGAACGCGCTTGAATTTCGAAACCTTCAACTAAATTTTATAATTTTAAAATATGCATTTTTTAAAAATGAAGTAAGGTTAAATTATATATGAATTTCTTTTTCAATATTTCTTGAACGATGTCTTATTAAAATTATTACATTAAATATTTTATTACATTCAATCTATTGCCTTTAATTTCTTATTACCAACAGTATATCCGGATGTTACTATCCGGATATCCGGATATTTTGAATTTTCTGTATTCGATATCCGGATATTCATTGAAGTCGGATTATTGGAAACCCTATTCAGACTAGCCGCGCTGGTCACGGACAAGTCACGGTTAATTTTGAATAGACCAATCATAGCTCGATAGTTGCGATTGGTCTATTCAAAATTGACCGTGACTTGACAATGACCAGCACGGCTAGTGTGAAACGTCTTTTTTTTTTTTTTTTCGGGGATGTTGCCATGTGCACAAAGCCTGTGGCTTGTCTGTGCGGCAATCGGGGAGACGGAGTATTTGAAAAATCCCCTGCCTAACCTGGGCTTGAACCCTGGACTTCTGAGTGGAAGGCATTCGCCTTATCCACTCGGCCACCTCCGCTCCCTTAACCCTTTGGGTACTGAATTATTTAAAGAGTATCATACATCTGAAACGTATTTAATTTGTTGCTATCTGAAGTAGTATGATAATGCAATATTTTGTATGTAACAAATTGTTTATTTTAATTTAATACATAGTTTAAATAAGATATAAGTTTATAATAATTACAGAATAATAATGATAAATAAAACAAACAAAAATAATAACAAGTAGTTTTCAACTAACAACTAAATATATCAAAAAGAAAATTACTAATAATTTTGCAAAGTGTGATATTTTTCGAAACATGTTGGTAAATGCAGAGGTACTTGGCATTGTTTGCACTGCCAGGTAGTTTCACTTCTAATTTTGTTTTTATAACAAACTCGGCATCTTTTTGTAGGGTGTTGTTTGGACTCTGTTGATGGAATATTCTCTGGAAAGTGTGCCCAGGTTTTTGCCTGTAAACGGTATGGTGTATCACTATGCGAAGGACGACCACGGCAATTATAATTTGGCAGTGACACTTGCTCTAATAGTTCTTCTGCAATATTCAGCCGATATGATACAATGCCAGAGGTTTTTGTGCTGTTTATTTTAGAATATATGATGTGTGCATTATAAATAGCCATGTCTAATAGATAAAATGCCATTTTCTTATATCCCTTTACACACTTTCTCATAACAGGGAAGCACGCTAGCATTTGGTCATGTTTATCAACACCTCCCATGCCTTTATTATAATCAACAATGCATGAAGGTTTGATAATATTTTCAAAATTGCCATCCTTTAGTTTTCGCCTTTTGCCTGTATCTACCATTCCAACATTTGCATGTTTTGTGCTAAGCATATACACGTCTTTTCTGTCTTTCCATTTCAATGCCAATAAACCACGACAGGATAACATTCTATATTCCCCTTTCTTCAATTTGAATGAAGCAAGCTGTTTTGGCATATGCTTTCTGTTTTTTCGGACAGTTCCAACGACATTTGTATTTTGGTTTTGTAAAACAGAAAATAATTGTGGCGATGAATACCAATTGTCCATGTATAATGTGTAGCCTTTATTTAGAATTGGTTGCGCCACTTCCATGACTACACTCTCTGAAGCAGGTATATCAACACCCTGTACTTTATCTTTGCCTACGTATATTTTGAAACGCATGCAGTAGCCAGATGAAGATTCACAAAGTTTATATATTTTGATGCCAAATCGAGCTCGTTTTGATGGGTTGAATTGAATATAACTCAATCGTCCCTTGAACTTCATCAGAGATTCATCAATAGATACTTCATTATTAGGAGTATATAGATTAGAGAATGTATTATTGAGATAATCTACTAAATTTCTAATTTTTCTTATTCTATCATTTTTATTTATTATTTCATTATCTGTAAAATGCAGAAAACTTGAAATGTCAAAAAACCTATCCCGAGGCATTGTGTTTGCGAAAATTGGTGTATTTATAATATTTCGTTTAGACCAATACATATGTAACTTTGATTTCTTTACTTGGGACATCAAAATGCATAACGCAATATATGCTTTCATTTCATCAGAACTTACAGGAAACCATCTTTGATTCCTTTTCTTGGCAAAACCTTCTTTTTCTATTTTTTGTCTAGCATACCTATTTGTTTCTTCTGTTATAATATCCCAAAAACTTTGAGTGAGCACTTGGTGTAAGACATTCAATGGCGAAGGACTATCACTTACTCTTCGCAGGCAAATAGGATTGATTCCAGCAATATCGGAAAATTGTTTTATATTAGGTATATTTTCTGTTTCATTCCAAACCCATTCCTCCTGAAATGGTTGATCAGATGACTCACTATCACTACTCGATAAGAGTCTGTTGCGTCTTCGTCGTATGGGTTGTATGTCGCTATCACTATCATCTTCCAATTCGTTATTGTCTTCACTTTCCATTTCACTAATTGACGCATCTCTATCAAATTCTTCATTAAATTCTCGTTCATTATCACTTTCGAATAATGCAGTTTCAATATCTGTCATTATGGAAGAGATAAAATATAACTAAATATCGTCAAACAATCTCAGTTTTTTACTCGCAAAGCAATAGCGTTAGGTGCTAGTGACAACTAACAAAAACAAAACCAAAAACAAAACAATCATCACAAATTAGCGCACGGCAAACTCAAATCGTTTTTACAGCCGTATTGCGCATGCGCCGCGCGCTCCCCGTCAAACAATCTCAGTTTTTTACTCGCAAAGCAATAGCGTTAGGTGCTAGTGACAACTAACAAAAACAAAACCAAAAACATAAAACAATCATCACAAATTAGCGCACGGCAAACTCAAATCGTTTTTACAGCCGTATTGCGCATGCGCCGCGCGCTCCCCGGCACCCGTTTAGCTTGCGTTATTTGAACAGCGATGAGATATAACAAGATACGACAGTCGACCTTTCCCGCCGTTAGAAATTTGAGCGCGCATGCGCGAACGTTGGCCGTACTTACCTGTTTTCCCGCAGCGCGGCGTTAGTTTATTCGTTATTTGATTGTCAGTTTGTGAAGTAATGACGGATAGCGGCAATATACTATTCCACTTTCCTGTCAGAGTGACAGTGGCTTTTACACTTTCCTGTCAAAGTGACAGTGGCAGTGTCAGTTTGAAGTCATAGATTTGCCCATTCTTAGAACACCGACATCAAAGGTACCGCCGCGAGTGTCCCATCTTGATATTTCTAATCGCTGATTTGAAATGACGAGTCCGACTCGTCAAATGTTATTACGCCAAAATTTGCGCATGACGAGCGTGAGCCGTCAAATGTACCCAAAGGGTTAAGGTACATATTAGATTTTTAAACCTGGCAAAAAGGAGAGAGAGGAGGACAGGTGGTTGGTTCTCAACTGCTAATTACGATTGTCTTTAAATTCTGTGGGCCGATCCTTACTGTACTGCAATGTAAGGCCAACCCGCGACAGAAGTGGAGCAAGCCCCTACCTTCCGTCAATTATACTGGCCCCGCATGCGGGGCGTATCAGATATTAAGCTGATAAGAACAGATACTACACTTTGATCTTAGCCATAGGCCGAGAAGCGATACCGAACAAATGCTTTCCGGTGCTTATAAAGTTCAACTGGTGGTTTACTGTGACGCGACTCCTATAGCGCCATCTGTGTTTCAACAGCGTAATTATATTTATATCAATTTGTTAGGAGCGACGAGATGGCGCTGTGTCACGCTCCTTCCTTATTGCGTCGACTGTGAGTATAAGTACTGAGCGATATGAGGATGAAGGTACTCTGGTTTCTCTTCAATGCGAATAAATCTTTCGCCTTTTACTAAAGATTTCCGTGGAGAGGAACAACTCTAATGAGTCTATAATAATTTGTTGTAGTGCCCGGCTTACGCTGGGACATTAATAAAATGCAAACATAATTTTGGTGTGGTTTTTGTTTTATGTTTTGATCACGTGTTGGCATAAGTTGTAGCACAAGTGGCATTAATAATCCGAAAATATTTGTCGATTTCATGTCAACCGACAACCAATCAATCGTTGGATTGACTACACAGTAGGAGAGATGACCCACATGGCCACATGTTATTTGACATGCCTGGACATGCCTTTCAACCACCAAGGTGCTCAAGTAAATGAATGTGTAATGGCGGGAATTTTAAACCATCGGACTACAATTAATAGTATATTATTTGACGAGCACATAATTACGGATATAAATCGCGAGTATGAAGTTTAGACGCGAGCGTGTAATCATGCGAGCGATTTATATCCGTTATGTGCGAGTCAAATACGACGTTTTATCTACGACTCATAAATTCCATTTTATGCAAAATATTTTAAATGTAATTGTCAATGATGGCGAGGCGAACTGTCAAGTAACTGTCATCCACGTAAGTTTTGGCAGACTTTGACACTAGCGTTGTATAATAATGACAGTTCGTTCAAATAATGAGGTCATTAGTTGAACGAACTGTCATTATTATACAACGCTAGTGTCATTATAATCATTGGCGCGTATAATGATGGGGATTATATAGTCATATATACGTATGCAATGAACTTATTATATTGAGTCGTAGATAAATGTTTATAATAAGCTATATTTATCAAATAAAATTGCAGAGAGATTTTCCTTTTTTATTCAATAAGTGCATTACAATCTAGCCATAATTGACTAGTGGTAACTTAATATTTTTCTGGCGCAGTACGGAACACTGTCTCTGCTTTTAGCTAACAACTCACATTTACACGAACATGGTATTGCCAAAGTGTTGGTTATTTTTTTACAAAGATTTTAAGATGTGTTTGTTGTTTCGATGTTGAGGACGGAGTGAAGTACCAAGAGCAAGAGTAGTAAAGTAAAAGCATAACACGAAACAATACATCTGCCGGTAATTCTATTTTTGTTTGCTCCTGGTGGGAAATGCAACGTGTTTTCCATTCGATATGGACGATGTTAGCAATTAAATTCTCTGCTATTTTAGCGGGCAGTTTGTTCCACCTTTTCACCGTTCGTTTGTTTTCGCCAATTTCCTTTCAGCTCTATCCGTTTACCGACCGGCGAGTTTACAGGAGTTTGTTTTCACTACCCGCGTTGCAGGATTTAGATTTACGCGATTTAGCATTTTCACCTGACGATGTTGTGTAAATAAAGACAACAGATTTATCTGCTGCCAAATCGGTGCAGCGTTCAGGGCATTTCGAATTCTATTCTCAAAATATAATCGATGACCAACCATCTCATTATTTTGTGTTGTCATCGTCTATTTTTCTTCTCTCTTTTAATATTATTCCTTAATATAGAAATCATCTTGTTAAAGTTTGTGAACAACCTTAAATACACAAACAAGCTTTCTGGGTTACTCTCAGGTCCTATTTTCTCATTTAGCATGCATTTTTTGTTTGCAATTTGACAGAAAATAATATATGCCCTCAAAAAATTATGCAAGGTATTGAATTAAAGTACACATAATGAAAGCTTGAATAAGGTATTTTAACGAGAAATCAATTTTTATGATGCAAAAAAATTGCTGTTTTCTTTGTTATTAATATTACAGTACTACTAGTACTGACGTTTCCAAATTAAGATTATTTTAACTAGTAGGAAACTAAGTAGGTTTATTTTCAATTGTCTTTTTATTGTGCTGAATACGACGTTCGATAAGTTACAATACACCATTTTTCCTTGCATAACAAAGTTCATCTCAAACACAATTCAAAGTGCATTTTTTCTTCGTAACAAAACCCATGTTTTACAAAAATTTTATTAAATTATTAAAATAATTTGCACGGAATGATCGAATTGAAGATGAAGCAATAAATGCACATACTTTTAAAAACTGGAAACCAAACAGTGAGTTTTGCCAAGTATAAGTTATGACTTTATCATACAATAGATAAAATTAATAGTTTAGCTGCATGAGATATTATTTGATTGAGATCGATCGTGTCTAAATAAAACAAGTTAGCCAGGATTTGACAGATATTTTGAAAATATCATATACATAAATACAAAATGATATAAAGACTGTTGGTAACAGCAGGCTGTTCCAACAGTACCGTTGCGACATTTATCTCTATCTCATCCGACGTAGTGCCACTCGACACACCACGCATGCGTCAAGTTCGTGGGTTCGATTGGCTGGATTGGAGCCATAGACTGCCACCAGCTGCCACATGGATAAGGTTATCTAGGGGCTGTCAGTGGTTTGTCGTTAGTGAGCAAGGTCTATAAAGTAATAAGGTTATCCAAAGACGGGATTTCTCAGTGTGAGGGGTAAATGGAGATCGTGACGTCACTAGAGTCGCGCGTATCTTCGAACAAAGTAAACCAGCGATGTATGCCACGTGATTCGAACTGCGAAGATAGCCGGGACTCTAGTGACGTCACGCAAATAGAGCATATTGGGATCTGAGGGGGGTATATAAAGTGGACTATAGGAAAGATAGCAAGCTGGATAACCTCTCTTTTATAGACCTTGGTTAGTGAGCTGCTACTTGTACAAGGTTATCTATGGGCTGTCACTGGTTTGGCGTTAGTGATGCCAAATATTACCGGCCAACGGCCGCGGTTATACCGACCGCGCACTTTAAGCTACAATACCGCTATCTGTACAATACCGCTATCTGTACAGTACCGCTACCTAATAAAAAAATTACAAGATGTAGATGGCGCTATTATAAACATGTGTGTTTTTATTTCGTATTTATTACTTTTGACGTATGGTATAACCTAAAGAAATTAAAGTATTGGTTTCTATTTGTACAGATATTCAAACTGAACTGTGTTTGAGTTTTTGTAGTCGATGATATTTCACAATCGTCGGTATTGTATACATGGTTGCCAACTTATTACAAACACGCACAATAGTTCACCGCTACAATACTCCAGAGTGCAAGTCTAGATAAGTTCAGAAGAAAATAACTTGTGTTCTTATAGTTAACATTTAATTATATTTTATAATGTATTTATTACTGCAGATAATCAGACGCAATCCGAAAGCATTTCTATATTTGCAGTCCATACCAATGTTGGCATGGACTGCAATTGATGCATGTGCATCAAACATGCATGAATAATTTTCTATTATGACGTGGCTATTTTCGCGTTTTCAAAGTAGGAGCAAAGATAAGAGAATAGAAAGATACGACGCTTCGGGTCGGCTCCGTTGATTTAGTGGGGGTCCACATTCGTTGACCTTGAACGCATGTGGGCTTTAAATCGTTGACCAAACAATGCGGGAATTGGCGGGACTTTTAAACTAACGAATACAATGCACGATGGGCGGCAACGCTACCGACCATTACCGACATTAGAGGTTATGTAATTCAAATGAAAACAAATCAATATTCACATATACAAATAAAATAAAACGTATCCGATAGTCGCCTAAATGGAATATTAACAAACTGACCACTCATTAAAATGCTTATTAAAACACTGCATACACAATCTTACAAAATCCAATAAACTTAAACACCAAAGTAAGGTTATGTCACCCGATGTCACTCGCTAGTATACAAACGCAATCAGCTGTTGGTAGCCATCTTTTCGTTGACCAAATCTATCTCACTCTCGAACCGCGTTTTCTTGTCTAGTGACGTATCTTATAATTCTTTTATCTTTGGTAGGAGCATGGGCGGAGACGGAATTATTAGGGCATCAATTAAGGTCTGTTTCAAAAGTGAACACATGTTATGTTTTCATTATATAATGTCCCAGCGCAAGCCGGGCACTACAACAAATTATTGTAGACTCATTAGAATTGTTCCTCTCCACGGAAATCTTTAGTAAAAGGCGAAAGATATTCGCATTGAAGAGAAACCAGAGTACCTTCACCCTCATATCTCTCAGCACTTAAACTCACAATCGACGCAATAAGATAGGAGCGTGAGTCAGCGCCATCTCGTCGCTCCTAACCAACTGATATAAATATAATTACGCTGTCGAAACACAGATGCCGCTATAGGCGTCCCGTCGCAATAAGCCACCATTTGAACCTTATAAGCACCGGAAAGCGTTTGTTAGGTATCGCTTCTCGGCCTATGGCTAAGATCAAAGTGTAGTATCTGTTCTTATCAGCTTAATATCTGATACGCCCCGCATGCGGGGCCAGTATATTAAACTGATTTTTGGAAATTGACGGAAGGTAGGGGCTTGCTCCACTCCTGTCGCGGGTTGGCCTTACATTGCAGTACAGTAAGGATCGGCCCACAGAATATTAATAAAAACATAATTTCGTCTAGATTGTAGACTTCCGCTGTCTGAGTCAATGATATATTGATTTCAGGGTGGAAACCAGTGTTGCCAACCGGCGTCAACAAATTATCGGTAGAAGTGTCCGTGAAAAATCGGTAGATTTCGGTAGATTTTTTTTAATACGTAAATTAACATAAGTTTATTTGCTTTTCTTAAAAAAAGCTCAAAAACTTGTTAGTGTGGCAGTTATATACGTAATATATGACTTTTATTTTAAATTAGATTATATTTCTCCGAGAAATCGTAAAACAAAGTAGCCGACTAATTGGGTATTTCTACGGTAGCGCCATTGCGCATGCGTAATGGGTTTACTGCTGCACGAACAAACCTGTTAGCATTTAGTTTATAACGTATAATTCTATTCTCGGAACAGAAATAAATCTATGTATAGTATGTATAGCAGTACGAGAATGTTTTGCCCTTTCGGCTAGATGCCAACCATTTCTTAAACTCGGGAAGTTCAATCCATTTTTCTTTATGCGATTACTGATATTTCTTTTTTGTACTGGGCCTGCCCGTTCGCCGTCACTGCTACTTGTACTATCGCCCATTTTAATTTATAACTAACACAATGCACTGCACCGTATATAAACTGCGTTTCGTGTTGCTAGTCACTAAAGTTCAACGTAACATAACAACTAACAAGTATATTCGTGGAAACGTATGTGTTATTCCCCTAGATGGCTAGACTATCTATGGAAGTAGCGCAGCCGGCAAGGGCAGAGAACTGTAAGCGGGTCTGTAAATTGCAACGTACTCGATCTAACGACTTCAGATGGCGCGCAGTGTGAAATTATCGGTAATATTGACCACAATAAAAGTAAAACTAAAATGCTTCCTACATTTCAATATTTTGCTGCAACTAAGTTACCTTCAACAAAAATCGGTAGTATAACTAGATAAATCGGTAGATCGGTAGGTTTGTCCATAAATCGGTAGATCTACCGAAAAATCGGTAGGGTTGGCAACACTGGTGGAAACCGCGTTGAGGTTAGACGTGTACGAACCCCCATTTGCTTGCGCATTTGCTAATGGTGGCATTTCGACAAGAAATTTAAAACATCTTATTAATGAGCACAGTTTCATTCACTTAGATTAGAGTTGGAAGTGGTTGGAAGTTCTTTTTATGCGAGCTCCGCAGTGCAGTGTTGGCTTTATGAAGACTCGAGTTTAGGTACAAAGGGGCACAACGACCTCCTGCCCTATAAAGGGACCACTAACAGCCAACTCTCCCTTTCTATTGTCTGCTGGTGGCGCTTGTGCAATCGCCCGTTGTACAATAACCAACTTTAGAAGCTGCAAGTTATTTCGGTACGACCACTTTGCTAATCTGGATATATTCAAGCAGGTCTTCTTTAGTAAACAAAGGAGAAATAAACAAGTTGCAATTGATCATATATGTAGTACAAGACACTGATCAAGATAATTGGGACTCCTTTTTTTTGACTTGTTTATTTTACGTCGGTCTAGTTCCGCAACTTAGGCCAATCACCGACGCTGATGGCAGGCTACACACACCCAGGAATTTTGTCCTACTGAAGGAATTCCAACCTCCAGTAAGAGTTCTTTAACGTGCACGTCGCATAATGACAGCACACGGGGCCACCGGCTTTACTTCCTCATCCGATGGAAGGCGGCATGCAAAGGTATTTGTTCCCTGCCTAAAATACCAGGACAGTCGATTTTAGCCCGAGCCGGGATTCGATCCCGGGCCTCCAGCGTAGATAGCAGCCGCTCTATCCTATACGCCATCGAATTTGAGTGATTTTCCCGAGTAAACGCAGACGCAAGTATTAACTAAAGATTATAATTTTCGTTGAAACTGCGTACATTTTCGAAAGGTGGAGTTTTTTCTTTCTTTCGAAACAAAGCGGCTTCTCTAAAATCATCAAAGAACACAATATTCTTAAAATAGTCCTCCATTTTCTTTTGCACAGCTAAAAAATAAATGAAATAAAGTGAGCCTGCATGAGTCTTAACAACGTCAACTGACATTATAAGCATATTTTGTGGTGCTATTTTCCCTTTTTACTTTGTCATACGCAGTATGATCAAATCAAAGTCAAGCTTTGTTTTAGAACCCCAAACATCGAGTACCATTTTTTACTTTATCATACGCAGTATGCTAAAGTATTGTAATCATGCCGAAAAAAAAAATTGAGATTTTAGCGGAAATAGGTCTTTTTGGGTCCCCTGAACATTTTTGACCAAGGTACAAAAAAATGTCTGTGTGTGTGTGTGTGTATGTATGTCTGTGTGTGTGTAAACGATTTTTGTGGCGACGATTCCGCAGAAACTACTAAAGGTATCGCGACCAAAGTTCATATTTAGAAGTTTTATGACCAAACTTAGAGCTGAAAAGCTTTTGGTTCAAAAGGGTCCAAAGGAACCGGCTATTTACTCTTAGTATTTTTCAACGATTTTGCAAATGAGCCGTCATTTCTGTAATTTCATCAAAATAGATAAATAATAAATTAAAGTAGAGGAAATTTTGTATAATTTATGTCTATAACATTTAATGGTCAAATTAATAGTTTAGCTGCAGGAGCAAATTCTATTTGATCGAAATCGTGTCTACATTAATACTAGTGGCCTATAGACCGCCTATTGGGTAGATCAGTGAATCGGTACATGGCAGGAATCGATAGACCGCATATACACTACTGTCTTATGTTATATGATAACCAAATGATAACTATAAAGTTGTTTCTATGGACTCATATATATAAAACAAAAATCGTTCAATTAAAAAAAAAAATAGCCTACCGCAATTGAAAACAAAAAATATAATTTGTCGCAATAAATTTGATTTATTTTTTGGGTTGCTTTTTCTTTTCAAGTTGAATAATGTTAACAATACGTATGGTTTCTTATAATGGCATGTTGTTGGCCCAGCAACTACAATCTACACTTATATAGAGAGCTTTAATGAAAAAATAATGACTTGTTTTTGTTTTATTTTAGATTTTATTAACGATGTTTGTCACTTGAAAAAAAAACAATTGTTATATTTTGTTCCCAGTTATTCCATTACTTGAAATAGAAAAAAGCTTCAATTGTTAAAATTACTCAATTTTATGCCAAGTGCAGGAAATCTAAATCTGGCAGTAAAGTAATATTTTTAAGCTATTATTTCACAAAATATAGTTAGAAATTTTCAACTTTAAAAATACTTTAACCTAACTACAAAAAACAATTGAAAAAATTTATAAATATTAGGCCTCTTGTGGGAGACATATTTTTTTCTTAATTGGGTTAATCTTGTTGATGTTATATGTGGGTTCATAGAGATAACATAAATCAACTTAAAACTTTGATTTTCCAAAAAGTTCTTTTTATACACTACTGCTTGGTTGGTCACTACTTATACAGATTGGTATTGTAGATTAATAACATTGTACACATATTGCAGAATATGTAATACATGTATAATAACATTAGTAGGTATTTTTAAATAACAAATAAGCAATGATAATTAAGAAACTAAAACATGATTGAGGCTAAAAATTAAATTAGTTCCATTACAGAGACTGTGCATATAATATATATTTGTAGAACATTGCACATCATTGTTGTATACACGTGTATATATTACAGAAAACAATAAGTAAAAAATGGATTATGAACAAATTTAAATATTTCTTCGTAACATGTAACTGTCAATTTGAATAGAATCTTTTTCCATAATCGCCCCGGAGAAAACGTTTTGTCAATTTACACATAGGTGCGTAGAATCCCACCCTTTAACCGTACAAAATGCCACATTTAGCTGTGCAAAAACGTGTTGAAATAAATAGATTTTAACTAAATCCAAAGTTTGTCCTAATTTATGGTTATAGCAATACAGACCTTGATTGGAAATTGTATTCTTTGTAATATGATTGATGCGCGTATATATATGAAATTGACAATAACATTACGGGTGACCGAGAGTTACGATAGACGATAGACCAATGCGATATTGCGATAAGTCTACTTCAATAACCCTTCCAAATCACCAATGTTGATATTCGTCCCATTTGTTCTGATATATACAAATCTGTTTTGTTCGAAGTAACAGATAACTTTCTTTAACCCAAAATTAGATTCCTTGTTCCTCAGGCTATTTATCACATCGTATATGTTACCTGTGCAAAAATCGAATTAAAAGAAATTCAACTAAAAATATAATAGTTAATGTAACTTTAAAATAACGATAAATAGTTTCATTCGTTCAAATTCTCGTACTAAATGTTTGATTAGAGGAAAAATTCTTGTTTATTTTCTTTCGAGTCATCCCCATTTCTGGCATAGTGAGCTGATGTTCACGTTCTAGGCTTCTCTCTTGCGCTCTGTCAATTCGCACACTACTTTAACTTCGGCTTTCTTGTAGTTGTAGGGGCTCTGGAGACTGAGGCATCTATGTCTCTCGATATACTTTGACCTGGAAGATCTATTGTATGTGGGGCTAAATACGTACAAATTACGTACGACAGTTTGTTTACATCCTGAAATTATTAATAAATAATGTTTTACAAATAATCTGCAATAAATTCACCTTATGCTATGGGTGCGGTTGTTTGGGAAATTTCACCATCAAAATATTAGATTAGGTTGTTAGGACGTTAGGTTAGGTAATGGTTTTGACATTGGCGCTGTACGCAGACCCGACCTGACTGGTCGACTGGTGTACATTGATGCCATCTAACAGCTACCTCTCAAACTGTAATCAATTAGAGAGGGTAAGTAAGGGGCCCTACTAAACGAAAGTCGAAACGCTAATCCGGCTAATTTACTTACTGTGTTTTCGTAGTAACTTACCTGCGCGGTAATATTCGCAGTTTGTCAAATTTTACATATCTTCTAACGCAAATTAATACATATTTTTATACGATCAACATGGTTATAGGTTTTTCATATCATACTTGTGGGGAAGTAACAAATCGCTTAGCTCTGTAGATACCTACTGCAATGTAAATAGGTTTGAGGTTATGATAAGGTTGTCTGCGCTTTTGACGTTTCTTAGCTGGCAACCATGACAACGCGTAATAAATGGCTGTTGGAATGTTGAGGCGCGTTCACCAAAATCGCTCGCTTTTTGGAAAATTTTGAAGCAAAAACGCCCTAGAGGCCGTTTTGCGTCGATTTCAAAAACTCACGCAACGTAGAATTGCCCATATAGTGGATCGGACGCGCTCCGCGCGCCCGAAAAGGCCTCTCCAAATTTTCCATAAAGAATTAAGAAGCCACTTTTTCGCATGTGAAATGGTGAGAAAAAATACGTGAAATCAGTTTACATAATATAGGACTAGGTGCCCAGGATATTTTGAAGTTTTTGACAGTATTTGGAACGTCAGCGTTTGCGAAACGTCAATTCAACACGCAAGTGCATGGAGAATTGCCATGAGGAGCTAGGTGAAACAATATTAAAAAACAATATTTGAGTGCGGATAGCAATGTTATGTTTTCGCGAATAAATATACAAGTAAGATTGTAAGACGGTATGTTAACCTTAAAACTTATTTAGAATATTGAGCATAATTCTTTATGAACTTTTGTAGTTAGCACTGAAGACGGCGTGAAACTCGAAAATATAGTATGCTAGAAGCCAATATAATATATTAATCATCAGAACCAGAACCTTTTTACTTTATCATCCGTAGTATGACAACACTCCATATTTAGAAGCTTTCTGTTGAACCAAGGGTCCAAGGGAACTGGCGTTTTAGTCTTAGCATTTTTGAAAGACATTGCAAATAAGCCGCTATATCTGGAATTTCGTCGTAATAGTTAAATAATAAATTAAAGTAGAGGAAATCTGAATAATTTGACTATGACATTTTTTGGTAAAATTAATAGTTTAGTTACATGAGCAAATTCTATTTCATCGAGATCGCTCGTACTGCATATAAACTAGTTAGGATTTGTCAGATATTGTGATTCTAATGACAGTAGGTAGTGTCAAATGCTGATGTTTTCACATTACCTACTGTAAATATAATCAAAATGTCTCTAGTCTAGTACTAGTAGCTTTATTTTTATGCAGACATGGCCGATCTCGATCAAATAGAATCTCATGCAGCTACACTATTAATTTTATATATGGTATGATAAAGTCATGTGCCTGGCCACATCAGATTTTTTTTATTTCTCTCGCGCTCGTGGCTAAACCGATAGGCAGAAAAACTTTATAGTCACTCCTGTTAAGTAGAAATGATTCAGAAGGATAACGTACTCTATTTAATTTTTTTTTGTTCAGCTATTGCAGAGTTACGCGCTTTCAAAAACAGGGCTCAATACTTTTGCAACCGATAGTAGAAAGTTTTAGTTTTCCAAGATTGGAATCGCTATTCGCTTGCCTCAGTCGTATTTGACGGCTTTACCGCAACTACCAACTGTTACCGGTAAAACTATTCTAGACTGTAAAATGACACGGCAATTTACGAAATTTATGTAAAATTAATATCGTAAGTAAAAAAATAGTACATACACTCGTTTTATAAGGCGTACTATTCTTCGTTTTAATAGGGTATTTGACTATTATTGTAGAACCATCTTAGTGTGTTTATTCCTCACTATACTTTGTAAATGCATTATTTTTCGTTATTATTTACGCAATATTACATAAAAATCAGCGTTAAAAATTGAATCACAAAAAGTCCCGCCAAAACGATAGTTTCTGTTGTACGTAGATCACGTGATTCTTGTGACGTCACACGATACTATATGGTCTGTAAGCAACGGCTTCGTCGCCGTTTGGTAACTGTGTTGTATGATGTGTTGTTTTCACAATTTCTACATAAAAATAGGTTATAAATGGTGTATAAACCCACAAAATCAGAAATATGTCAATAAAAACTCCGGATAAACTATTTGTAGCTGTTCCGCAAGATTTGAAACAACGAAGACAGTGGTTGATACTGGCTCGTAGAAATCCAAATGGAATAAATAGCGGCCAATACAAGTGTATTTTGTTGTGAAGATTACTTCGACAGAACGAAAACTGACTAGGATAAGTTATCTATCGTATTTGCGATACAGGTATAATCTGATAGTTTAAGGTTAGGACTAACCTAACCTACAAAGTTATGCTTACATTCCACCTTTTACACGTTGCTTAGTTCCGAAGCGTAAAAATAAGGATTATGTTTAAAGAAGAATCCCACCATCAAAGTGTTAACCTTCGGTAGATCACCACTAACCGCTTTAACAAAGCTGTTTTCAATTGTTTATAAATTAACGTAGTAAATTCAAACGGGAGATTCATAAGCGTACTAACGAATGACGTCACTGGACACTGAGCCAATTACAGAGCGTTTTCAATCACGTAATAGGACGCGAATAAAATTCAATTATTATTTTGGTTTTTAATGGAAATAAAGCATATTTTTTTCAAAAGTAATAACAAATAGTTTCCCTAAACTGTAATCTATTAGGGCGACTATAATACAAGCCATATTTTTTATACAGTCAAATATCCTATTGTAAAATTACAACTCTCTGAAACACTGTTTAGAGGGGGCAAGTTCAGTGGCGTCAAGTGCTATTCCTAAACTTGCCATTGGATAAAATTTAGAAAAAAACATACCTGATGATATTGGCCTCATTGGACACGTCATGATGTTCTCGCATCGTTGTCCATCAATGTTGAATTCTTCGTTTTCTATGTACAGTTTGATAAATGGCAGCCTCGTGTTGAGATAGTATCGACAGTGAAGATTTCTTGGGTATACTCCAGGATAGGCTGGTGATTGTACGTAGCATGTTTGAAGTCGACAATCTCGAAATATCCTCTCACAGTAAGACCTGAAAGAAGTTTAAAAATTGATATATTTTGTATTTAATATGGGCAATAAATTAACACTGATTTTTGTCTCAAATCCCTTTGATTCGAATAAAACAACAATATTTTTTGTTTAGGTTTGACATATTGGACAAAATCAGTTGCAGTGGAATTCAAAACTTTCGTAAATAAGTATTTCCTTCGCTGACATAACAAGATAAATTGAAAAGTTAATAATCGGCAGCAAAAATATTCCAAAGGGGTTCATAATTTCCTTTCTAAGGCACGATCCTGGTCGTTGAGGCCCGCGCTGAGCTCGATACGACCAGAATAAATGTGTTTATTTATTGGCAGTGGAAAAGTTGTTTTTCTTTCGCCCGCTCAGTTTTCTTTCTTAGGGTAATAAATCGACTAACCGCCATGAGTTGGCGTAGAGAGTCACTCTGAACATTGATTCGAAATCCACCGCAGTGTTACCAACTTATTTTTCGGTAAAGTGTCGAATTTTCAACGCCATTTCTCCTTCGTTGCCGAATAAAAACTACCTGCTTTTCATAATAAATTTAATATTTTACCTAATTGTATGATTATAAGTAATCATTTATTATTAAAACCAAAGTATGTCAATTGAATTAAAGTTTTTTAAAATTACTTTAATCTGTTTCTCAAGGTGATCTCAGGGTGAGGAATCAAAAATTATAGAGCTTTGAAAGTTTGTAATCGGGAATGATAATGTCATAAACATTATTTTCAAATTTGTCGTCACAAGCTGTCAACTTATTATTTTTTTTTATATAGAATCCAAAAATGTTAACGGCGTGAAATTTGGTCCCGGAATTTGGTCCATTACTTATTTCGCCAAAATTACCTTGTGGACTAAAATTCGGCCTTCAAAATTCTGAGTACTGATTTTTCTTAAATAAAAACTGTAGTTTTAACCCAGGAAAAGCTGCGAATTAAAACAATAGCGTCTTAATAGAGAGGATGAATAACACACGCAGGTAAATTACCGTGCATTTTCTCGTCAACTAAACATTCGCTTTTCAGATAGAATACAGAGAGTAACGGAGAGTTTTGTTGCAAAGAACAAACCTAAACCGTGTCTACTACGATTTCCATTACTAATGCGTTATTGTGTGTGCGCTAAATGACTTCACCGAAATTAAAATTTGGCTAAATATGTGTTTTGGACAAGAAAAGCAGCCAATGAACAGCAAAATATGTGATTTATTTGCTTTTATGCTATTTTCATAATGTAAGTCCTTGATCAGAAACAAAAAAATCATAATTATGTATGGCATGTTGACTCTCCTGGTGATAGGTAATGCTAAGGTGTTAGACTCACTATTTTTTGTTCACCACCCCATACCCTCGCCATAGTACCCTTTATATGAGAAAAAGTTTCCCCAAATTTACAATTTTACAATGTCACGTGTTTTATTATTGTTTATGGCAGAAGTGATTATTATTGGAATATTGACATATTTTTTGTCATTTATTAACTAATTTGAAATTGCTTAAACAATTACAATTTGTTTAAACAAAAATATACGATGGTACTAACATATTTTTCTATTTTTTGCAGAAGTTATTAAATTATTAGTTCCTTTCTGCTGTGTTTAAACAACTACCATTTGTTTAAACAAATATAATATACAATTTTGCGACCATATTTTCTATTTTTTTAAGGAAATTATTATTAGGAGCATTTTGGTCATTTACTAATTAATTTGCAATAGTTTCAACAAATACCATTTTGTCAAAAATATACAATGTTACGGACATATTTTTCCTTTTTCCTGAGAAATTATTACTAGATTGTTGGCATTGTCTGTCATTAATTAACTAGTTTGCAATTGTTTAAATAAATACCATTTCTTTTAAAAATATATACAATGGCACTGAGTACAGACAAATCTTTTTGGCAAAAATTATGATTGTATTTCTAGTCATTTTTTTCTTGCCAAATTTGTTAACTTATTTTCAATTATAACCTATAATAATAATTAGTGTTGGAACCAAAATACTAATTTTTGTCAAGAAATACGTACCAACATTGTATATTAATGTTTAAACAAATTTATTTGTTCAAACTGCACACTAAGTAACTAATTACAAAAAACCGCGATGCCGGCGATATAACAATAATAATTTCTACAAATGAAAAAAAATATAAATTTCTTTAAAAAATGGAACTTGTTTAAAGTATTGCAAATTTTAATAATAAAATGCTAAAATTCTAACAATAAATGACAAAAAATGCCAATAATTTAATAATAGTTTCTACAATATAAAAAAATCTGATGTGGCCAGGCACATGACTTTATCATACAATATATAAACTTAATAGTTTAGCTGCATGAGAATCTATTTGATTGAGATCAGTCGTGTCTGCATTAAAATAAAACTAGTTAGCCAGGATTAAACAGATAAATAAATAATTCCTTTATTAAAATAAGACAATATTAAATGCAACAAAATATTATTTATATTTACGGCGCAGTTCAGCATACTTGTTTCCAAATTGCCTTATTCTTCCACTCAACCCCTTACGCAAACTAGAACTAAGACATAACTGTAGCAATAATATAAAAATAATTCCGAGAACTTATCAAAACAAAAACAAACAAAAAATTACTCTAGAGTATAATTACACGTAATTGCAGCAAATCCAACTCAACAAAACATCGCACCTGCCCATAAAAACAAAAATTAAAACAGCCTCCAACGTGCGCTCGATGCCTATAGTCACCCCTGTTGAGCAAATAGACAACGCTTCACCTTTCCCCCAAAACTGTTTAACGATCAATTTTTCATAACTTCCCTGAAACCATTGTATATGTGACTGACCTGGTAAGAGAAGGACTGTTTATACAGCTCAGTGTGATGGGCAGGTGGAGCAAACAAACCACCGAATCTAAAATTAAGGTTATGGACATCCGTTCTACAGCATATCTTCCGCATGAGGTATTGTGGGATCCTAGTGGATAGCAACTTATGATACAATATTGCTGCATGCAACACCCTAGTGTTATCCATGTTCAACCACCCCAAGTCGCCCAGCCCATTCGATACATGATCATACTTCGTCAAACCAAAAGCAAACAGAACACATGCATTTGAACACGCTGCCTATCCGACGCCATCAGGCAAGGACGGTACACGGTATCACAATATGAGATCTTTTGATACTATAAACTACTGTCTATTAATTGTGAGATAATGTCAAAACATGAACATTTGACACTTATCAAAACTGGTACTGCCATTATACTGAAAAATTTGCAAATCCTGGTTCACTATATAGTATTAAATCAATGCAGATGCGACCGATCTCGATCAAATAGAATTTGCTCTTACAGCTAAAATATTAATTTTACCAAAAAATGTCATAGGCATAAATTATTCAAAATTTCCTCTGCTTTAATTTATTATTTAACTATTTTGACGAAATTACAGAAATGGCGGCTCATTTCTAAAATCCTTGAAAAAGGCTTAGAGTAAACACCCAGTTCCTTTGGACCCTTTTGAATCAAAAGCTTTTCAACTCTAAGTTTGGTCATGAAACTTCTAAATATGAAGTTCCGTGCCGATACCTTTAGTAGTTTCTCCGGAATCGGATTCACAAAAATTGAGTACACACACACACACACACATACACACACACACACACACACACAGACATTTTTTTGTACCTTGGTCAAATATGTTCAGGGGACCCAAAAGGACATATTTCCGCTAAAATCTCAAAAATTTTTTTCGGCATGATTACAATACTTTACATACTGCGTATGATAAAGTAAAAAATATATCCGTAACAATGTATATATTGTTTAAACAATTAGGATTTGTTTAAACAATTACAAATTAGTTCATAAATGTCATAAAACTGACAATAACCTATTAAGAATTTATGCAAAAAATATAGAATTTATGTCCATTACGATTATTGTTTAAACAATTGCAAATTAGTTAAAAAATGACAAAAATACCTATATTCTAATAATTTTTGCTAAACTAGATAAATATGTGCGTAACCACATATATATTTTTTTTTGAACAAAAGGCATTTGTTTAAACAATTGCTAATTAGTTAATAAATGAAAGAAAAGCAATAAATTTATAATTTTTGCAACAAATGGAAGAATGAGTTAACATCGTATATATTTTTAAAACAAATTGTAATTGTTTAAACAATTTTTTAATTTTTAAATTAGTTAATATATGACAAAAAACATGTCAATAATCCAATAACAGTTTTTTTTGTCAGAAAAATAATAAATCACGTAGTTCAGGTATTATTTTGATCAGAATTCCTGATTCAAAAGTTTGCATCAATTATTTTTCTTGGAAATATAATGCAATTGTGAAAAACTGATAATTTATTCGAGACATATTAGCAAGTGAGCAAATTTAAGCTATCCTCAACCAGTTATGGACACTCTGTAGTCTTTAAGTATGTCTAACTATAGATATGTTTCCAAGGAAGATACGTTTGCTTGAATTTATCACAGACAAATGGTCAAAAAATCACACACGTCAACAAAAAGAAAAGTGAGATGACAGTTTTTTTAATTCAGGCACCGTGTTTCTAGTAATGATATAAATAAATATATTGCGTGGCAAGTTTCTCCATTTATAGGTTGGTAATGTTGTACTCACCCTTGGACGACCTCTCCTCTCCGATTCGGATAGAGCTCTGGATGCTGTCCGTACCTCAAATAGACCACCAACTGTTGTTCGGCCCTGGTGTCAAAACTGAAGTAGGTTTGGTCCGTAAAATTCTCCGAATGAAAAACGACTTTGACGAAAGATGTCTCCGACATGAACGTCTGCGGTTGCTCCGACTCGCCGCAGAACATCCCAGGTTCTTTTCTATTCGAGACATCGGTCTTCGCATTACCGTCAACAATCTGTAAGAAAAGAATTCGTAATTGTTAGATTTTATATCGATAAAAATACACAATATGTTATTGAGATAGAAATATAATAGAAAGACAAGTAAAAGAAGACACAGAAGATACAAAATAGCTTTGCCCTTACGTACAAAGGCATGTTACATTACATTGGTCCATTTAGATATCCGCACAACACAGCAGCTGGTGCTAAAGTTGGTAGTTTCGCTCAGCGGGACTAAGTTAGTTATTTTTCGTGTGATACAGTTGGTGGTGGCCACTTATTTTTAAACAAACAGGTCGGAATGTAGCAGCTGTTTCCATAATTTGCATGGAAAGTTTCGTATATGAACGTTGGTGTTGGTTGCGCACATGGTATCTTTGCTTTTGGATGTTATAATGTCTCAAGGTCTTGTAATTCATTATATAGTATATTAACCTCAAAAACTAACAGGCAGACCATGATTTAATTTGACGTATGTGTTTTTTGTTTGTTTTTGGTTGACACTAAAAACTAATCAACCAGAATTGGAAATAAGCATATTAAAATAATAAGTTTTGTACAACAGTGAGCTCAATTCAATTGAGTTCAATATATTGGTTTTCGATAACTGGTTTGTTAAATCAATATCATCAACAGATGTGTATTGAGGTTATATAATTCATAATAACGTCACTAACATATTAAAATAAAAAAATTGCTAAAGCACGTGTGTTTTAACAACGTGCACAACAAAGAAGAAGTAAGTGTACTGTTTTTCATTTTATAGAATTGTTTTCTCTTTCTAATAAAACGTTTATGGGTGCTTCTACATACAATTACATATTGTGTCCTAGAATGCATAACTTGTGCATTAAAATAATACATATTGGGCATTCAATAAATATGAATATGTTACATGAACAATATTTAATTCATATTGTGCCCTAAACTGAAAAACTTGTACATAAAAATTAACGCTGATCTGATTTTGACGATTCGTATGTTAATGATATTCGTATGTTAATAATCACCCGCACTACTTCGAATGGTTTAGCTTTTCAGCCGACGCACTAGCGCACTGTTATCTAGCAGCTGTATGGCTTCAAAGTTGTCGTAGTGGAGTAGACGATCCTCGTGCTTCTTAGCAAATTTTGATATTTCGCTAGTTACCATCTCCATACGAACGTCCCGATGAAGATTGGTGTTTTTGATGTACCATGGTGCACCAACAATGGCCATCAGATCTTTATTTTGGAACCTCTGAATGAGGTTGATATTGGACTGCTTAGTGCATCCCGATAACTGTATTCCATACACCCATACTGACTACTGGCTTTAATAATTGCTTGTATAGTTGGAGTTTATTTTGCACTGACAGGGCTGACCTCCGTCCCATTAGCCAATACATTTTGCGGAATTTTAGGTCGAGTTCGTTCCGCTTTTTCTTGACATGTACTTTCCATCTAAGCTTGGCATCCAGTGTCATGCCAAGGTATGCTGTATCCGCGTATGGAATATCGTTCCCATTAATGGTTACTGAAATATAGTTAACTCTCTTATTGGTGTAGTTTACATGCGTGGATTTTCCTTCATTTAGTTTGATGCGCCATTTCTTTGTCCAAAGGTTGATTTTGTTTGCAGCTATCTGTAAGTCTTTAGTTGCTTCTTCGACACTGTCACTAATCGCCAAAGTAGCCGTGTCGTCTGCAAATATTGCCACTGTGCTTTCTCCCGGAACAAGAATATCATAAGTATACAGTAGGTAGAAAACTTCCTTGTGGTACTTGTGATTTTAACAGTACTGTATATTCAGTAGGAAGCTGCTGTTCCAGTTTCTCGAAGAGTCCATCACGCTACACCTTATCGAAAGCCTGAACAACGTCTAAAAATATTGCTGAGCAAATTTTCTTTTCCTCAGGAGCCTTTTCTATAACGTCGGTAATTCGGTGTACCTGATCGATTGTTGAATGTCGAGCTCGAAAGACGAATTGATGTGATGGAATAGTTTGATTTTTCTCAAGAATTGGGTATATTCTCTTGATAAGTAATTTCTCAAACAGTTTTGAACTGGCTGGTAATAAAGGTATAGGTCTGTAGGAGGCTACATCATTTGGCGGTTTACCGGGTTTGGGTATCATGATGACCTCAGCCACTTTCCAGAATCGATTTAAATGCTTCAACATTTAGGACAAAGCTTTTAGGATTCAAGATTCAGATTAAGGTTTCCTATGAAGCCATTTTGAGGTTTCAAGAACAATGGCTTTATGTGGTATACATTTGTAAACATTCCAAAAATTGCAAGTTTAATATTTTTACCTCACTTTTTTTCGATAACTTTGTACGCGCTTATTATATGTGCGCTACAGGTTGCAGGACTTAATGCACATTATATTCTTTATAGGGCGCATTATAATTTTCTCATGCTACAATTTAGATTACTGAATGCGCTTATAATGTTTTCAAATGCTGAGTTATTTAAATCATTGGAAATATATTTATTTTTAAGCTGATCATTATATTTTCATAGAGGTAAAGATTGTATTGCACATTTATCACTTTATCATACGCAGTATGATAAAGTATTGCAATCGTGCCGAAGAAAAAAATGCGATTTTAGCGGAAATTGGTTTTTTGGGTCTCCTGATTTTTGACAAAGGTACAAAAAAAAATCTGTGTGTGTGTGTGTACCCGATTTTTGTGACGACGTTCCGGAGAAACTACTAAATGTATAGGGACGAAAGTTTATATTTAGAAGTTTTATGACCAAACTAAGAGCTGAAAAGCTTTCGGTTCAAAAGGGTCCAAAGGAACTGGCTATTTTCTCTTAGCATTTTTCATCGTTTTTGCAAATGAGCCGCCCTTTCTGCAATTTCGTCAAAATAGATAAATAATACATTAAAGTAGAGGAAATTTTGTATAATTTATGTCTATAACATTTTTTGGTAAAATTAATAGTTTAGCTGCAGGAGCAAATTCTATTTGATCGAAATCGTGTCTGCATTAATATAGCATTTGCCAGATATTTTTATTCTAATGACAGTAGGTAGTGTCAAAGGCTGATTTTTGACAATACCTAGTGTCAATATCTGTCAAATCCTGGCTAATTCGTTTTATTTTAATACAAACACGATCGATGTCGATCATATGTCGATAGAATCCCATGCAGCTAAACTATTAATTTTATATATTGTATGTCATGTGCCTGGCCACATCAGATTTTTTAAAATTCAGAACTAGTTAAATGTTTAGTCTTTAAAGTTTGGCACTTTAGTAATAAAAATGTTCGAAAACAAGTCATTTGAAAATGGTTAAATACTGATAAATCTGATTGGACTCGATAAATGGAAACTGCATAGCTGTTTTCAATAATTTTCTTTTGCGGTGAATACAAATCCGGACTCTCCCTATCAAGATATCGTTATTAGAATTTTAATACAACTGTTTCGAAAATCTTACGGAAAATCCTTAATGTGCGAATTCGAACTCATCGTAAAGAAATCTGTCGATACGCTTATGCAGTCTGCCTTCACAAAATCGGTGTTCCCCAGAGTTTACATATTTTACACTTTTTATTTGCATTTTTCTCAAATAATTTACTGTTGTAAATTTGAACATCATTGAATTTATAAATAGATCTCCTACAAATACAAAAAAATATGAAATGATTCTTTTAAATCATTTCAATATAAGATTTTGCAATTTCCAATAGTTTAAATTTAAAAATATCCAACGGGACCTACAGTCCTACTATCCTACTATCGTTTTCTTAGTTTAAAACATCTCCACCTTTGACATTTTCCCTCATGAATTTCCTTTGAGCCATTAGAAAATCACATATTCCAGGATCAATTCTTTTAATTTACCATCGTTCTGCCCACCGTTTCGAGTATTCGTTTGACGTGTACCGCAATTGGTTTGAGAAAAAAGAGAGAACTCCGTTGGGACTGGAATAGTGAGGAGGAAGGGGTGCCACTTGAGCCCTTGACGACCCGTTGACGATGTTTTCCACCCTTCAGGCGGCCCACCACTACTCCTCAAGCGCCTGAATACTTTCTGCCTCCATTTCAATATGTACGGGAGTGAGAGTAGGCCGGTGCCGTATTTACGCATCCCATCCCGGTTTCCAATTATTTTTAATTGCTCTTCAGGCGGGCTGATGCCGTTTGTTCCTTTCCCCCATCGGACGAGTTACCTCGTTTCCGACAAAAGACAGACCGCCGCCACTGCGGCCTCCTTCTTCTTCCGTAGGCTTGCGCCGAGTATCTGTTTTAATTATTTTCTTGTTCCTTTGGAGCGACGTCGGTGTTGTTTTCTTTCTCTATTACCTGTTCAATGGTGACAGAGTATCCATGAATGGATTGGTGATGAAAATAGGTAAATACTGTTCTTTCATGTATTCTTTTTGTGTATTAACGTGATACGTTAACAATGTTTGGTACAGTTTAGATTTCTTTCAAGGGAATAATGGTTGGTTCTTTTATTAAATAGGTCTTGCCGAACACTAACTTGGACTTACAAATACCGAATTCTGTCTCAACATGATCAAAAGTATCATCCATTGGTGTTATTGCTTTAGAAGGCGTTGATAACACTGTGCGACACATTTTGATCAACTTTCTTCCTCCCGGAAAATGTTAGCTAATAATGATTCTATATGACCCCCTGAACACAACCCCCATGGCGCTTTTGTAGGTTAGCTCGAATAAGCGGATACAAAAACACTCTGTTCATAATTGTAAAATAGTCCAGTCAAATCGTTTCCGTGGGTGCCTGTTCCAGGAAAAAAATATAGAAGTTTGTTTTTCTCATTCTATATGTTTTTTGGAGTGCTGAATCCGAATTTCAACTTTGCTACTTCCCACGGATGTGGCTTCCTAACGCAAATCGCAAAAAACAAAACAAAATCGATCGTTTTTTAGTTTTTTGCGAAAAATTGATATAACTATGCACTTTTCGAGGTACCTATGTGAAGTTAGCCCCCAGCCCCCTCTTATGGGAATTTACGTGTATAGAAAAACTCTAATTACTCGAGTACCGTTAGAGATACCGCAACAAAACTAACACTGTTCGAACGAACGTTCTTCTGCCAATCTAAATGTGGAAAAGTCCGATCCGAAATATGTAAATTAGTGTCCGTAATTAATTAATAACTGTTTAGGTGACACGGAATATTTGCAAAAATCGGGATTTTCATTGGGCTGTATCTCGTTAACCCTTTGTTCAATCTTAATAAAACCCACACCATTCGATTCCCCGCTTCTTTGACTATAGGAATGTCAAAAGGTCCGATCCCGATTAGATAGGTTTGAAGTAGTAGGCGTGGGCGAAGGTCGGCATGTTTTGCAACAGCTTGCGTTGTTAAACCGGCCGGCCGTCTTCCAGCCCCCTCTTATGGGAATTTACGTGTATAGAAAAACTCTAATTACTCGAGTACCCTTGTAGATACCGCAACGAAACTAACACTGGTCGAACTAGCGTTCTTCGGCCAATTTAAAAGTGGAAAAGTCCGATCCGAAATATGTAAATTAGTGTCCGTAATTAATTGATAACTGATTAGGTGACAGGGAATATTTGCAAATATCGGGATATTCAATGGGCTATATCTTGCTAACCCTTTATACAATCTCAATAAAACCAACACCATTCGATTCCCCGCTTCTTCGACTATAGGAATCTCAAAAAGTCCGATCGCAATTAGATACGTTTGAGGTAGTATGCGTGGGCTCTTAGTAAGGCATGTTTTGAGACAGCTTGCGTTGTTAAACGGGACGTCCGTTGGATATTGATTGTTGCAAATTTATATACCCATACATTCATGGTGCTGGATCCACTAACAAATAATCCTTCCACAGCCACATATTTAGATAGAATGCAAAATTTCTTAAATCAGCTGCTTTTACGCACCCATTTGTGACATTCAAATGCAAAAATATTTCATACCCAATTCAACGCGATTCATATAACTGTGGTGTTTACATCATAATTCATTACGCTGAATGTTTTTTTAAAGAAAATTCGATTGCAACAGACTTTAATCCAACCTCGTATAGAGCATATATAAAAGACACCATTCTAACTTATTCTGAACTCACAGTTAATTCATGTATATACTGCGGAGAAGGTGGAATGGAGCCTCCACATGAATGCAGTAAATGCAACAGGCAAAGTCATCATGTTTGTTATGGCAACTCAATAAAATATTTTGTGTGTGATTTTTGTGGTACATCTTAATTGACAATCATTAACAGACTTTATCCACCCATATGCGTGGGCTAAGGTTGGCATGGCAACACCATACTAACTTATTCTATCGAATTTTATAGTGGGAAAGTCCTATCAGAAAGTACATTTTTATGAATATGTATTACGAATATGTATATAAAAATTGACTTGTTCTGCTTAAACATAAAAGCTGATGTGGACTACAGCAATAATAACGTCATTTTGGACAAAACAGGTATTGTCATTGTATGCCCAGAAGAAATTTCGTCAGAAGATTTTAACATTTTTATCGTAGAGCGCAGATATTCGACTCGGTCACTTGAACCTAGTAAATGTGGAACAGTTCGGTCATAAATAAGAGCAGAATTTGAGATATTGTCTGGTTAATACATTTTTATTGGATTTTTATGCCAAAATCCAGATGGGTGGATAAAGTCTGTTAATGATTGTCAATTAAGATGTGCCACAAAAATCACACACAAAATATTTTGTTGAGTTGCCATAACAAACATGATGACTTTGCCTGCTGCATTTACTGCATTCATGTGTAGGCTCCATTCCACCTTCTCCGCAGTATATACATGAATTAACTGTGAGTTCAGAATAAGTTAGTATGGTGTCTTTTATATATGCTCTATAGGAGGTTGGATTAAAGTTTGTTGCAATCGAATTTTCTTTAAAAAGACATTCAGCGTAATGAATTATGTAAACACCACAGTTATATGAATCGGGTTGAATTGGGTATGAAATATTTTTGCATTTGAATGTCACAAATGGGTGCGGAAAAGCAGCTGATTTAAGAAATTTTGCATTCTATCTAAATGTGTGGCTGTGGAAGGATTATTTGTTAGTGGATCCAGCACCATGAATGTATGGGTATATAAATTTGCAACAATCAATATCCAACGGACGTCCCGTTTAACAACGCAAGCTGTCTCAAAACATGCCGTAGTAAGAGCCCACGCATACTACCTCAAACGTATCTAATTGCGATCGGACTTTTTGAAATTCCTATAGTCGAAAAAGCGGGGAATCGAATGGTGTTGGTTTTATTGAGATTGTATAAAGGGTTAGCGAGATACAGCCCATTGAATATCCCGATTTTTGCTAGTATTCCCTGTCACCTAATCAGTTATCAATTAATTACGTACACTAATTTACATATTTCGGATCGGACTTTTCCGCTTTTAAATTGGCTGAAGAACGCTCGTTCGACCAGTGTTAGTTTCGTTGCGGTATCTATAAGCGTACTCGAGTAATTAGACTTTTCCTATACACGTAAATTCCCATAAGAGGGGGCTGGAAGACGGCCGGCCGGTTTAACAACGCAAGCTGTTGCACAACATGCCGACCTTCGCCCACGCCTACTACTTCAAACCTATCTAATCGGGATCGGACCTTTTGACATTCCTATAGTCAAAGAAGCGGGGAATCGAATGGTGTGGGTTTTATTAAGATTGAACAATCGGTTAACGAGATACAGCTCATTGAATATCTCGATTTTTGCAAATATTCCGTGTCACCTAATCAGTTATTAATTAATTACGGACACTAATTTACATATTTCGGATCGGACTTTTCCGCTTTTAAATTGGCTGAAGAACGCTCGTTCGACCAGTGTTAGTTTCGTTGCGGTATCTATAAGGGTACTCGAGTAATTAGAGTTTTCCTATACACGTAAATTCCCATAAGAGGGGGCTGGAAGACGGCCGGCCGGTTTAACAACGCAAGCTGTTGCACAACATGCCGACCTTCGCCCACGCCTACTACTTCAAACCTATCTAATCGGGATCGGACCTTTTGACATTCCTATAGTCAAAGAAGCGGGGAATCGAATGGTGTGGGTTTTATTAAGATTGAACGAACGGTTAACGAGATACAGCTCATTGAATATCTCGATTTTTGCAAATATTCCGTGTCACCTAATCAGTTATTAATTAATTACGGACACTAATTTACATATTTCGGATCGGACTTTTCCACTTTTAAATTGGCCGAAGAACGCTCGTTCGAACAGTGTTAGTTTTGTTGCGGTATCTCTAGCGGTACTCGAGTAATTAGAGTTTTTCTATACACGTAAATTCCCATAAGAGGGGGCTGGAAGACGGCCGGCCGGTTTAACAACGCAAGTTGTCGCAAAACATGCCGACCTTCGCCCACGCATACTACCTCAAACACATCTAATTGCGATCGGACTTTTTGAGATTCCTATAGTCGAAGAAGCGGGGAATCGAATGGTGTTGGTTTTATTAAGATTGAACAAAGGGTTAACGAGATACAGCCCAATGAAAATCCCGATTTTTGCAAATATTCCGTGTCACCTAAACAGTTATTAATTAATTACGGACACTAATTTACATATTTCGGATCGGACTTTTCCACATTTAGATTGGCAGAAGAACGTTCGTTCGAACAGTGTTAGTTTTGTTGCGGTATCTCTAACGGTACTCGAGTAATTAGAGTTTTTCTATACACGTAAATTCCCATAAGAGGGGGCTGGGGGCTAACTTCACATAGGTTTTCGAGGTACACAATTTCATACAAAAATAAAGTACTTTAAATTTTCTTATAAGAGCAGTCCTGCATTTTTGGTTGAACGGTTTGGCCGCTACAGCGCGCCGAAAGAAGGGCGAATTTTCCTACTTTACGTAAAATCAAGTTTTTTAGTTAGTTAAAAAGGCAACAATTGTGCTAAAACTATATTAATACACAAATTACACATCTATCAATCACCTATTCGCCAAACCGTGTACCCGCGAGAGTGGGTTGATATATTATGCTATATTAATAGGCTTACCATACGTCCCGGTTTGACCGGGACAGTCCAAGTTTGAGACATCGGTCCCGGCGTCCCGGCCGGTTTAATATTATGTCCTGGTTAAAATTCGTAAGAGACTTTTATATCAGTAATCAGATCAGTACACAGAAGAAAAATCTCTTGTAGTTGGAGTTGGAGTTGTCGCTGAAAATTGTTTATGTTTTTGAAAAATTAATGCATGACATTATTCCATACTTTTATATGTTATTCCATATTTTTTAAGAACTATTCATTGATTGCTCTCAATTTCTTTTAGTAATTGTTGCCTGATGAAGATTCAAATAAATAAAGAGTCGAAACGTTGCAAATTATAAAAGGTTGTAATTATTTTGGCTGGTCGTCCCTCCACAAATATTCCTTTTTTGTTATTCCATACGTCTAAATGTAGCAAGCAACTCCTAAATCACAATAATTTGCATCGAGTATGTATGTAAGTTTGAAATATAATACGAGGAAGAGCTATGGAAAAAAGTTATAATTTTGATCAACAATGTTGTATGCTTCATATGCGAAATTGCAAGTAATTAATCGTTGTATTTACTAATAAACTGGGGGATTTTCTCCGTGGTAACCAACCCCTTACAGAATAATTTGTATCCATTACTTACGAGGGTATTGCGGACAAATTACATACCTTTGCTACAAAAAAGTTGATATCGTTTTCTCTTATGCAAAATTGTAGACAATTAATTAAATATTTTACTTTTAAATGCTGTTAGGTGGTGGATCTCATGACGATATTATGTAAGGCATGGTGTGGATGAATTGATATTTTGGTCGGCTGTATTATTAAACTGTTTATAGCTTTTTCCAAAATTACTGTATAACTTTCCAGCAGACACCAAACTATAGGTAATTAGTTGGGATTGCCATATATTTATGAATGCAAACTGTTTAGCTCGTATGCGTACAACCATTAACAACGATATTGTACTTATATTGTGTGGCTTCTGAACTGAACATGGAATATACATTACGGTGTTCTGCTTTCGCAAAATATTAATAAGTTTTTCAAAAGTTTTTATATAAGTTTCTATCAAATTAAACGTTGAAGGGTTGTATAATTTTTACTTTATCATACGCAGTATGTAAAGTATTGTAATCGTGCCGAAAAAAAATTTTGAGATTTTATCGGAAATAGGTCTTTATGGGTCCCCTGAACATTTTTGACCAAGGTACAAAAAAATGTCTGTGTGTGTGTGTGTGTATGTGTGTGTGTGTGTGTGTGTGTGTGTGTGTGTGTGTGTGTGTGTGTGTGTGTGTGTGTGTGTGTACCCAATTTTTGTTAATTCATTTCCGGAGAAACTACTAAAGGTATCGGCACGGAACTTCATATTTAGAAGTTTCATGACCAAACTTAGAGTTGAAAAGCTTTTGGTTCAAAAGGGTCCAAAGGAACTGGGTGTTTACTCCAAGCCTTTTTCAAGGATTTTAGAAATCAGCCGCCATTTCTGTAATTTCGTCAAAATAGTTAAATAATAAATTAAAGCAGAGGAAATTTTGAATAATTTATGCCTATGACATTTTTTGGTAAAATTAATAGTTTAGCTTTTTAGTTTATTCTAAGCCTTTTTCAAGGATTTTGGAAATGAGCCGCCATTTCTGTAATTTCGACAAAATAGTTAATTAATAAATGAAAGTAGAGGAAATTTTGAATAATTTATGCCTATAACATTTTTTGGTAAAATTAATAGTTTACCTTCAAGAGCAAATTCTATTTGATCGAGATCGGTCGCATCTGCATTGATATGAAATTACATAGTAGCCAGGATTTTGACAAATATTTTTTTGTGTGTCACATTCGAAAACAGCTGATCTCATCAGAGGTTGGAGAACCACTATGGAACGTGCCGCTGTAGTGCGCAAAATTATAAAATACAAATTTCAAATAAAATAAGATCACCAATTTGATTGTTTGTTGATAAGAAATATCAACCCGTCTTTATATCTAATTCTAAAAGTGATACATTGAGAAAATTATAAATAAAGTATAGCGATGAGTGTAGTTTTATTTTAGTATGTTGGTAGGGATGTGTCATGACAAATATAAATCTGTCAGAATTTGAATTACCTTTTTAAGGTGCGTTTTCATTAGTGATAATGGCAGTGGTAGCAGACGCCGTTATAGTATTTCCAATAGAAAATTGCTAGTGACGCATGTTTATGTACATGCAAACTAATATGTGTCATTATCACGATATGTAAGAAATACTATAATTTCGTATTCTACCACCGCCATTAGCTACCATTACCTACCAATCGGAACGCACCTTTCGTCAAAGTGGTACCAACCTAGCATTTACTATACAGAAATCATTTATTTTTTTTTTAAATACGTATTTCTTAAAAAGCAACACAATAAACGTTGATGTCGCTCCTGCCAAAAACTAGATAGCGCGACTCGCTCATATGCGACGGCGACACTCTGCCTTCGGTGACGCGCCGTATCACCGCTCGTCGCGCTATTCCGTACTTTCGGCATTTGTGACATAAATAACTATTATTCTAATGACGTAGTGTAGGTAGTGTCAAATGCTGATGCTTTGACAATACCTACGATTTATCTCTATAGAATAGATTATCATGCAGCTAAACTATTAATTTTATATATTGTATGATAAAGTCATGTGCCTGGCCACATCAGATTTTTTGGTAATGTCTTAAGTACTTAAATTTGTATTATGATTGCTTATATACACAATTTAAAAATTTCAACAAATGAGAATATTTAGTAAATAAATAAGTCAATTCTTTGTGTATACAGGTTTCAGTGCTTTAAATTTGCAACGTTAAAAAAGTCGTGAAAATTCAAGTATTTCCAACAGGTTTCGAGATAACGCGCTATCTCTGGCTAATTTGACTCCACTAGTAAGAGCAATATTGTTCTGTAAATTAATTTTTGGTATGAAATGCTCCAAATTTTATGAGGTGTTTGAAGAATATTATACTATAATAGAAAAACTTATCGACACTTTAGCGAAAAATACGGGAGGGTCAATAAGTAACCGTCTGACGTCTCACATTTAGGCAATGTCATGGAGAAAGGGGCAATGTAAACTTTTAGTTTGGTATCTATGAAAACAAAATTGAAATAATATGTCACAAAATAAGTTATCAGTTATCACGTCTTATTTTTAAACGTAATTTTTTGTAATTTTTTATGTGTAGAAATTACGAATTTTGATATTCCTGATTCATGATATTCCGGATTATATATAGAGATGAAATATATAAGAAAAACACATGGGAAGCAACTAAGAGATAAAAAGAAAAAAATTAAAACAAAATAGCAACCACCGGGACCACTTGGGGTTGTTGGTTAGCGCTCGCGGACGTGGAGTTTTCGCGTTTTTTTAAATTTTATTTCTAAAAGTAATTCTTGTCCCGGTTCGACATTTCAAAATTATGGTAAGCCTACATATTAAGCTAAGCGAAGCCGCTAAGTCAAAAACCCGAATGTTTATAAAAAAAAATTAAAAATTACTTAGTACATTAAGTACTAATTAAAAAAGAGCAAATATATAGTTAATAAATAAATAGTAATAATATAGGTCTCTACTACATTTTTGGTGAAGCTTTTTACTTTATCATACTGCGTATGATAAAGTAAAAAGTATCTCGAATTTTTTTCTGGTTTTCAAAAATGAAGAAACGATAATTTTTTACTTATGAAAATCTAGAATTGCCACTTATACCATGTAGCTAATGCTATTGTATATATGAATAGGGTGTAGGGTGTTATTTTTTGATGTGGCACATCAATCTTTTGCATTTTGTGTGCTTTTTTTGTCCGGAGATAACAAAATAACTAAGAAAACCATATTAAGGACTTTTTATCATACATTTGTTGTCGTCATTTACGTCATTTAACTACTACAAAATGAATTGATATTTGGAGCGAAAAAAGTGAAGCACTAAACAAAGTTTCAACACATTAAACAACTAACTAACCTACCAGCGAGTAATATAATCAAAATGAGACAAATTGTTGAGAAGAAAATAAATTTTCAATTCGTGACAAATTTTTCATTATCCCCTAATTCTTTCTACCAGTGTAAAGCAGTACCCCAGAACTCAAAATAGAAAGTTTCATAAAAAGTTTCAAAATTCCATCCAAATTATATTATTATGATACAAATTTTAAGAAAATTTAAATTTTTAATCATTCTCTGATGTTACAAACCGATGTTGTTTCTGTGCAACTCTGAACAACTATTACTAGTGAATTTTTCTGATACAAAATAACTATTTTATGATTGTAGTCGTGAAAGTGTGATGTCGTTAGTAGATACTTTTTATAATTTCTTTATGTTTGTTTAAATTAGTTTGTTTAATTTAATGCGATTACAAAAAGTTGAATTTCCTGTCTGCTTTTTCGGAAACAAACCAGTTTTTGTTATTAGGGTGTTATTGTGATAGCCATATCAATGTTTGCATAAAATCACCAATCACACTGTGTATTTATTGATTTTGTATTAATGGTAGGACAAAATGTATTACACAGACGCTCAGACTCAGGCAATATTGAAAAAAAAATTTGAATTTGTTATTTTTTCTAGAGAATATGTGATTTTCAGTATCAGATTATTTGAAGTAATCGAGTCAATTGAAGTCAAGTCAATTTTCAGCAGAATCCCGAACGACATCAGACGGAAGCTCAGGGTTTCCTGGAACCATTGCTGAGTAACGCTGTATTAGAGACTGGAACGTTCACGCTACCAGAATTACCAACCACAAGGCTTGCGAAGATATGACGTTTGAGAGACCATGAGTTATTGGATGGAATCATATGCATTCCGAAACGGGTGAAGTTTACGTGACTGGAACGGCCTAATTGATGAAAATGTCATTACCTTTTGTGTTTAGATGATACATAGAGATGAAGGAAATAAGAAAAACACATGGGAAGCAAAATCTAATCATAAATAGTTTCGTAAGAACCTTTGAAAGTCACGTATTTTAGTTTATGTGGGGATTTTTTGTTTTGGCTAGTTTGAACGCCTGTTTGAACGGACTGAATTTTAGGGAATTACTTAAATTTTGTTAAAATGAGGGCGCTAGCGGATCTACTCATTTTACCAAGGTACATGAAGTATGAGCCTATCGTAAGAGGAACAAAGTTTGCAAAGAGGATAGAAAATGATTACCCTGTGCAGAAACTTAGGCACTATTGCAAAATAACTAGACATTTGCAGCAACAGTATTCAATCCATTGAAGGAATGCCCTATCTATTCAATAACCGTCTCATACCTGGAAGTTTACGGTTTAGCAGTGAAGATTCCAATCGGAAATTGGCGACGGACTCCAGCCTGGAAGGGGGAGAGGTGTGCGCCGAGGACCAGAAGGACTTCGGTAAACTCTATTAAACGCAAGTTGGCTTGAACGGCAACAAAAAGCCCCCTCGCCCGACCCACCCCACTAATTAGGATTGTTTCATTTAATAAGGACCGCTGAAAGCGAGACGCCGCTATTTCAGCGTCGAGTCCGTTTCCTGTGGGGTATTTCAGGAGGTGGTGCCGGAAGCGGGGGATCGGCGAACGTCTGCCGTTCGACCCCCTCATCACCATTTCAGTAACTCAATAACGAGATCCCTCAGTCGTCGTCGCCGACCGTGCCCTTATTAAAGTCCAAGAGTCCAGAAAGTTTACGAAATTTATATCAATTAGCAGAGCTCGGAATAGTTTCAGGCGTGATAATCCGACTGGGTATGCAGATTGAGACGTCTGAGCACGCACAGATGTATTTTGAGAGATTACTGAAATTAATGAAGCTGTGTACGAGGCATGGTACGACAAAGGTAAAATCATCAGTATACATACATTTAGATTTGGTCTGATTGCGAACCAATTTTGAAGAATTTTTATTACTTTGTAATATTCTGGAGTAAACATTGTTAATTTTTATAAGAATTTCCAGCTCATGTTCATCGAGCAAGGCCGAAGGTATAACAAGCAACTGGCACCTTTCAAAACCAAATAACAGGCACAAAATGAGCACAATTGATAAATTAATTCTATAATCGTGTCAATCGAGCATCCGAAAAAAAATCTTACTAACAAATGGGTAAGCAATAAATGGTGAAAATATTATTTTAAAATGTAACCACATAAACGGAAAACAATGACTAAATATGAAGAAAAGTTGGCAAATTTTAGAATTCTGTGATAACGATCATCGACAACGAAATTCAAAATTGCTATCATTACTACTATACGTAAACACTTAAAAGGCGACAATACTAAATCAACTAGTTAATAATAATTGTTGTTATATATAAGCCGTATGAATGGTCTGTATGAACATAGTAGACAAATTGTTGAATGAACTCATGTCCGGAAATGCATTGTTTGAGTCGTAAGATTGAACCAATTTTACAAACAGCATAGGAAAAATAGTGCCATGTATCATAGAGCGGCACTTTTAAAGACAAATAACATTTGTATGACATTTTTTATTTGTTATCATCTTTAAAAGCAGCTAATGAGAATCGTTTTGTAATTTTGATACCAATTTTTGCCAATTTTGGTTATCTTGAATTCTTTTTAGAGACGTTAAACAAATAAAGTTTTACATACAAATTATTTATATATTTTATAATATATTAGGGCTCTATGCAGTACCTAAACGGTGTCAGGTGTTTTTCTGTAAACAGAAACCGACAAAAATGGCTTTTCCCTAAGTTACTCAGTGATTTATGTTATTATTATTTTTTTTTGGGTATTCGGATTAGCGAATGTTCGGATTACCGAGGTTCGGATTATCGACGTTCTACTGTAATTAAACCTAGTAAGTATGATTCAATGAAAGCTCAAACATGGACATTTTGGACTACAGCGCAAAATCGTAAACTTGGTACAATTTATATTGTGACTCCTTCACGACGAAAACTGGAGGTAAAGAATCTAATAAAACTGACATTGGTGACGATTATAATCGGTCATCATAAGTCATTAGGATAAAAATGATGTGTGCGCCGCGCAAAAAAACTGATTTCGGGGCCTCAAAATGTGCCCAGCCTCGATTAGGAATCACTTTCTTGTCTTGCTACATAATATACTATAGTATGTTAAATATCAGTAGGATTTTTGTACTTTATCATATGCAGCAAGTGCCCTCCCCCCTGCCTATATCTAACGGCGCCCCTGACACTGTGGATTCATTTATAATGCAGTTGGTGGTTGTTTACTGTCACAACAAAATGATTGTTATTACAATAAATATTAGGAAGCGAATGAATATTTATTAGTTAAGACGTACAATCATTACAGAGTCATCGAGCGATGCAGTAGTCTGTCTACATTCTCATCATGTCACCCACTACTTGTGAAATTATCCATTATTTCTAACAAAATCCGGCATGGACATTCACGAACTACGAACACAGAACTTATGCCTCCATTGGAGATAATGAAGAGTGTGTAATTGAATCACCATATTTTCGCCAAATTATAAACCACTTCAATGAAATAATTGCTATTGCACTTGCAATTGTCTTTGGTATCTAAGTCCACAATTCTAGTAGGAAAGCAGTAACAACAACAATTTCTTCAAAATGTTTACAGTTTTCCTTCTACAAACAAATCAATTGAAAAGTTTCACGCACAGAAGTTCCGCTATGAATTTTTCAGCGATTCTCGAAAAAAGCGAGTCGAATACTCGTCCGTTTTATAATATTTGTGGCGGAACTATCGACTATACACACCAGCCAGCGCGGCGAAATAGGAAAAGTTTGCTACAGGTATCGCAAAAGTTTTTACTTGCATATCGTACATGAAATTGTGGGAAATGAACATTTTTACACCAATTGTTAGCTATATTTTGATATTTTTTCTTGGAACAATAAATTTTTACTTTATCATACGCAGTATGCTAAAGTATTGTAATCATGCCGAAAAAAAAAAAATTGAGATTTTAGCGGAAATAGGTCTTTTTGGGTCCCCTGAACATTTTTGACCAAGGTACAAAAAAATGTCTGTGTGTGTGTGTGTGTGTCTGTGCGTATGTATGTCTGTGTGTAAACGATTTTAGTGGCGACGATTCCGGAGAAACTACTAACGGTATCGGAACGAAAGTTCATATTTAGAAGTTTTGTTACCAAACTTAGAGCTGAAAAGCTTTTGGTTGAAAGGGGTCCAAAGGAACTGGTAGTTTATTCTAAGCCTTTTTGAAAGATTTTGCAAATGAGCCGCCATTTCTGTAATTTCGACAAAATAGTTAAATAATAAATTAAAGTAGAGGAAATTTTGAATAATTTATGCCTATGATATTTTTTTGGTAAAATTAATAGTTTAGCTTTAAGAGCAAATTCTATTTGATCGAGATCGGTCGCATCTGCATTGATATGAAACTTCAAAGTAGCCTGGATTTGACAAATATTTTTTTGTGCTGTCACCACAGAAATGTCTATGTCTGTCACACTCGAAAACAGCTGATTTCATCAGAGGTTGGAGAACCGCTATGGAACGTTGCCGCTCTACTGCGGCAAAGTAGAAAATACAAAATTCAAATAAAATAAGATCGCCAATTTGATTGTTTGTTGATAAGAAATATCAACCCGTTGTTATCTAATTGTAAAAACGATAATTGAGAAAATTGTAAATAAAGTATAGCGATGAGTATAGTTACGTTTTAGTATGTTGCTACGGATGTGACATCTACAGTGTCATGAACGAATATAAATCTGTCAGAATTTGATTTAGCTTTTTAAACTTGACGTTTCGTAGAAGTGGTATCAACCTAACATTTCCTATCCAGAAATATAACCATTTTTAATTTTTTGTAAGTACGTATTTCTCAAAAAGCAACACAAAAAACGTTGATGTCACTCCTGCCGAAAACTACATAGCGCGACTCGCTCACATGCGACGGCGACGCTTCGCCTTCGGTGACGCGCCGCATCTATTCCGCCGTGCTATTCCGTACTTTCGGCACTTGTGACATAAATAACTATTATTCTAATGACGTAGTGAAGGTAGTGTCAAGTGCTGATGCTTTGACAATACCTACGATTTATGTCAATAAAATAGATTATCATGCAGCTAAACTATTAATTTTATATATTGTATGATAAAGTCATGTGCCTGGCCACATCAGATTTTTTAGTAAGTATAAAGTTAAAAAGTCAAACTCAAAATATCAATTCATATAACAGCGTTTTGTTTAGTTTTGTTTCGTGGCAGGGTGCGCGATGCAAGCGCCTCTACAGGTGTAGGCGGTAGTAGGTCCACGAGGCGTAAATGGTGCAGATTGCTAATAAATGTAACCGCTATCTGTACTGTATAAGTGGTCCGATCAAATTTCTATCATTTATTTCAATATTGCAGTTGTTAATATTTCTTCCTGTATTATTACAGTTGATAACGCAATACTTATTGTATCCCATTTGATTATTTATACCAACGATATGTTATTAGTTCTGACGGATTGGATTACAACATAATGCGGCGTGAACTACTGCACATATGTAGGCATTTTAGTTAGGTATTTCTCCACTACGGGCGGTTAGATCGTTTTTCAAGTCCCCTTCACGGTGTATGCACAGGGCGAATAGAGGTCGCAAAATCAACTGGTATTGTGTGGCGTTCCATTATGGACAAAATTTTAAATGAAATGATGGCTTGTCCACAGTTTTTAACGATGTGAACGTTCGTCACTTTATAATCTGATGAAGTAAATTAATTTCAACTGAATACGGTGAGATTACAGAGTACGGTGATACGGTGATATTAAAGTATAATATGGCATGGCAAAGGTAAAAAGGTACGTTTATGTGAAATAGTTTATAATATACTTGTTGGTTGATGATTTGTCACAACAACACGTTGGTCATCGTGGATAGGTGTCGGTGTTGTTTAGAGTTTTTATAATAACTATTAGGAAGCGGTTTGTGGTAAAATAACCTCTTCCTAGATTTGGACTAGGAACCTCCTAATTTCCAGCCGAGAGCTCTATCCAAGTGAACGTTTCTGACGTTTAGCGAACCATGTTACTCGCTTCTCCAAAGCTAATTGAATACTGAAGACCTACCAAGAAAATCTCCCTTATATACCTAAATTTACACCTCACTGCACATATCTGGAGCTACCGCTCCCATGTGCTTTTCCACCTGACCGCGTTAGGATCGATTTCCAGACCCTACTAATGTCAGTACCGTCCTCGCGATTGATGTTATCAGGATGTTTGTAAATTTCGATGGCTTCTCTAATAAGCCTTCGATGATAATTACACACCCTTGTCAACATCTTTACGTCCTCGAAATTCATTTTGTGTCCCGAGTCGCGGCAGTGTTGAGCAACAGCGGACTGTTGAATCTTGCGTAGCCGGGTGTATTTACTGTGCTCTAGTGATGTGCAAAAAGTATCTATCGGAGACAAAAGATCGGATACTTCAGAAAATTGAAAATATCGGATCTTTCTATAAATGTATCGATTACAAAAGACACTTTCTATTACTACTAGAAATTTGAGTAATCAGTCATGGTCTGGTAATCAGTCCATCATGCCATCTAGCGATTACGGTACGTAAATACTACAAATGTTATATTTGTAGGTAATGTAGGTATCTTTGTAGTATCTTTGACGATTTATCTTTATGCGGCATGCGTAATGCGTATAGATATAGGGGAATTACTCGTCAACCTCGTTATTTTGTTGCCATTGCCTGTCGTTGCGTCTCTTATTGGTGTGTTGCGTATTTGTGCCCTAATAATGTTTGTTAAAAGCAGGAAAAGTGTGGTGGGGCAGCATTTCAATTTAAATGAAGCCACAAATAAAGCCAAATGTAAAATCTGTCGGAATATGTTTTCATACAAAGGATCTGCATTATCCAATTTAAGGAAACACTCAAAAGTTAAACACCCCATCATATGTAAACGAGTGTTCATTTTAGTTATCGAAATTTGATAACTTTCACTTTTTTAAATGGAACAATTTTTTTAAATGCGTTATTTTTGATATTTTGTATATTAAAAATATATTTAAGCACGAGCTTGTTTACAACCAAAAAACTTTTATTTGAAAAAAACTTTTTTTATGGTTGGAGTTGTATTTAGGTGGGTTTTCGGTAACTAATTTAGATTAAGAGCTTTTAACTCAAAAAGACGCATTTTATAAAAGAATTATTTTTAGAAAAAAATCTTAGAGTTGACCTTAGAACTAAAAAATTTAAAAATATACAAATACATCAAATTTCCATACTAAAATGTACACCTTGTATATTCAAAATATATTTAGACGATAGCTTGTTTACAGCCAAACAACTTATGTTTGAAAAACTATTTGAATTTTGTCTAATCCTGTATACAACACGTAAAAACATAAAAAGCTATTTAAGAGTGATTTCGACTGGAAAATTTCGAATAGAATTTAAAAAAATTTGATTTCTGCTTTTTTTAGTTTTTTATTATTTAATTCTTTTAAGGATTTCACAACTTTTATAATTTAAACAGCATACACATTGTCATTAAATATAAATTATTGCGTTTGGTTCTTTTTACATATTTATCTATAAAAGCAACAAAGTAAGTATCGGATACAACTACAAATACTTTGTATCCGATACATGTGACTTGAGTATCCGGTAGTATCCGATACTGAAAAGTATCCAAGTTGCACATCACTACTGAGTGTGCTCCTTGACTCGACATTCGATACTTCGTCCTGTCTGTCCTACATAGCACGTTCCACACTCACATGGTAACTTGCATACCCCTTCCTTCTTCAGGAGTGGTGTGATATCCTTTGGGTTAGGCAAAACCTCCTTTAACTTTGCTGGTGCTCTGTACCTTATCGTGATACCCGATTTCTTCAGTAATCTCCCGATTATTTCTGATACCCCACTTACGTATGGTAAGCAAGCGAACCTCTTTGACTCTTGCCGCTCCTGTGAGACTTGCGGTTTTTTCTGTGACACCCCGTATGTCAGACTTGGTGTATCCATTCTGAGTATTGTTTTCTGGAATGAATAATCGTTTGTTCTATTTCTATCATTATTCTAAAGATGAACAGAAAAAATGCCGCAACGTAGCAATTATGGATCATGTTACATTCCTAAGACCGGTCAACTTATCTGAAACGAACAGTACCTCACTCTCACGAAATAAAAACGAACAGAGACGTTTTTTCCCTCTGACACCACACTGTCTCGTATTCGTTTTAATATAGCAGAAGTGGCAATGGACCCTGCTGGTGTGCGTATGTGAGTAGGGTCCGCTCCCCAAGGTTCAACTGTCAGGGCATATCACGAGCACAGACAAATGAAGATGTGCGTGCCGGAGCCGCAGTCGATCGACGTCGACGTACCACTTGTATTTTCCGCTATTTTTCTGGCGGTTTTCCTGTCTATCCGTGCCACCGGTGGCAGATTGAAATTTGATGTGCTACGCGCATTTGTTCTTGTCACTTTAACTCACCGTTTACATCGACCCTATCCATTCCAATGATATACGACGATTATTTTCAGTTTCTAAGTTGTATTGTAATGGAATATGTAATAGTGTATGAATGTGCGTATGAGTGAATAGTCTTAAGTCAGCATAAACTAGCAATAAGTATAATGTAGGCATTATTAGGTTCGTTCGAGCAGTCGCCAAAACCAGTCAAAACAATTGGGGATTCTTGTACGCATACGCAATGCAGGCTTTTACAGGGCCAAACCGCCATTTGGCATGCGCAGGAGAAAGAATAAGTGCTTTATGCACTTATTTTGGGGCTGCTCGAACAAACCTATTATGTGGAACAGTATTATAGTCGATGTACTGAACGTAACATGTCAATATATGTATTATACTGGGCGTAGAGTGTAATTTCATCGACCTGCCTCAACCATTCTAACACAGGACATGACATGGCGATCCTGCCAGTGCACCTTTAAAACAACTTGAGAAGAAAAGAAACAAGAATGGGTATCTACCACACAAAAATAAGAAAAAAATTGCAAACGACCAATGCAAGCAACTTGTCTATAGAATCATGTATTAGAAAAGGATCATCATAGTACCAATGTGAAAGTAAACAAAAACAATGTGAAATGTGTTCGTAACTTTTGAAAAATAGTGGGTTTGTGAAAAGCAGAGATTGTGAAGTGCAAAAATGTGATTCCTAGCAAATTTCAACATTACAACACTAGAAGACATATTTTTTCACTGTATTTAATCAAGGACAATTATTAACTATTATTGACAGAAAAGCTAGACAAGTTATTTAAATTTGGTAATTTTAAGATTTATTTGCAAAGTATATGATAATTGTCAAATAGGTTGTTAGAAAGTGAATCAGTGTGTGAAAGAGATAAGTTAGTACCTAAGTAAGAAAACGGATTAGTGAGCATAACAGAGAAATTTGGTAAATTTTATCAATAACACCGGAAACATAACTAAACAATTAATTGGCGATATCATATTATACAATATTAACTATGTTGAATTACAATGAAAAAAAATATAAATGATTTTGTAAATTACTTATTTAGGTATGTATTTTGGAACTTAAACTTTATTAAACGAGAAATTAATTATTGTTAACCTACGCGTATAATAAGGTAATATCAGAATTAAAGAAAAAAAATCTGATGTGGCCAGGCACATGACTTTATCATACAATATATAAAATTAATAGTTTAGCTGCATGAGAATCTATTCTATTGAGATAAGTCGTAGGTATTGTCAAAGCATCAGCATTTGACACTACCTACACTACGTCATTAGAATAATAGTTATTTATGTCACAAATGCCGAAAGTACGGAATAGCGCGACGAGCGGTGATGCGGCGCGTCACCGAAAGCGGAGTGTCGCCGTCGCATGTGAGCGAGTCGCGCTATCTAGTTTATGGCAGGAGCGACATCAACGTTTATCGTGTTGGTTTTTTAGAAATACGTATTTAAAAAAAATAAATAAATGATTTCTGTATAGTAAATGCTAGGTTGGTACCACTTTGACGAAACGTCAAGTTTAAAGGTGCGTTCCGATTAGTAGGTACTGGTAGCTAATGGCGGTGGTAGAATACGAAATTATAGTATTTCTTACATATCTTGATAATGACACATATTAGTTTGTATGTACATAAACATGAGTCACTAGCACTTTTCTATTGGAAATACCATAACGGCGTCTGCTACCACTGCCATTATCACTAATGAAAACGCACCTTAAAAAGGTAATTCAAATTCTGACAGATTTATATTTGTTCATGACACATCCCTACCAACATACTAAAATAAAACTACACTCATCGCTATACTTTATTTATAATTTCCTCAATTTATCGTTTTTAGAATTAGATATAAAGACGGGTTGATATTTCTTATCACCAAACAATCGAATTGGTGATCTTATTTTATTTGAAATTTGTATTTTATAATTTGCCGCACTACAGCGGCAACGTTCCATAGTGGTTCTCCAACCTCTGATCACTCTGATGAGATCAGCTGTTTTAGAATGTGACAACACAAAAAAATATTTGTCAAAATCCTGGCTACTATGTAATTTCATATCAATGCAGATGCGACCGATCTCGATCAAATAGAATTTGCTCTTGAAGCTAAACTATTAATTTTACCAAAAAATTTCATAGGCATAAATTATTCAAAATTTCCTCTACTTTAATTTATTAATTAACTATTTTGTCGAAATTACAGAAATGGCGGCTCATTTGCAAAATCCTTCAAAAAGGCTTAGTTTGAATAAACTACCAGTTCCTTTGGACCCTTTTCAACCAAAAGCTTTTCAGCTCTAAGTTTGGTAACAAAACTTCTAAATATGAACTTTCGTTCCGATACCTTTAGTAGTTTCTCCGGAATCGTCGTCACAAAAATCGGGTACACACACACATACACACACACACACACACACAGACATTTTTTTGTACCTTGGTCAAAAATGTTCAAGACCTATTTCCGCTAAAATCCCAATTTTTTTTTTCGGCACGATTACAATACTTTACATACTGCTTATGATAAAGTAAAAATCATATAAAACAAAATTAAATCAAAATGTTTAGGAAGCATTTGCGCCAACGGAAATATTTGATTGTTCTAGAATATAAAACTGCTTGTATCGCGTAACTGCTACAATGCATAAGTATAATATTTTATTAGCATAAACGACATAAAATTGGTTCACAAATTTGCTTATTTTAATAATTCGATAGAGAAGTGTTATAATAACGTAGGTGTAGTAAAATTCATTCGCAATTTTTATTCAAAGAACCGTATGACTTACGAAAAAATCTGATGTGGCCAGGCACATGACTTTATCATACAATATATAAAATTAATAGTTTAGCTGCATGAGAATCTATTTGACTGAGATAAATCGTGTCTGCATTAAAATTAAACTAGTTAGCCAGGATTTGACAGATATTTTGATAGTCAATAGTATCAATCGAAGGTATTTTCAAAGCATCAGCATTTGACACTACCTACTGTCATCAGAATAATAGTTGTTTATCTCACAAGTGGCGAAAGTACGGAATAGCACAACGAGCGGTGATGCGGCACGTCACCGATAGCGGGGCGTCGTCGTCGCATGTGAGCGAGTCGCGCTATGTAATTTTCGGCAGGAGTGATATCAACGTTTTTTGTATTGCTTTTTGAGAAATACATATTTTAAAAAAATTCAAAAATGGTTATATTTCGGTATAGAAAATGTTAGGTTGATACCACTTCTATGAAATGTCAAGTTTAAAAAGCTAATTCAAATTCTGACAGATTTATATTCGTTCATGACACTGTAGATGACGTTCCATAGCGGTTCTCCGAGTGTGACAGCGTGGTGACAACCATAGACATTTCTGTGGTGACAGCACAAAAAAATATTTGTCAAAATCCTGCCTACTATGTAGTTTCATATCAATGCAGATTGCAGGTGCGACCGATCTCGATCAAATAGAATTTGCTCTTGCAGCTAAACTATTAATTTTACCAAAAAATGTCATAGGCATAAATTATTCAAAATTGCCTCTGCTTTAATTTATTATTTAACTATTTTGACTAAATTACAGAAATGGCGGCTCATCTGCAAAATCCTTGAAAAAGGCTTAGAATAAACTACCAGTTCCTTTGGACCCTTTTGAACCAAAAGCTTTTCAGCTCTAAGTTTGGTCATAAAACTTTTAAATATGAACTTTCGTCCCGATACCTTTAGTAGTTTCTCCGGAATCGTCGCCACAAAAATCGAGTACACACATACGCACACACACACACACACACACATACACACACCCAGACATTTTTTTGTACCTTGGTCAAAAATGTTCAGGGGACCCAAAAAGACCTATTTCCGCTAAAATCTCAATTTTTTTTTTCGGCATGATTACAATACTTTACCATACTGCGTATGATAAAGTAAAAAATGGCAAAATACGCTGACATATTTCAGCTGGAATTCGATCCATTTACCAAGGTCGTTAATGTGTATAACAAAACTTTGCATTTACAAGAATCAGCATTTCCAGTACTTATTTATAATTTAAATAATATCGATTTTCGCTAGTACCGAAATTCGAAATTTACAAACAAATTGCTGTAGGTATTCTAGTTGATTGTACCATGAAAGGCTTGATCATCCTGACGTGGTAGAATTAATATTAAACCGAAAAAATGCTTTGAACTATCTCTAATAGATGAAAACAAAAATGAGAATATAATGAAAAATATAGGTATACCGACATTAAAAGAGACCTTAGTTATAATATTAATACATGAAGCATATGAAATAGGACCCTGGATCCGCGTCAGCATTAAATGCGTCGTGGACAGACCTAATAAAAAAACATATGTTTGCAATATAATATTCCGGAATAATTTATGTAAAAAGTAGTAGATGCGCATCACTATGAAAAGAATTATAATATAATAAAAATAAATGTATTATCATCAAGGAAGGTCCACATATGTCTGTTGTTGGAGATGCTCAAGGTATAAGCAGTTTAGAGAGACAAATAATTTAAATGTTATATAAGGACATACTATTTTCATGGTAGTACAATTTGGATTCACTAAAATAGAAATTTTTAGCGATGCACGTCATTATTTAATAGTAAAAAAATAAAGCGAAAAAAATGGTATGATAAAACAAATTTCTCTAGTTGTTAAATAGGAGATAGAATTTTATTAAGAAAATTTAGTGTTATTAGTAAGTAAGTTTCTAAGATTCTTTCTACACAGGCCCGTACGAAGTTATACAGGATGACGATCCTAATATTATAATCAAGTACAGTAAGTTAGTAACAGTTTCTAAGAATAGAGTAAAATTATTTCAGGAATAAAATTTAATAAAATAACAAAAAAAAAACGTTTGCAAAGGATTTTTTTTTCTTTTTTTGCGAAGGAGTTGTAATGGAATATGTAATAGTGTATGCATGTGCGTATGAGTGAATAGTCTTAAGTCAGCATAAACTAGCAATAAGTATAATGTACGCATTATTATGTGGAACAGTATTATAGTCGATGTACTGAACGTAACATGTCAATATATGTATTATACTGGGCGTAGAGTGTAATTTCATCGACCTGCCTCAACCATTCTAACACAGGACATTACAATATAGTATCAAAGTAGTAGCTTCAAACCATTAGTTAACCCGAAAAAAATAATATTATAAATGTTAAACTTTCCTGTTAAGAGCACTTTGACAAATTATTCGTTATTACTTATTAAATTATTATTATACAACGAAATAAGAAAATCTAGCTAACAATTGGTGGAAAAATGTTTAATTCCCGCACAATTTCGTGTACTTTTGTTGGTGATATATCCTTTCGGGTAACATTCTTGAAAGGCTTCTGAACGATATGCAAGTAAAAACTTCTGCGATACCTATAGCGAACTTTTCCAATTTCCCCACGCTGGTGTGTATCGTCGATATTTCCGCAACAAATATTATAGAACGGCCGAGTATTCGATTCGCTTTTCTCGAGAATAGCTGAAAAATTCATAGCGAAACTTGTGTGCGTGAAACTTTTCAATAGACTTTTTCGTAGAAGGAGAAACGTAAACATTTTGAAGAAATTGTTATTATGGCTCATTTTCTACTAGAGCTGTAAGTTTTTTTATTATTTCAATTACTTTGTTACTTTATTACTACAGCAACATGGTCGTGGCAAAGTATGTAGCTAATATTTTGACTGGTAATGTGTCAATTTAATTACAAACTCTTTATTATCTCCAATAGAGGCAAGAGTCCCGTGTTTCCGTCGCGGTTTTGCGTCATTCCTGGTTGTCCGTGTCGGGTTTTGTTTTGTTTAAGAAACACATGATGGTCATGTACGAAGAATGTGGGCAGACCGCTGCAGTCGCTCGAAGACTTTATGATGACATTAGATGCCGCGGTTTAAGTGCAAATTGGCCGTACTAAAGCTTGTATGAGCAATTTTTTTTATTTTATTTTTGCTTAAAGGTTTACTGTTAAGTGGTAAAGCATATCACTAGTTATCCTTGAAGTAGTCCATGCTCAAAGGTGTAGTTCAATTAAAAGTATACCTAATAAAAACAACTGTTTCCTTAGCTAATAATTTTATTTTAATGAGTACCGGTTTCGATCATGCGATGATCTTCAGTTCAAATCTATTAATTATGAAAATATCTCTGAAATCATTATGGATGCGTTTTTCAATTGCGGTTTAGCGGAGTTTAACTAACAACGTATCGTTAGGTTCCACATAACACGCATATGGAGCGGTAGTATAACGGTAGTTTTAGTTAAACAAATGGTAATTGTTTAAATATTTGCTATTTAATTAATAAATGACAAACAAAGCAATAATTTAATAATTTTTGTAGAAAATGGAAAAATATGTTCGTAACATCATATATTCTTGTTTAAATGAATGGCAATTGTTCAAATAAATAAAATTACTTAATACATGATAAATTACTCGTCAAGTATACAATAGTAATTTCTGTCAAAAAAATAATAAATCACGTAACTTTGTAAAATTGGGGAAAATTATGCCTCATGTTTAGGCTACTGCACGAAAGGATGAAATACAGCAAGGAAAAAAAAGATACCGCAAGGTATAGATGTGGACCACTCTATATGGCCACGATAGTACATACTATCGTGGCCATATATTATGTCGCTTCTTTTGACGTCGATTTTCTCGCAAAACTAGGGGCGAAAGAATATGAAAAAATTCTGATGCTGTCCTTGATTAATATGCTACAACTCATAAAAATTAGAAAGCTGTATATGTTGGCGTTTTCCCGATTTTCCAAATTAAGAAGAATTCAAAGAATTAATTTTCATTCGTTTAACTTTAGCAATTAATTACTCCGGAAATAATCCATAGATTTTAACGAATTAGAAAGTAGAATCACCTGCGGAATGCTAGCTTTCAATGTGCCGTTTTGTAAAATCATTGGGTTAGTGGTTGATCCACAAGAAGCTATAGTATGCAATGCCAGCAATTCCGTTATTAGAAGAGCTAGAATAATGAAATATAGACTATAGGCTACTCAATAATTCATAGGTTTAAAGTTTATTACATTATCATTGTTTATCTTGCATTTTTCATACAAAATATCGTGCTGAAACTCCGCGTGAATTCCGATGCTCTACAGTCATTGATGTGCTGCGGGGAAGGGAGGCGTTAGCGGTGCTGTTATGTCGGAGAGAACCGACACAGCTGAGAGAACCGGGGATTATGATTATAATATGAGAATCTCTTCTATCGATTGGCGTTTTTGTCTTCTTCAGTTTTTATACAATAAGGTTGTAAACAAGATTTTGATGGAAGCGGATACATGTAATAATATGGAGTTAGCAGATTTTCCGATTAGTGGTGAATACTAAATTAAGTTTGCCTGATAAACCCAACAAATATTTAAAAAGTATGCCCGATTTTGTTATATAAATATTCAAACTATTATAACAGTTTCAACAGTTTATGTATTAATAATATTTAAATAAATGCACAAACAATATAAAAAAATATCAAAAAACTATTACAAATTTAGCATCGTAAATTTGTAGACACGTAGAATATTTTGCAGATGACTCATTAATTTTAAATGGTAATCCCGACACCCGATTTAAATTGCCAAGAATTCCCATGGGACTTCCAAATGCTTGTTCGTGGTTCTGTTATCTTATTGACTCATTTTGCCATTTTTTTTTAAATTCGGTAATCTGTCGCCGGATATCCTTTTTTTTGACGAGGCATAATCGCCGTGTCGTTATATTGTGTCCGTAAACACTGTTCTTCTAGTAACAGTAGTAACTAAACTAATGCACGTGCGATCCCCCACTACAGGCAGCGTCACTGTTAATCCCTTCCCCCGCTCGCCCCAAAGACCGCAGAGCGCTGCGTCAATTGCAGCAATCATGAGATGCTTCAACTATATCTTTTGTAGGGAAAATGCAAGATAAGCAATGATTATGTAATAAAGTTTAAACCTATGAGTTAGTGGGTAGCCTATAGTCTATATTTCATTATTCTAGCTCTTCAAATAAAGGAATTGCTGGCATTGTATAATATAGCTTTTTGTGGGTCAAGCACTAATCCAATGATTTTACAAAAATGCACAATGAAATTTAATTCGTTGAAATCTATGGATTATTTCCGTAATTAATTGCTAAACTTAAACGAATAAAATTTAAAGGGCAGAAACAGCGCCAATTCTTCTTAATTTTGAAAAATCGGGAAAACACCAACATATACAGCTTTCTAATTTTTACGAGTTGTAGCATATTAATCAAGGAGAGCATCAGATTTTTTTCAAACGTTTTCGCCCCTAGATTTGCGAGAAAATGGACGTCAAAAGAGGGGACATAATATATGGTCACGATAGTACACATAAGCCTTAGGTGCTCAGAATATCTTGTCCATATATATGTAGTTAGCAACAATCACCTCCCGTGTATGATTGTCACATAAAATCATAAGCCACTCACTTAGAACATCCACAACGTTCTAAATATGCGCGGCATACACGAAATAATACTGTTACTGGAGTTACTATACGGGACAGCATCCGTTCGCGAAGGGAATTGAATCGTTGTCCGACCTATTATGAATGTAAATGACCATTTGTGCACTTAATATTCGCCATAAGTTTGAATGGTCTTGGTGAATTGCTCGTTACAAGACCGTGTTCGCCAGTTCCCATCGCATCTAGCTAACGGCGAACGAAGAGCCGCCGGCCCCTCTCATGCCCGAGATAACTTATCTTCACAGTTAACCGCTGCAAACTTCATACTCGAAAGGACAGATTTGTTCGAATGGATGTTTTAACACGGCTTTTTTAAAGCATTTGGTGCTTTTTGTTCGTTTATTGCCTCCAGTTTACACGGTGGTAGCTGATTTTATTGGTGTCAAGAGAAAAACGGCTGTTAAATAGCAGTTTTAGTGTTGAAGAAAAGTTGAGGTAGTTGTATAATTAAATTGTACTGTTCTGTAGAATCTATAGGATTTATTTGTTGATTATATTTGTTTTCTCTCTTGATAAAGTCAATTATATTATTATATTATATTGTTTAGTATTTTATATCGGGAAATATATATCGGCTCAACAAATTAGGTATTGTATATACAGGGTCTCCCACGACGAGCTGCCATTAGAAGAATATGGAGAACCAAATGAAATGACAGATTGAAAATTTGTGGACTTATATTGTTGGACACGATCGTCTCAACTAAAATATTTTGAGTTTTCGGTTACTTCCGGTTACACCGGAAATGATGTCATCTTTTATATTTCAAATGGAACACCCTGTATTTTAACGCATTTTTGAAATCTTCATTAAATTTTAGATCAATTTTATGTTACATTCCCTATACCTAACGTGTGTCATTTTTGAGAAATTAATTATTTTCATTAAAAAATGACAGCTGCACGGCTACTTTCAACTACTTATAAATTATCTCCTTTGACCGTTGGAAAAAGGTCGTCCGGCGAAATTGTTGTGAAGGTAACGTATTATCGACACATCGGTAGAACTCTTCTAAAAGTTATACAGGGTGTTCATATTATAAGATCAAAGTTGAATTCGAGAAAAGTACTAAAACTCGATTTTTTCAAATGGCAACCCTAACATATTAATACAATTCTCAATTCAATGGAATATTTTAGATCAACTTTGTGTACGATGTCCTATACCTAAAATGTACTTGTACCTACTGAATCGATTTTTAAACATCACCGTAGAAATTGCACAGATTGCCAAATCTAGATTGCGTTGAAAACAACTGAACAAGTTGGAATAAACAGAACTTTTTAATAAAACAAGCTTTTTTAGGTCAGTTTTCATTATCATTGGTTTAGTTTTTATAAAATTATAAGCCTACAATGAAACAATATTAAAAATAAAACAAAACGTTAAGAACATTTTAAAAAACCGCTTAATTCTATTTCAGTAACTGTTAAAAAATGTTGCCGTTTTTTGCTAAACATGCTACTATTCCTTTTACCATATTATTGTTGGTGGTGTCCCTGATAGAGTTAGCACATAACCCATTGAACGGAGCTGGAACTTTATCTTTCATGTTCTCTTTATTAGTTATTGGGTCCTCCATTATAAGGTGGTTTCAAATGGACGGTGCTCCAGCGCAGATAGCAGTTGCTATAAGAGGTTTGCTTAACGAGCGATAATCGGCGATCGGTTGCATGCGCTTAATAGCCCATACAAATATCCACCGCATTCCCCCGACTTGTCGCCAATGGATTTATTAAGTTCGGGAGCTATTAAAGATGTAGTTTATGAGAACCCAATAATTGATAAGGAGAACATGAAAGATAGAGTTCCAGCTGCTTGCAATGAGTTATGTGCTAACGCAATCAGGGACGCCACCAACAATAATGCGTTAAAAGAATTAAAGCATGTTTAGCGGAAAACGGCAACGTTTTTGAACAGTTACTGACATTGAATTAAGCATTTTTTATTACCTTACGATTTTGTTTTATTTTTAACATTGTGTTTAATTGTAGGCTTATCATTTTATAATTACTAAATTAATTATAATGAAAAATTACCTAGAAACGTGTTTAATAAAGTTGTGTTTATTCCAACTTGTTCAGTTGTTTTCAACGCATTCTAGATTTGGCGATTCTTGCAATTTCTACTGTGATGTTTAAAAATCGATTTCAGTAGGTACAAGTACATTTTAGGTATAGGACATTGTACACAAAGTTGATCTAAAATTTTCCATAGAATTGAGAAATGTATTAATATGTTAGGGTTGCCATTTGAAAAAATCGACTTTTAGTACTTTTCTCGAATTCAACTTTGATCTTATAATTTGAACACCCTGTATAACTTTTAGAAGAGTTCTACCGATGTGTCGATAATACGTTACCTTCACAACAATTTCGCCGGACGACTTTTTTCCAACGGTCAAAGGAGATAATTTATAAGTAGTTGAAAGTAGCCGTGCAGCTGTCATTTTTTAATGAAAATAATTAATTTCTCAAAAATGACACATGTTAGGTATAGGGAATGTAACATAAAATTGATCTAAAATTTAATGAAGATTTTAAAAATGCGATAAAATACAGGGTGTTCCATTTGAAATATAAAAGATGACATCATTTACGGTGTAACCGGAAGTAACCCAAAACTCAACATATTTTAGTTGAGATGATCGTGTCCAACAATTTAAGTCCACAAATTTTCAATCTGTCATTTCATTTGGTTGTCCATATACTTCTAATGGCAGCTCGTCGTGGGAGACCCTGTATAGTAAAAAAACAGGCGGAATGTAAATTTTAAGTAAATTTAAAATTACAGCTACAACCTGGATTTGAACCAAGGACCTTTGTGTCGCTAGCACAATACTCAACCAACTGACCTATTGAGGCATATGATATCTGTAATAACTGTGGTATGTAAACGTATTGTAGTATAAACAACACAAAAATAGTTCCTTTTTAATATGGTTAAATTAAACGTATGCTCGATTTTGTGCCCCTTGGGGTATGGGTTAATGTACTGTATCGATCGATCTCAACTTTCACAGCAATGAAGTATTGATATAAATGAACAAATTGAGAGAGTCCTGCATAAGAAAGTAACAGCACAAAAAATAAGCACCACCCTAATTGACATAATAAGAAATGTTACAGGGTAAAGACCCTGTTAGTATTATACGGTTGAACTTGAACTGTAAAAAAGTACTAAAAGTTGAACTTTTGCAACTGACAAATATTTTAGTTAAAAAGATCATATCAATCAAACAAGAAATTGACTATAACTGTTCGATTTCTAGTTCCATTTTGTTGTCCATTTTTATTTATAACTAACATGAAGCCTGACAATTATTTCATTCAATTATACCCAAAGTTCTTCTGCGAACTTAAAAACAAGTTACATTTATCCACACATTTAACAGTAGCACACTCTATGAGTATGGAAGAAGTTTTGTACGGCTGGCCTAGTGGCGCAGCTTCTGGTACTGCTGTCATTTATAGTATTTGAGATTAAATCACATAGTGTGCTGATTTTATCATTTAAGTACAATTAATTATTGTCAACAATTTACATTTTTTGTCGGTAAAACATATATTATGTCGTGTGTTTACATTTTCTGTCGTTAAAACACATATTTTGTGTTTCAAATGCATATTTTGTCGTGCGAACCCCTAGTTTGTCGTGCCGAAAAATGCCACCCTTTTATATCGTTAAGACCAAAACGGGATTTAAAAATAAGGCCATTTTGGCGGAGGTGCCTCAGCATGTGGCGACTAACTGTGTTTAGTTAAATAACATGAATTAAGAACTCAAAATAAAACCTTATTTATTATGAAAGGTGAGCAGTTATATTTAGATATTGTGGTCTAAATTGCCAATTATGTTTGGTTTTAGTTTTTAAATTTTGGCCTTCTGTTGAAGTATTTGTTCCTTTTTTCACCTACATATAAGTCCTGAATAGTTATCTATCTATTCAGGTAATAAAAAGAGAATATTTTGATTAAAAATACGCTTATTTTCATCAATAAAATTTTTCAATTATAAGAAATATTTTTATGGGTACCCCAAAGTACCCCAACTCGCTTCGAAATGCAAAAAAATACAAAAGGTGAAAATGCGCGAAAATTCAACTTTATTGTGTTCAATTTATTCACATTTAGTCTAAAAGCACACAGAAAATTGACGTAACATACGGACTTGTTTGTTAACTTCAGTAGAATACTCTCGCTTATTTTACAATTTAAAGGTTCACGATTTTGAAAACTAGGTTGGTGATTACAGTATGTGTCCATATATTTGAGAACGTATAACATAAAATATATCTAGCGCGCATAAAGATTGTTATCTTCGAAGCTGTCAATACAGTTGCATACAGTACGAGCACAATTCTGAAATTTAGTAATTTTTTTACCACTTCTCAAGGCTAACTCATAATTAAACCGCTAAGAAAAAAGTTTTCTTCGATAACTAACAATTAACAGATTAACAGTTTTGTGATCAGGTTTGATTTTGTACAAAATTTTAAGATAATATTATAATGTTATAATATTAATACAGTCCATTTGTCCTGAAAAGCTCCTGGTGGAAAATAGTCAAAATAGTTAAGCAATAAATTAAAGTAGACGAAATTTTGAATAATTTGTCTGTGACATTTTTTGTAAAATTAATGGGTTAGTTACATGAGCAAATTCTATTTCATCGAGATAGCTCGTAGTGCATCAAAACAAGTTAGCCAGGTTATGAGTGCCGTGAAGCGAGCAACATAGATTGCGAAACATCAGCATTTACGAATCCTGACATACGGCATAACCCGGAAGCAATTTATTTTCTAAATGATTCTAGCCGTGAAAACCTACGTACTTAGTTAGCCAGGATTTGACAGATAATTTGATTCTATTGACATTTGATATTTGTATGATAGTCGTGTGCTACACAATTTCTTTTTTAGAAAAATATCGCAAAACGCTTTTTCCTGTAAACACATACATTAATTTCACTCAAAAATATTGCAAACAAATTGATCTTTTCAAACAAATAATCTGGAGTATTTAAATGTTTCTTTACATTTTAAAGCATAGGCTTTTTCGTGTAAGTATTGCACAAATTTTTGGAACGCTGAGGTATACACTCAGCATATACAGGGTCATGCAACTCAGCTCCTCTCTTCTGTAGCTCAGTTACTAATTACGCTAAGAGTTTGACATTTTGCAGGCTGACACTGTACTTCAAGGTACATTTCAAGAAATTATTTTTGATTATACAGGCTGTCCCAAAAATGTGCAACGCTATGGTAATATATATATTTTTTAAATTGCATGCTTTATATTTTTTACACATTTAGAAGTCTTTTATTGTTACCTACATACCACCAAAATTTTATTGAAATCGGTTGAGTACCTGCAGCGCAAAAAAAAATTATTTTGCATCGTTGGCTTTAAAAATTAATAAAAACCACAAATTGTGCCTCGTTAGTAAAATTTTGCGGCATGCTTATTAAGTTAGATCTAGTAGTATCGTTAACAAAGTGTCATTGATTCAAATTATACAGGGTGCCCAAAATCTAGTGTCAAGGTTGTCAAACTTCAAAGCGTGTTATTGTTCTTATTTTAATTTGGAACTCATACATGTTTTTAGGTGAAACGATGGAGAATTAAAAATAAACATTGTTTCTAAATCACAATATTTTACCCAACATTTTAAATGTTATTCGCCAACGGTAATTTTAGCTAATAAATATCGTACGTGGTGTTGAAAAACAATTTATTTCATAAAATATAACGCAGAGAAGTATTTTAGATTATAGTGTACTTAATTAAATAGTTGTTCAATTGCCAAATTTACGTAGAAATTTCTTTAGGAAAAAAACCTAAAAATATCCATCAAAACAAACTAAAATTAATCCAAATCTAAATATAAACCCACTCAAACCATTACCATTTTCCCTATAGAAAACGATTGGACAACAACAGGAAATCGATACATCTAAAAGCAGCTATTAACATCAGCAGCCGTCAACGGGAATCATTTATTTTATTCGAGGCCCATCGACCTTCCTTTCCTTCCAACATTTACTCTCCACCCCCGGTCCCAATACTTTCACCCTACAACCCCAAAACAACAAAATTGCCATGGAAATCTCAACCTAGCTTATCGCGTACGAGCTATCGAAAATCACGAAATAGTTGGCGGTTGTAGACCCTTTAGGGGTTGCCTCGGATCTTAGGGAGGGAGGAGGGGGGTAGAGAGAATTTGAGACGCAACCCCTCATGGGGATCCACTAATAGATTTCCGGTGGATGGAGAAACGATAGCGGACGCCGAATCTCTGGCTAGGACACGCTAGGATCGTCAGACGGACGACGTGCCATGGAAGAGTAATAAAACAATTGAATTTCCGGTCGATTTTACCCGACGTCTTTTTGGTCGCCGCTCATTCGAACGGGTGAGCATCAGTGGCGGCTCGTCCAAATTTGCTTTGGGTGGGCCAAAAAATATTAATAGTGGTCTTGATAAAAACCTTATGTTAGTTACTACCAGATAAAAACCAATACCAATACCAAATTTTATGCCTAATTCTTTGACATATACCTTGTGATCGTCAGAAAACACAACCCCAAAACTGCCGTAAACAAAGTAGCGCGAAGCGTTGCACTTGTATTTGAAAACACATGACCATCACGTCGACAGAGGGACCAATCACAGCTCGAGTCCGCACCGCTATCTCGCTGACGTCACATTATCAGTCTCCGTGTAACACCCGACGTATTTGAAAAATAATAACATCCTGGATTTGAGATTTATTGAGATTTATTGATATGAATTTATACTGGATAATTATAAATGGGTGCGATTTAAGCGTGCATTATTTAAATAGATATGTGCAATAAAAGAGATACTTTGTGCATTAAATAACGAAATAATGTGCATTAAATAAATATGAATATGTTACATACAATATTTTATAATGAGCAATATTTAATTCATTTTGTGCCCTAGAATGGCTGACTTGTGCATTAAAATAATACATACTGAGCATTAAATAAATATGAATATGTTACATAAAAAATTTAATAATAAGCAATATTTAATTCATATTGTGCCCTAGAATGGCTGTCTTGTGCATTAAAATAATACATACTGGGCATTAAATAAATATCAATATGTTACATAAAAAATATTATAATGAGAAATATCTGAAGAAATGTCTGTCATGTTTCCCTAAAATTGGTAAAAATTAACTTAAATCATTAATTACACAATCAGGAGAAAAAATAACGAGACTAACTTTGTTTTTGTATTACTAAATTTAACGTTTACATAGCGATATTAAATATAATATTTTCATTTGTAGGTTCTTTCTCTATTATCGGATTCATAAAATGAAACATGGATAAACCGTGGTGTTATGAACATAGCCCAAAAAATATAATTTGAATTAAAACAAAATCTGATGTGGCCAGCACATTACCTACTTTATCTTACTATACAGCAGTGCCTCGTCATGGTAATCTCGACGCATCTGCGTGTCGAATTCGCGTGCAACGCAAACGCTGATGTTCTGACAATACCGTACCGTCAAAAGAATCAAAATATCTGCCAAATCCTGGCTAACTAGTTTTAATGCAGACAAGATCTCGACGAAATAGAATTTACTCATACAGTTAAACTATGAATATTAGCAAAACATTTTATATACATAAGTTATACAAAATTTCCTATAGTTTAATTTATTAACTAACTATCTTGACAAAATTACTGAAATGGCGGCTTATTTGCAAAATCGTTGAAAAAATGCTAAGAGTAAACATCCATTTTACAAGAAATCTCAACCAATCTTTATGTAGTTTAGAAAAGAATTTTTTTCCAATAGAAAACAAACGTTTTCATTCATTGTTTATTGTAAAAATATTACATTGTTTTTGGGTTGTTATGTATGTTTTGTATGTATTAAAACACCACACAGGTGTTATGTCTATTTCATTTTATAAAACTTATAATTATTATTGAATACCTTTTCGATATTATCGTAACTTGTAACCAACGGATTTATCTTTATTTAATAATTATTAGATAGCAAGTTAAAATTGTACATGGAATAACCGTATTTGAAACTAAACATACGGCGTAATGGTACTTATCAACTGAAATGCAGCGGAAAACGTACTACTATTAAATAATGTTGATTATGATAGCAACCAAGAGGAAAAAAAATATTGATAATTGTACTGCAACTAATTCTACTAAATACGTGTGCACAAAGAATTTTTATTATATGTCGTATTACGACAGTTTCTTAAACAATAAAAAATAAACAAGTATAACGACAAGCAGTAGAACAAGACGTTAGGATAGATATGATACAACACACATATTCTTATACATATTATAAGGGTTTAAACTATTACTAAAATCACCTTTCCTCAAACGCGCGCTATTTGGTATATTTGAGGTTATGATTGTAAACTAGAATTATATTTACACTATGAACTGATTTATTCAAAGAAAATAAAACAGTTCACTTCCCTGTCAAACCAATGTTTATGACTCATTTATAAAGTTTTATTTAGCTGACACCAAAACCATAGAGCAACGACAGGACTAAGCTGTACGATACACGTAAATGCGCTACGGGTAGCAGAATTTAATGCACATTATAATCTCTCCAGGGCGCATTATAATTTTCTCATGGCACAATTTAGATTATTCAATGCTCTTACAAAATTTTCAAATGCTGATTTATTTAAACTATTGAACATATATATTTTTTAATTAACAATTATTTTTTGAGATGCACATTATATTTTTATAGAGGTAACGATTGTATTGCACATTTATTTATTTAAGTGCACAAATATATTATGAATGGAACATTCAAATATATAAACGTTTTATTTAATTATTTATTCTGATGCACATATTTTAAATATATTGTACATTTAGTTTTTTAAATGCTCGAGGCATTTTTTGGCATTGCTAAAATATTTTTTGTATTGGTCAAATGTTTTTTTCTATTGGTCAAATATTTTATCAAATGCCCTTTATAAATGCACTTTCATTTTATATATTGCGCAAATAATTTGTACTGATTATAAATATTTTGGGTATTGATAAATGTGTGTAAATAAATAGGTATTTTTATCGTTTTTTTTTTGTTCGAGTTTTGTTTGGGTGGGCAGTGTCCACCCTGCCGCCCCTGACGAGCCGCCACTGGTGAGTATCATCCCTACCACCGCCGCCGAAAACTCCACTGACAAACTCGGACGATCTGTATTTGGCCATACATACTTTTCGATTAGAGTGGGAGGGGGAACAAGCGAGTTTGACGGCAGTAATATCGGGGAATCTAGGTCATCTGTTCAAATGCGGAAATTTCGATTGAAATTATCGTTTATAATTTGTTTCCTGTGGACGGTGATGCTGCCCTGCTGTACTATTGGAACGGTCGGGATGGAGATGGAGATGCGTTTTCCATCGTGCAATTAGGAGGGAATGTAGGGCAATTGTTCGTTTATTTGAAGGTCATGAATACGCTAGATAGAAAACTCGGTATCTGCAGGAAAACCGGTCTAGAGGAAAACGTTGAAATTTGTTTGTATCTAACTTATTTTGGTATTATTGGAAATTGTTTGCTGTTAAAGTTTCATATTACCTACTAAATTTTCAGTTTTAGTTTCTATGTTTTGGTTCAAAACTTTTTAACTAAAAATACTAGTTGTCAAACATATATTAACAATTTAGTAATTAGTTGCTCCATGACATTGAAAGCGTACAGGATTACTTGCTCATAAAATAATATACTAGTTCTCCTCAGTCCAATAAAGCCTATAAGCCTTTTCAGCTATAACTATTTTGAAGCATTTTCGTAATTGCACTTATTTTCTATCTCGACATCTGTTGGTGTATTAATTGTGTTATAAATTTTATACCATATGACACCGATAACCCAGAAATTAATTTAATTTCTTCTAAAGAATCTCTAGAAGTTGGATCTGTTGTTATTTTTGAATCGATAAACTCTTATCCTAGATTTTGTCTGTTTTTACACCAATACTGTTGCCTTTTATTATTTATTCCAATGTTAGGCGTAACTCTTGTTAATTTGCTGTAAGAATTTCTGGCTCGTGTTCATCGAGCTCAGTGAACTGAAATTTGTCACACCATAAATCATTGAATGATTTTCATCTAACACTGTCGCCTTCGTTTGTTATTAATTACATATTAATTAATTTGTTAATTTGACAACCGTATTCCACCAAATATTCGCGGCAATAAAGTTCTCTAAGAGATTGGTGAAATGTATAGTAAAATAATACTTCGTGTGCTTTCCAATGTTTATTGTCTCAAAAAAAAAACTTACAGTACATTACCTCGACGCTTCTCTTAACTTATTGGATATTTTTGAAAAGTTGTTCGCAAAGATTTATGCGTTACCTAACCTCACTAAATGTTATACCATACAATAAGCTTTTGTAAACATACCGTGTTTTATTATACGAATATTGTCGCCGTGCTACTGTTGTCGATGAACATTAGCCAAAAAAACAAATGTATCCACATTAATTGTCAAGAGAGTATGTCTAAAACGGGCATCCGATAACAAATATTAATAATAAATAATAGAAATTGCAATGATATTGTTGGTTTTGAATATATGTAGTGAATATTTTATGTTGTACAAAATATATACAAAGACTTTTTATGGCAAATGTAGGCTATTGTTTTGATTTTTAACCTTTATCCGAAAATAGTATCCACAATAATTTAAAAAAACTAACCTTTGCTGCATTCATCCTGTATTTTTTTTTGTTCCAGTTGTTCGTTTAAACAACTTCGGAAGTTTATTATTAATCTTATTACTATATTATTACTTCTTATAATATACACCAGTAATGTGACATGGAATTAACATAAATTAATTAATTCAATTATACTAAATTACCTGTTCAATATCTCGTATGGGTTCACAAATCCTTCTGTTCTTAAATTTTGTCTGTTACAGTTTGGTATTTTAATTTTTACGATTAAGTGTGTCGTGGAATTACGAATTACAGTCTGACAAACACAATTGTTCGATGGTTTTTCATTAACAATACATTTTCCTATTAACTATGATTCTAAACATTTTAATATGTTGCTACAGGAACATAAGCTCTCGATCGGTATTATTTTCATCGACTGCATTTAATTTTAATATAGACAGTAGATCAAAAATCAAGAATGACTGGACTAAACTAGTCACACAGAAATCGAAAAAAAATGTATTACTAAAAGCAAATTCACAAAGTGCTGATTACTCTGATTTATAAAAACTGGTTTTTAACCGTGTCTCATATTCGAACAATCAATCGGTAATTTGCAAAGTGGTACTAAAATAAAATAAATCACAATTAATTTGGAATTATTTAAAAAAATCTGATGTGGCCACTGCACATGACTTTATCATACTATGTACAAAATTAATAGTTTAGCTGGATTATATTCCATTAACCATTAACATAAATATATTAATTAAAGAAAATACACATTACGAATTAACATAGTTTCAAATACTATACAAATGGTGCCTTGCGCCATGGGCGCTTATCCAATTTTTTTTTTTACCCGCCAGTGAGTGAACAGCTTGGCGGGTAAATTTTTAAAACCAAACGACGATAAAATGATAACAAATGCTTTACAAAAATATTTAAAGGAACGTACGTTTAGATCTAAAAAATATTGAATAAAACACAGCGCGCACACGCAGCTACCGCCAGCGCCTTCGCCGTCTCCTTCGTTGATCAGGATCAACGTCATCTTCATCGCTGACGTCCCGCTCAGCATCTAGTTGCAGAGGTCCTGCATCCGCATTGTCTTCGTGCTCGTCCCCAGGCTGATCTTGCGAATATTTTTTGACAGTAGGCATTGTCAAAACATCACCCTTTGAAACTACCTACTGTCATTAGAATATATCCGTCATATCGGTCATAACTAGGGTTTCCAATCCGGATATCCGGATATCCAATTATCCGGATAATCCGACCTATTTTGACTATTATATTATCCGGATAATTTTCATTGAATATCCGAATGTTTTTGAATAAACAAAATACCTAATATTCTTTTTTCAAAGATTTACATGTACCTTTTTTACATCTTTTTTCCTTTACAAGAGTTTCGTGAATGAAATCAGAAGCAATTAATGGATACGTTAGGAGTAAAGGCTTTGACATGCCTAAAAGTCCTACAACTGTAACGAAATGTAATGTAAAATTTTATGAAATAAAAAAAGGAAGCAGTTGGTTTTACTAAGGAACTAAAAAAATGTTTTTAAAATTTTCTCTAACAGTTGACGAGTGAACTGATAACTCTATGAATAGATACCTCAATATTGCACTTCACGCCCTTGTCGATAATTGAATGAAAAAAGTTGAAGTGTATGTATTGGGGATAGTTCACATAAAAGGTACATGTAATGCAGAACAAACAAAACTATACGTTGAAAATAAGTTGAAAAATTTGAAATTGACATCCGCCCCCGTTATGGTCAAGAATGGAAGGATCTTGGGGATTATATCTCAACTTTGCTTTAACCACGGTTTGCATTTATCAATAATTGATGTTCTGTATAAAAAAAAAAACAACAATCAAAATTATGTGAAGAAGTCGAAGAAATAGCAGACTATAATGTTGAGGAAGATATAATAGATGAAGCTGTCGAAATCATTAATAATTACATGACTACAAATAATTTTGAAGATGCTAACATAGTCTGCGAAGTAGAAGAAAATAAATTCTAAATTCTAGATCTCACCAAAGATTATCAAGATGTTATAAAAAAAAACTCAGAAAATTATATCCTGTTCGGTCAAAAACAACATTTTACAAGGATATATTAATGAACAAGGGCAAGAAATTGCAGTTACTGTTAGATATAAAAACTCGGTGGAATTCATTAATAACCATGCTCAAACGCTTTCATCAAATAAAGGATCCTGTAAATACCACTTTAAATTAGTGCAGCAAAAAAATTCAGAGGAAAATATATATCAATATTAAAATAACTGTTAGATGTCCCAGCACCGCTAGAAGTTGCAATAAAGGACTTAAGTAATAATTCAGCGACCCTTTTGACTGCTGAAGGTGCTTATAGATTTATATTCGAAAGCTTAGATAAGTTTCAAACAAATCTAAGTAAAAATTTATCGATACAGATAAAAAATCTGATGTGGCCAGGCACATGACTTTATCATACAAAATATAAAATTAATAGTTTAGCTGCATGAGAATCTATTTGATTGAGATAAATCCTGTCTGCATTAAAATTAAACTAGTTAGCCAGGATTTGACAGATATGTTGATAGTCAATAGTATCAATAGTAGGTATTGTCAAAGCATCAGCATTTGACACTACCTACTGTCATCAGAATAATATTATTTAACTCACAAGTGCCGAAAGTACGGAATAGCGCGACGAGCGATGATGCTGCGCGTCACCGATGGCGGAGCGTCGCCGTCGCATGTGAGCGACTCGCGCTATGTAGTCGGCAGGAGTGACATCAACGTTTCTTGTGTTGTTTTTTGAGAAATACGTATTTAAAAAAAAATCCAAAATGGTTGATTTCTGTATAGGAAGTATTAGGATACCACTTCTACAAAACGTCAAGTTTGAAAAGCTAATTCAAATTCTGACAGTTTATATTACTTGGTACTTTGCCGCACTAGAGCGGCAACGTTCCATAGCGGTCCTCTAATCTCTGATGAAATCAGCTGTTTTCGAGTGTGACAGCCATAGACATTTCTGTGGTGACAGCATAAAAAAATGTTCGTCAAATCCAGGCTACTATGTAGTTTCATATCAATACAGATGCGACCGATCTCAATCAAATAGAATTTGCTCTTGAAGCTAAACTATTAATTTTACCAAAAAATATCATAGGCATAAATTATTCAAAATTTCCTCTACTTTAATTTATTATTTAAGCTTTTTGTCGAAATTACATAAATGGCGGCTCATTTGCCAAATCCTTGAGAAAGGCTTGGAATAAACTACCAGTTCGTTTGGACCCTTTTGAACCAAAAGCTGTTCAGCTCTAAGTTTGGTCATAAAACTTCTAAATATGAACTTTCATCCCGATACCTTTAGTAGTTTCTCCGGAAACATCGCCACAAAAATCGTTTACACACACACATACACACATACACACATACACACATACAGACATTTTTTTGTACCTTGGTCAAAAATGTTCAGGGGACCCATAAAGACCTATGTCCGCTAAAATCTCAAATTTTTTTTTTTTCGGCACGATTACAATACCTCATCATACTGCGTATGATAAAGTAAAAACGAATGGATGAACGTCGACATAAAATCCTTATGACATTAATAATCTTCTTAGAAACAGGCAAGATTCCAAAGTAAACTAAATATATTGATTATGTTTCTAAAGTCGTCGCCATTGCTTTGGCAGCAGAAAGTTTTAAAATTATTCATGTATCTGCTTGTAACAATAACGCAGACCGCGCTTTTCAATTGCAGGCCTGACAAAAACAAAAATTGCGATTGAACATCGAAACCTTCAACTAAATTATATTTTTAAAATATGCATTTTTAAAAATGAAGTACTGTTAAATTATATATGAATTTATTTTTTATTATTTCATGAATGATTAATGTATTATTAAAATTATTACATTAAATAAATTACTTACAAACACCATGAATATTGCATTCAATCTATCGCCTTTAATTACTTAGTTGCCAACAGTATATCCGGATATTACTATCCGGATATCCGGATATTTTGAATTCTCTGTATTCGATATCCGGATATTCATTGATGTCGGATAATTGGAAACCCTAGTCATAACATTTGTCAAATCCTCGCTTACTAGTTTCATATTAATGCAGGCACGACCGATCTCGATCAAATAGAATTTGCTCAGGGGACCCAAAAAGACCTATTGCCGCTAAAATCTCAATCTTTTTTTTCGGCTCGATTACTATACTTTCACTATACTGCGTATGATAATGTAAAAAGGATTTTTGTGTAATTGCATGTTAACTATTTGATAAAATACTGTATAAATACTGATATAATAATGTTATTATATTCCTAACCTATTCTAAATTCATTTTAGATTAATATATTATTGACAATACCGGTAATGAAAAATACTAATCGGAATTGCTCTACGTAACCACCAAACTAGATTACATTCTAACGAATTTCTAACATCAATTCGTATAAATATCTAATATTTGCATATTCTGTACCTACATTCATCATTTTCTCCCTGTGCCCTTCATAATTGCTAAAAACACCATAAAATAAATTGACATGTTAACAACTTATGTAAACAACACTGTTGCGCAATATTCCAGTTCAGTCGGCAATATTTAATCACCGTTTACTGTACTCAAATTCTCTTTAACTACCTTTTACAACCGACTTATCTCGTCAAGCGCGCAATAAAGTCGACTTTTTGGACGTGCGAAATTGTCGCGCTTAATCCGCAATTCATCGGATGTCATCGCCGATTTCGATCTAGAATTCTAGAGGCTGACCTTCTGCTGTTTATCGTTTCGGGAACAATTGCCGAGACGCACGCGTGATTGGACGCGAAATGTGCCGGTTAATCCGGACTCGGTTTTAGGGCCCGGGACCGGATCCTCTGTCAACAGTCGACCGTATTCAGAGCCGGATTACACCGTCGTAAAATGAACTACGTGTAGTTATGTCAGTTTAATCTCGGTACGGACTGCTTCCCTTTTTTTTTAATCGATTTTGGTGCAGCTTTGCATAATAGGAGTAGGGTGGTGCTTATATTAAATAGGTTCAGTAAAAGAAAAACAAAATCGTTCTTCACTGTTTATATATTTTATTTTCGTAGTGACCGGTTTCGCTGTTACAGCATCCTCAGACTTCTTGTAAAATAACCTAACTGTAATTAATTAAAAACATCTAAAAACCTAGTAGATTTTCCAAATAATAAACGCGAAACATTCGCAATTACTGAAACGTCGATTTTCGGCTTCTTTGACTCAACTTATCAAGACACCCGTTTCACGGCGTATACACAAATACTATACTTATATTAAATATTTAGTTTTTGATTTTAAATAGGATGCTTTCAATTTGTTTCTTCTTCTTCTTGTTCACCTTTGAAAATAACATTTGGTGTTTTTAACAGTTCGTTGCCCTTATTTCACCAAATCGAAGTAATGGTTAGCTTTATTTCGAAATGCTTGATAAAAATATCATATTTAATGTTTATCTGCCTTTATTGTGGGTAAAACCAAAAGGCTAAAAAGAAAGAGAAAAAATCAAACGAAGGAAAGAAAGATAAGGTAAAAATTAAAAGACAGGTCATTACATTTCAATTTGACAGATCAACAGGAAACATATCGACTGTTAGCAGAATTTTGTTGCATGGGTGATTATTGAAACTATGATAAAAACAAAACATAAATACATATAAAAATGTTTAAATAATTGCTGAATTTCTCAGAATATCTGAATTATTAAACAAATGATAGTAATATTTATTAGAAAGGCTTGTTGTGGAAGACCGAGATACGTTGATTCCTCATTGTAGTCTCGAACTCACGCCTAATTGTAACCAACAGTGACGGCTGTTTAGTTGTTTTTGTATTATTTTATTTTGAATTGTAACTGATGGCTTGTTTGTTCAATGAAAATACATTATTTATTTATGGCTTGTATCCTTCTAGACACTAAGATAAAAATTAAACCAGCTAAAATATTTATATTGTCGCCCATTTCAAAACAGGACATGTTTATAACTATTGTCTGCGAGGCAATCGCAAAATTAGTTCAGAGTCGTTAAACAAATGGTAGTAGCAATTTTAACAGAGTTTTGCAGTTTTCTGTTAATTTGCTGTCTGTAAATCAATATATAGGAATAGGAATTTGTCAGCGTCCAAATGTGTTACTACTACGACGAAATAGTTATTTATGTACCAAGGACATTACACAGATGTTTATGCCCCGAGGGTATAAACATCAAGTAATGCCAGAGGTGCATGCAAAATTGTATGTCCTACAATGGTTTTGTTCCTCCGTTTGAATAATATTAATAAATATTTTGACATTATCAAGTGACATGCGTATCTACAGAGTTGAATAACAATACAAACAATTCGGAGTTGAGTGACAATACAGACAATTAATCGTCAAACTTATAACCTTAATCGCCAATAATTTGCATTGCCGAGTGACAGTACAGACAATTAATTGTCAAACTTATAACCTTAATCGCCAATAATGACAAATATTTGATATATTTGACATGTAACCATGGCAATCCTTAACGCCCGCGCGGGCGTTAAGAATCCTTAACGTTAAAGAACCAGTTTTTGCCCCGGTATCTAAGATGTAAAATGTCACTTTATAATCATGTAGGACATAACATAAATTTATGTCCTACGACCTACATGATCATAAAGTGACATTTTACATCGTAGATACAGGGGCTAAAACTGCTACTTTATGCCTGTGACGGCATTCTTAACGCCCGCGCGGGCATTAAGCGTTGACATGGTTTATATGTCAGATACATCAAATATTTGACATTCAAATTGTAAATTTTCAATAGTCAATGTCAATTATTGGCGATTAAGGTTATTCTGTTTGAAAAATGATTGTCTGCATTGTCACTCTAATCTGAATTGTTTGTATTGTTATTCAACTCCGTTAACATGTCATTCACAGGCATTACGTGATGTTCATACCCTCGGGCGACATCCGTTTAATGCTCTTGGTACATAAATAACAATTTCAGGAAAACTATCAGGAGAAGAAAGCAAAAGTATGCAATCGGAGGCATATGATGAGCATCGATACCATGTTATATTTCCTACTATAGTGACACCAAATACAAATACAAAGATATTTTGTTGAAAATTGTGGCGTGGAAATTTCGTTTAAAGCAGGGAAATAGGAACAAACATAATGAGCTAATGGTCAATATCTTGTGAAATATGACTGAATGCTAACATCCAAATTTGACAGTTTTCTGTATTACTCATTGATTGATGTTATTGCCAGGTATTTTCGAAAAATAATATAATTATTGTTTGTTATTAATTGTTGGTTATTGGTGATTCTTATTTAATTCGTTGTTTATATTGCAATTAATGATATTTTTCATCAAGACGGTGATGCAGAAATCTGTCAAATTCAGGTCTTAGCACTTGCTCATTATTTTTTCCCCCTGCTCTAAACGTCATTATAGTAGAAAAAATACTTTTTATCGAATAATCAAGATGTACACATAAAATACACGGGAAAAATTATTCATTGGCCAAAACCCAATTAAATCACGGTAGAGGGCTCTAGTAAATCAATATCGGCAAAAATCAATTTAGATAGATGCACCTAGAGTCTAGACTAATAAACAAAAAGGTTATTTTTTCGAAGCCTTGGTGACAAAAAAATTAACGATTGATACGTTTTTGTGTTCAAAATGTTATCCGGATAGAAAATATCACACGAATAGCGTGTGAAAGTAGTTTGAAGCAGAGAAATGACATTAATATTGAACAATATTGGTTTAATGATCAAAATCACCGTAGTGAATGCTACTGGGTGACTGCTATCATCCAAATTTGACAGGTTTCTGTATTGTACGCCACCGTCTTTATGCAAAATAGTGTTGTATTTAGCAAAAGCATTTTTAACACTGCAATTCGAACTACAGTAATCTTGATGTAAACAACAAATAAATAAGAAATAAGAATAACACTCAAGTTAATAAGCATACAGAGAACTGTCAAATTCCCATGTTAGCGTTCACCCATAATTCACGACGTTGATTTTGCTCATTAACCCAATTCTTCTTTCCATTTCCTCGCTTTGTGGACATTTCCATGATAAGATTTTCACAAAAAATCAAGTATTTGGTGTTATTGTAATTGGAAAAATGTTATCTATCGAATAATAAGGGTCCACCTATAAAGTACACGGGAAAAATGACTTATTAGTGAAAAACCAATGAAAGCACGATAGGGACGCCAGTATTACAATATTGGCCAAAATCAATTTAGGCTATGTTATTTGACATTTGTTATTTCAAGTAGTTAGTTCACGAATTCATAGCTACCTCGATTAATAAACATAGTATAGGGTGCCATTTAAATGTTTGAAATATAAAATATATAGTCGGCATATACCTAGCTAGAAATTGTACTAGTATGATTTTAGTTACCATAATATTATTGATTTTGTTAAAAGATTCCTTCCATATTCACTTAAGAACATATGTAGTCGTATGTCAGTATTATCCTTTTTGTAAAATAAATATAACTACTATACTTGAATCATTACAATTACATATTCTTACGTAAAAACATAGTCATTTCCGGGAAAACCGGATTTATACTAACCTCAGGAGAATAAAAAAATTATTTTATATATTTTTTTACATAAATTATTATTAGATTATTGGCTGTTTTATGACATTTATTAACTAATTTGTAATTGTTTAAACAAATACTATTCTTTAAACAAGTTCCATCTTTTAAAGAAATATTTTTTTGGCATATTTTTTGTATTTTGTTACTTAATGTGCAATAGGGTATTTGACTATTATTGGAAAACCATCTTAGTGTGTTTATTCCTTTTTATAGTACACGATGCGAAAATGTCGTTTTCGCGTCTCTATGGAGACAATAATAATAATTTTTGCCAAAAAGATACGTCAGTATCATTGTATATTTGAGCTTAAACAAATGGTATTTATGTAAACTATTGTAAACTAGTTAATTACTGACAGACAATGCCACAATCTAATATCAATTTCTCAAGAAAAATGAAAAATATGTAACATTGTATAACAAATGGCATTTGGTTAAACAATTGCAAATTAGTTAGTAAATGACTAAAATGCTCCTAATAATAATTAACCTTCAGAAAATAGATATGTCCGCAAAATTGTATATATTGTTGTTTAAACAAATGGTATAAATTTAAACAATTGCTAATTAGTTAATAAATGACAAAAAATATGTCAATAATCCAATAATAATCATTTCTTCCAAAAACAATAATAAAACACGTAACTTTGTAAAATTGTAAACTTTTGTCTCATATTTAGGGTACTATGGGGAGGGTAGGGGGTGGTGAACAAAAAAATAGTGGTTGTGGATTTGTTCCTTGGGGAGTTTTGAACAATTTCTGATAATCTTCCGCAACTTTTTTTCTAAATCAAAACGTGAAAAAAAAAATCAATAAAGATGGATTTTTGCAATGTATTTTAAATGGGAAATTTGAGGGGCTAGAGGAACGTGTTAACCTTAACCGATTTTACTCAAGTTTGGGGGACATTTTTCTTCTGGAAAAGGAACAGATTGGGGGATCGTTGCCCTCTAGCGAAAAGTCCATTTTTAAGCCACCCTAATTAGCACACTCAACATTTCATTCGTACAGCGTTATAAAAAATAAAAATAATCTGGCGTTCCTATGGCGTGGGTCACCCGGTATCCCATATATAATACATTCCGGTATCTCATATACAAAACATAATTTAAATTTAACAAAACAACGTATTTAAAAACCAATTTAACATTTACCACAGATAACCGCCACTCTCACGCATTAATCTAAGATTACAAACAGAACAAAGAAACCATTCACATACACAACCCCTCGCATACACACAGATCCCACAAGGGTTCCATTTGACTCCAACACGGTTTTCCAGAGGGTTGAGCTCGGGTAAGCACCAGTAGCAACCCTCTGAAAAGTTGCAGGAAATTTTCGGTGGAAACATTGCTGTTGTCGTCGACGTTGTATTGTCTACATGTTTTACAGTCTGACCTGACCAGATCGGTAAATCACCCCGAGCACGGTCCATTTGTTCGCAGTTTTATTTGCCTATCGGGCCCCGGCAGGCCCCATACCGACTGCTATAGGGGTTCCGTTGTAAACTTTTTACGTTCGCCATGTATTCGATCCGCATTTATATCTCGTATTCGGTGGCTGGGGTTCTCTGTTGGCGTTTTTATATGCGCTCGACGTCCGCGTCTTTGGATACATCTATATCTCTTCGGGGATGTTGCGATTCTAATAAGACAGGTTCGGGGAGTATTCAATTTAAGGGGGTATAGCTGGGGAACGGAAAATACATGTAGAGTTGACGTTGATTTGCAAAATATCGGCTGGTCAAGACAACATGGGAAATATAGGAACAACAGATTTTTCAAGATAGGAACAAAATTTCAACTAATTAAAAGATGTGGATTTATAGTTATTTAACCAACAAGTATATTAAAAAGGACGATTAATGATCGAGACTGTATAACGCACGAGCGATTAGCGAGTGCGTTAATTGTCGAGGTCATTAATTGCCGTTTAATATTCGCGTTGGTTAAAAAAATTCTAACATCGTATTCTTCTGGCGGCGTTTTAACATAGATTTTATTCGTCGATGTCGTTTGAGGTTATATGACCAATTATGTAATTTCTCACTGACAGTTCTGGACTGTGTGCCTGGATAACGGAATGTTTTGATCGGATTGTTTTATTTTACGTATGTTCTATTGGCTATAATGCAGTTGTTTGTTGGCTATAACAAATCATGCATTAATAGAAATCGTGAATTTATAGAGCTTTTTAATAAATGATTTTCTATTCAGTAAATAAACAATCGACGGAAAAGATACTTTAAATTACTATACTCGTCAAATGATATTTTCTTTTCAAGTTAAAACACTATTCATGAGTTTAAAAGTACAATATTTCTTTACCACAAACTAGTGAACCAGTAGGTACTTATACTTTTGTAGGTAGATGAGTTGTTTTGTGGGAATTTTGTGGGAACATTAAAATAAACGTAAATATGTACTTAGATTTGTTTACTGGATAATTATTGTTTTGATGTTTGATAAGTTTTGAACTACTAGTATACGGAGAGAACCAAAATTGTGTTTTATTGTAAAAGTTTGAGACATACTAACCAGTAAAAAAGAACCTCAATCAGGGTATGAAGTAGTCTGTCACAAACATTCATCTAGTGTCATCATTATGCTTTTTTTATTCATCCCTACATCTAAAGTTTTGTAAAAGAAACATAGTTTCAAGAAAACTTTCGCAATATGTATCTGTGCTACCAGAAAATTAGTAAAAATGTGGTTTGCCCTCTAACCAAGAAATTATACCACATCCCTCAGGGTCGTGCTTTAAAGCTTATTATTACATTTTTGAAAAAATAACATATATGATATATAAAATAAATAAATAAATAATTTGTTTGTTTATAGAAAGCAATATGCGTTTTGAAAGATTTCTTTTGACTAAATACGAGCCTGAAAGTGTATATGCATATGTCAGGTTATTGAGATTTTTGTTGTTTCTTTTACAGTGACACCCTCACGCCACTTAAGGCACCGGTATAAATGCGTAATCATATGAAGCTGAACAAACTTCGAAACATTTCAGGTAAAAGTATTAATCTTTGTGGTTTTGGTTTACTATCAGATCGTTTTGACGTTTCAATGGCAATGGGTCTACCTGTTATAAATTTGCAAATTGCCAAAAATAAAAAGTGGTAAATTCCTTTTCTGACAGTGTTTTATAAAGATTATTTGTGTACTAGAGCAGAAATTGCGAAACTGTGACCATTTTACAGTAAAATGCCAAAAACCGCAAACGTGCACGTAAGGAGGAGGTTTTGCGGCGCTACGTTTTGCTAAAATTTGCACACGCCAAAGAATATTGAAACCCAACACTTTCCACGACTGGTACAAAAAGGACAATGTATTGTATCAATTCCCTTCTATTTTTCAAATTGCATTGTACTGATAGGTCTGTCCAATCTTTCATTGTGCTGATAGGTCTGTCCTATCCGCCACAAAATACCGTACAATATGTGACCGAGCGACTACTATATTCGAAGGTTTATAATTCTAAAACTAAAAAATCGAGTACACACATACGCACACACACACACACACACACACACACATACACACACACAGACATTTTTTTGTACCTTGGTCAAAAATGTTCAGGGGACCCATAGAGACCTATTTCCGCTAAAATCTCAAATTTTTTTTTCGGCACGATTACAATACTTCATCATACTGCGTATGAAAATCTGATGTGGCCAGGCACATGACTTTATCATACAATATATATAAAATTAATAGTTTAGCTACATGATAATCTAGTTGCTTGAGATAAATCGTGTCTGCATTAAAATTAAACTAGTTAGCCAGGATTTGACAGATATTTCAATACTATTGACAGTAGGTATTGTCAATGCATCAGCATTTGACACTACCTACTATCATTAGAATAATAGTTATTTCGGCACTAGTGCCAAAAGTACGGAATAGCGCGACGAGCGGTGATGCGGCGCGTCATCGAAGGCGTAGCGTCGCCGTCGCATGTGAGCGAGTCGCGCTATGTAGTTTTCGGCAGGACTGTTTCGGTAGTCAGCTGTTCGTTGGTTTATCTATAATAAGAATCTTTTGGGTTGTGGAATCTTAATGTGAGTGTGTTCGTGTGGTGATTTGTGTAGTACCAATGACGAACAGAAGGCAATTGTATGCGTCGGATGACTCGTATTTTATTTAATTTATAATTTTCCAATTGACAAATGTTTGTACGCTAACGTTGAAAAAAAATATTGGTATTAGAAGTTGAAAGTTTAAAAACCATAAAATTTTTAAAATTGAAATTTTGTTTACCTACATTTGTGTAAACTTTTCTTATCGATCTCAAATTTTTACTGATAAATTACTGATTTACTGTCAAACAATAAACCTTTCTGACAAAACTTCTTGCTTGTTGTCTCGATTTCTTTTTATATGAATATGTTTCTCATGAACAATCCTCACTTAAACGAAATATAGGAATAATTCTATGACCGTGTTTATTTTAAGCTTTTGGTGTCACTATTACATTCTTCTTCCTACTTAATATTCGTCTGCGGTCCTTTTATGATTTTTTTTTGTAGAGTTTGTAGATTTGTCCAATTTGTGTAGTTTCTACGCCGTCGACTTTACCGGTTTGCATAGTCTCTAAGCCATAAACTTCCCTCGTAATTCCTAAAGTCCTAAATCTCTACATTTAGCCAGATTAGTACATCAAAATTCTCAAGAAGTTTAGAAGTTTAGCGCTAAAGGAACAAATTATAAAAATAGTTTTCAGGAAGAACTTTTACAGAAATACATCCGGACGCAAAACGCTGTTGTCGATTTTCCAGCCAAGGAACAGATATTTCTCTCGAAAAATAATCTATCTATTTGTTTTGGGCATGTGGCCCTATCTGTGCATGAGTGTCAGTGTCTGCGTGTGTGTGTGTGTTTAAGGGATAGTCGGGATGGAAAGGGCTATCCGTTCGCCCGACAAGCCGGCCGGATAATTGGAAAAGCCCCAGGAAATGAGTTGGCTGGACCGCGAGAAAACGGTAAATCCAATAATCCCGGGGCACGCCGAAACGTGTCCGACAACCTGCAGGGCGCCTCAGCAGCGCCGTTCGGCATTTCAGACGTCGCTCGTTGAATTTCTACCTGACAAAGAAATTACTACGTACAGAAATGTCTTTAGTGGGTTCTGTTCAAGCGAATAGCGAACTCCTGCGCATTCCTTTGCTTTAGGTTCTACTAATCTCCCGTCTGTTAATCTATTTTTATCGCAATATGCAGGCTCGTACGAACACTTATATTGGGTATACTGAAATTGTATTGAAAGTAGTAACAAATCCACATACCACAAGATAGAGGGGTAGTAATTAATACACGAAAGTATATTTTCTGTCGAATAAAACAAAATTGAAATAAGTTTCCAAATACATGGTGTGGCCGTTGCCATCAACTAAAGACACAACCAAGACTTATAAACACCGAAATTCGCGATAAACAATAAAAAAATGATGGCAACGGCACGCGGTGTTCCCAAGCGGTCACCCATCCAAGTACTGACCGCGCCCGATGTAGCTTAACTTCAGTGATCGGACGAGAACTGGTATATTCAACATGGTGTGGCCGTTGCCATCAATTAAAGAGTCAACCAAGACTTATAAACGCCGAAACTCGCGATAATCAATAAAAAAGATGGCAACGGCACGCGGTGTTCCCAAGCGGTCACCCATCCAAGTACTGACCGCGCCCGATGTAGCTTAACTTCAGTGATCGGACGAGAACTGGTATATTCAACATGGTGTGGCCGTTGCCATCAATTAAAGAGTCAACCAAGACTTATAAACGCCGAAACTCGCGATAATCAATAAAAAAGATGGCAACGGCACGCGGTGTTCCCAAGCGGTCACCCATCCAAGTACTGACCGCGCCCGATGTTGCTTAACTTCAGTGATCGGACGAGAACTGGTATATTCAATATGGTGTGGCCGTTGCCGTCAATTAAAGAGACAACCAAGACTTATAAACGCCGAAATACGCGATAAACAATAAAAAAGATGGCAACGGCACGCGGTGTTCCCAAGCGGTCACCCATCCAAGTACTGACCGCGCCCGATGTTGCTTAACTTCAGTGATCGGACGAGAACTGGTATATTGCTTTAGGTTCTACTAATCTCCCGTCTGTTAATCTATTTTTATCGCAATATGCAGGCTCGTACGAACACTTATATTGGGTAAACTGAAATTGTATTGAAAGTAGTAACAAATCCACATACCACAAGATACAGGGGTAGTAATTAATACACGAAAGTATATTTTCTGTCGAATAAAACAAAATTGAAATAAGTTTCCAAATACATGGTGTGGCCGTTGCCATCAACTAAAGATACAACCAAGATTTATAAACACCGAAATTCGCGATAAACAATAAAAAAATGATGGCAACGGCACGCGGTGTTCCCAAGCGGTCACCCATCCAAGTACTGACCGCGCCCGATGTAGCTTAACTTCAGTGATCGGACGAGAACTGGTATATTCAACATGGTGTGGCCGTTGCCATCAATTAAAGAGTCAACCAAGACTTATAAACGCCGAAACTCGCGATAATCAATAAGAAAGATGGCAACGGCACGCGGTGTTCCCAAGCGGTCACCCATCCAAGTACTGACCGCGCCCGATGTAGCTTAACTTCAGTGATCGGACGAGTAATGGTATATGCAACATGGTGTGGCCGTTGCCATCAATTAAAGAGTCAACCAAGACTTATAAACGCCGAAACTCGCGATAATCAATAAAAAAGATGGCAACGGCACGCGGTGTTTCCAAGCGGTCACCCATCCAAGTACTGACCGCGCCCGATGTAGCTTAACTTCAGTGATCGGACGAGAACTGGTATATTCAACATGGTGTGGCCGTTGCCGTCAATTAAAGACACAACCGAGACTTATAAACGCCGAAATACGCGATAAACAATAAAAAAGATGGCAACGGCACGCGGTGTTTCCAAGTGGTCACCCATCCAAGTATTGACCACGCCCGATGTTGCTTAACTTCAGTGATCGGACGAGAACTGGTATATTCAACATGGTGTGGCCGTTGCCATCAATTAAAGAGTCAACCAAGACTTATAAACGCCGAAACTCGCGATAATCAATAAAAAAGATGGCAACGGCACGCGGTGTTCCCAAGCGGTCACCCATCCAAGTACTGACCGCGCCCGATGTAGCTTAACTTCAGTGATCGGACGAGAAATGGTATATTCAACATGGTGTGGCCGTTGCCATCAATTAAAGAGTCAACCAAGACTTATAAACGCCGAAACTCGCGATAATCAATAAAAAAGATGGCAACGGCACGCGGTGTTCCCAAGCGGTCACCCATCCAAGTACTGACCGCGCCCGATGTAGCTTAACTTCAGTGATCGGACGAGAACTGGTATATTTAATATGGTGTGGCCGTTGCCGTCAATTACAGACACAACCAAGACTTATAAACGTCGACACTAGCGATAATCAATAAAAAAAGATGGCAACGGCACGCGGTGTTCCCAAGCGGTCACCCATCCAAGTACTGACCGCGCCCGATGTTGCTTAACTTCAGTGATCGGACGAGAACTGGTATATTCAACATGGTGTGGCCGTTGCCGTCAATTACAGACACAACCAAGACTTATAAACGGCGAAACTCGTGATAAACAATAAAAAAAAGGATGGCAACGGCACGCGGTGTTCCCAAGCGGTCACCCATCCAAGTACTGACCACGCCCGATGTTGCTTAACTTCAGTGATCGGACGAGAACTGGTATATTCAACATGGTGTGGCCGTTGCCGTCAATTCAAGACACAACCAAGACTTATAAACGCCGAAATGTGCGATAAACAATAATAAAAGGTGGCAACGGCACGCGGTGTTCCCAAGCGGTCACCCATCCAAGCACTGACCGCGCCCGATGTTGCTTAACTTCAGTGATCGGACGAGAACTGGTATATTCAACATGGTGTGGCCGTTGCCGTCAATTAAAGACACAACCAAGACTTATAAACGCCGAAATTCGCGATAAACAATAAAAAAAGTTGGCAACGGCACGCGGTGTTCCCAAGCGGTCACCCATCCAACTACTGACCGCGCCCGATGTTGCTTAACTTCAGTGATCGGACGAGAACTTTTTTGATTCATCAATTCTTTATTTAACATGTTAAAATATCATAACACATATATACAAAATTAAAATACTACAATCCTAGGCCGTTTTGGCTTTTCTGCAGTTATAAAAATTCATGTCGTTATAAAAGAATTAAAAACATTATAAAACGCCTTGAATAAAAATAACGTGTAAAATGTATGTGGGTGCGTGTATGTATGTGTGTGTGTGTAGTATATATGTATGTGTGTGTGTTTGTTAAAAATAAGTTAAATTTATATACATGGGCGGTACAATCATCGGCACTGATTTATTTAATGGTGGCGCTCATTGACGCACGCCACTGTCGCCGTTGTTTCCGCCGTTACTCAGGCCTCTGGCACCACCTCCTCTTCATTGGCATTGAAGACACCACCGACTTCATCGTCGTCGCTGACCGCGCCCACATCGTCGTCTGCATCTCAAACCCTTTCATCCCTGTCGTTATTATCATCAATCTCAATCTCATCATCATTTTGAGGCTCGAAGGCATATCGATGCTTGCCTTGAAGCCTGTTTTTGGTAATGCCATTTATCAGCATATTGTCGTGCGTTTTTGTTTTAACATAAAATTTTGATAAATCCCTTGCGATAATGTCCGAAATATATTCGACACCAGAATTTTCGTGCAATCATTCACGACTCACCCGTTGAGTATAATGCGAAGAATTTTGTTTTGGCTTCTGTGAAGTTTGTCCCGGTTCGTAATGGCCAAACTTCCCCAAATCGCCGCTCCGTACGTTATACCTGTTCTTAATTATGTCTTGAATAGAAGTATCTTATTCTTCTTGTTGAGAAGACTGTTTCTATTTAAGAACGGGTAGAGTAGTTTAATTTTGCCCGCCGTTTTCTGAATGGCTTTTTCTATGTTTCCTAAAAGTCAGTCGTTTATCCAAAATTATCACCAGGTACTTAATTTCGTTTCGAACATTTCTGCTAATTTTGATATCTTGATTTCTTTTTGTGAAAATTATAACTTCTGATTTTCTTGAGGTTGGCCGAATTTTCCATTTTCTATAATAAATTCTAAAAAGTGTAAACGAACTTGCACATTTAAGGTTGCTAGTAGGGGATCTGGGGATGAGGAATATATGGCAGTATCGTCTGCGTATAGAAGCATTTTAGTTTTTGGCAACTTCGGCACATCAGCCATGTACAGTGTGAATAGCAACGGAGAAAGGATAGCGCCTTGCGGAACGCCGAACTCGGCCGAGCGGGCAGAGGATACTTCAGTACCCACCCTTACCTGCAGCGTTCAGCCGCTAAAGTAATTGTCCAGTAGGTAGATGTACTAGGTAAGGGGGGTACTTGAGATGGATAGATTTAAAAAGCAATCCTTTTGGCCACACTCTGTCGTATGCCTGCTCGATATCCATCGTGACCATCGCTGTATGCCTTCTGGCGTTCAGCTTCTCCGTCACGTCTGCACATATTCTCGCCACTTGATGGATGGTGTTGTGGCCGGGCTTGAATCCAAACCGCTCTGGCGGTAGCGTGCTCTCTTCTTCCGTGTAGGCCATCAGGCGTTCATTAATAACCTTATCAGTTATCTTTCTTGAGAGCACGCTAAGCAGAGCTATCGGCCTATAGGACGCGGCAGCAGTTGGATCCTTACCCGGCTTTTGAATGGGTACTACCAGTGCCCTCTTCCATCGCTCTGGGAAATGTTGGAGTTTTAGAACTGCCCTTACCGTGTGCATAATTTGCACAAGTGCCTTTCTTGGCAAATTCTTAAGCATCTTATTAGTTACCTGATCAACTCCGGTGTGCTTTCTGGGATTGAAAGTTTTAATGATATTTCGAATGGTCGTCGGAGTGATCAGGTGAAGATCTGCTGGTGTCGCATAGGGCAGTTCTAAGAAATTACGAACGTGATCGCTAAGTCTAGTATGATCCGGTATACTATCCGCTTCCCTTTTGTGGGCGCCCTCATACTGTGCAGCCTTGTCGATGTCCGAAACGAGGAATTTTGTGTTATCCTTAAGTGCCGGAACGGGTTTGTAATATTTTTGTTAATTCTCTAGTTTGCTGCGTAGTGAGTGATGCCTGCGTAGTGAGTGATGCCAGCCTGCTTTGCTAAATGTCATTTCTGTGCTTGACGAGCTCTTTCTTTATGACGGAGTTCAGGTGATAATAGTCCGCCTTTGTTTCCGGATCTCTGGATGTTTTGGAAGATCTTCTGGTACAGTTTCTACGTTGTATGTGTTCTAAAACGTGTGTTGGGGTAGTGTACCTATTTGTTTTTTTGATTAATTTGTCTTTGTTGTATGGATGAGGTCGCTGCAGTGTTAATAATGTCTGTGAGTGTATTGACTGTTTGTTCAAGTGCGTTTGTGTCTGAAATATCTGTGGTAATGTGTAGATGTTGGTCAATGTATTCGCGAAATTTTTTTCAGTTGGCTGTTTTATAATCAAAAATAATTTTTGTGGTTGCGTGTGTTTGTGTATCGCGTGGGTTTATGTGGAGTATAATTGGGTGGTGGTCTGAGGTTAGTTCGTCTAGAGCCGTTACGTCCGTCAATGTTTTTCATAATGACAATGTCTATTATGGTGGGCGTAGTCCCCTGCTCAGGGTAGTGCGTCGGTGTATTATGTGCAAGTAATATGTTATTGGTCGTTTGTATAAAGTCATTTAAAACGTTGCCATTGAGATTATTGCGGTGACAGCGTGCTGGGCGTTCAGTCACCAATCACAAGGCAACGCCTGTCCCGGGTCAAGTTGGTCAGGTCTTGTTTAGTAAGTTTGTGTCGTGGATTGTTGTAGATGCACGTGATAAAAATATTGTCTTCTGTTTTAATTTTTACTGCCTGTAGATGTCGAATGTCCGCGTCGTCTATGTGAGCGTGTGCAATGGAGTTCCGTACCAGAATAGCGACTCCTCCAGATCTTCGAGTCCCATCTTTCCGATATATCGTCTATATCGGTTATATCGTCAGGTATTCGAGCAGGTCTGGCATCTTTGGCATCAAACTATTGCAGTTCCACTCACTGAGGGCAAATCTAAACATATTTTAATTCTTCGCTTAGCTTTGGAGTGCTCGGACTTTGCCGAATTTGTCTGTTGAATTTTAAAGATTAATTTTCAAATTTCGAACGGCCGATAGCATTTTGTCCAAATTAACCAATTTTGAGATTTCTTCAATTTCCTTAAGCTCTACTGAAATATCTTCCAGGCGGGCTGTACCATCTGTGCAACGAGCGGATTGTGATGCCTGTGTTGATGGTGATTTGTTTGTACGCCAAGCCATTTCAGGAGGGGGCGGGGCATCAATAAACCTTGTTTTTGCCGTTGATTTCTGCGATGCCGGTATCCTCTGTGCCATTCTCTCCTCGGATACTGGACAGTGGACACGTTGGTAAGTTTGCAGTATGTCCGCCATGGCAAAAGCAGCATTTGACCGGTAAGCCATTTTCCCTATTGATAGGGCACTCTGACGTCTTATGAGGCTCTATGCATTTCCTACATCGCGGTCTGGCATGACAATTTTCCTTTCCATGGCCCCACTCCTGGCAATGCGAACACTGGACCATACCTTTTTTGTTTTCCCGAAGTATGTATAACGACAGGGGGCGGGGCTACCTTGTTACTCTCACCCGAATTCTTCACGACGCCGGGGGGCACTTCGGGGGTGTGGATGGTGCGCGGAAATCGTTTAAACTTGATTACTCGCTTTCAGCCAATAAGGCATATTTGTTTCGAGTTTCTAGTGAAGTGGGCGTGGCCACGGCTAGAACTCGACGAACCTTGACGTGGTTCCTCTTTTTCACGTTCTGGAAGTTTTCATCGGTGTCCTCTTGTCCAGCGTCGATCTCCTTTTCCGACCCGGACGATTCTGATTCCTCGGGAACAGCGGGCGGCTCCGATGTCATTAGCGATGACACTTCTGTCATGTCAATTTTTGATAGGTGTTTAACCAGCACCGTTTTTGTAAAGTTCTAGCGTCCAGACGCAAAGTTAACACTAACGAACACTACCACGAACGTAAAAAACACAACAAACTTAATTAATAGCAAGGGGTTACCGGAAAAACTTCGAAAAAACCTTGAAAATCGCGGAGCAGAAATACAGATGTGTGACTATTGCACTGCGTCGCTAGGCGATGGGACAAGCCTAGTCGGACAAGCATGGCATGAGCATGGGACGAGAACTGGTAAATTCAACATGGTGTGGCCGTTGCCGCCAATTAAAGACACAACCTAGACTTAAAGCGCTGAAATTTCTTGGTTTTACCGTAACGATGAACCCTAGCTCCATACAAACCAGAAATTGTATTTGTAAGTTAGAAATACCTAAAAGTTACAATAGTACGTCGGCTAACAATCTAAATTTCGGGAAGGCCACTTATATAGGTACTTAATAAATACGCCAAGTATTATTATTAACCTATAAAATTCAAGTCCAATCAGCGTCGATGTCAATTTTCGCTGAAAGAAAATTTCGCATGGTTATTTGATACAAATTATCAGCCTTATGCCCTTATCTCTATTTCGTGATCCGTTCTTCTTAGTACATACCATAGCTATATACACGGTCATATACGGAAAATATGTGATAGCCTATCGTAGAGCTGCTTGACGTTATTATGAGTGAACCCAGCTATAGGGTTGAATGTGCAATTATGGCTCGGATACGCGGGCGGTATGCGGACATATTTAACGCCTCCTTACAATATCCTCGACGGGTTCGATCCCATAATACCTTTATACCTAGGGGGTCTCGCCCGTAAATAGAATCCCGTGGATACGAAGGGTAAGCAGGGATTTTCGAAGCAAGATACGACACGCCAGTTCGACAGTTATTCTTACAAGATTCCGAACAAATCTTGCAGGCCTGTGTCGACGCGAGGAATTATTTAGATTAGATGTTCGACATTGGAAAATTGGGCGTTTTTTATGGATTTGGGGGATAATAGGTAGGGGAGAGTGTCGTATCATAGAGTACATATAAAATGGAGCGTTCACACCGGTCCTGTACGCCATTATATACCATCAATATGTGTTTAAATGTTTATGTGTATTTTTAGCTAGTTACTTCGACTACTGACGTTTGCCGCAACTGATGACGGGGCGACCCGAAAACTAGTTATTGCGTAGGAAGATTGCGAAATAAAATTCGATCATCGATACAACAATTTTTATTGTTTTGATCCTTATAAAATGGAGTGCTTACTCAATACTGAACAATTTCTTAATTAAAGAAAGATTGACCTTTTTGTTTGAGTACAAGAAGATATTGATCGTTTTCACGAATAAAATTGACGAGTTTGCTGCAAGAACGATGCAGTTCTAATTTTTTGGAAAATTCAGGTTTTGCACTAATCATGATGTATGATTACATACATCATGATTAGTGCACATTTACCCACTTAATTCGATAAACTTGCGCGCTAGAAACTTTTCTGGCCAATATTCGTTTTCAGGGCATTTACTTTCGGTAGAATTAAATGTCCTGAAAAAGAATATAGGCCCCAAAAATGTTAAAATTGTTAAAATATGTTAATAGCTTATAATTAAAAAATAATGCATTTTCGAAAAAAATGGTTCCCATAAAAAATTCTTAGAATTAATCTTAGAATTGACACATGTAATAATATACAGGCTGTTCTATTTAAAAAAAGGAAAAGCTACCAAATTTCTATAATAAAATAAGCACCCCGTATATTGCAAATATATTTAAACGATAGCTTGTTTAAAGCAAAAAAACTTTTTAACGCTGGAGAATTATTTAGGTATTCCGGCCAATTTTGGCTAACCCTGTATACCATGGTATAAATAAATATTGGTATAAATACCAGCTTAATCTTGGTATGAAATAAATTCCAGAATAATCTCTCAAATCGCTAATTAGTGAAAAAATGTTGGTAACCTGAAACAAAATTAAATTTATTAATTTTTCTTCAGGCGGCATAACTTGTGGAGACACAGTCTTCTTGTCATCCTATGCAATAACAGAGACCATTTTAATTCATTGCCTTTTTGATCATTACCATTTAAAACTTTCAAGGTGGTGGAGTAAGCATAGTCACTATGATTTCTCTGCTATCTTGGAAGTTATATTGATTTTAAACCACTTGCACTACCGGATTTCAGGCAAATAAAACGCACAATAAAATATCTCATATTTTTGTTATTATCATATATTTTTGCTAGGGATTTCATATACTTCGATTCTTATATTTTTTGGGTTTCATAAGTCTAAATCTGGCAACTCTAGTGGAAATTAACTAGTCAATAAATCAACGGAAATAAACAATAGAATGATAAATGACAGTCCAAAGGTCAACTACTTTATTATAATGGGACAAAATTTCAACTGTTTCTAAGGTATGAATGTCGTCACGGAAAAGAATCACTATAAAGTAAACAATTTGGAAGCAAAGGATTAAAAACTAATACAAATTTATCCAGCTTTATCTTGTTTCGATTCAATTCAATTCAGTATGAACAACCTGGGTCGCAGCTACGGGGAGCAGTGGGACCAAACTACTACAGGCGCACGAGTAGTGGGGGCGCAAAATTCGAAGAGAAATAACAAAACTTTTGTGTACAAAATTGCCAGAATTTCTAAATAAAATTCTAACGACCTAAATATTTTGTGATCTTGACTTAATTATCATAATTTGGATTTATAGATTTGTGCGTTGTGTTTATACATATATAACTCCATGTTCATTTGACTTCTGTAAATGTTTGTCTTTTTAAGCATGCGCACTTCATATTTATTTATTGGGTGTACTATTGTAGTATACAGTGCAAGTTAAATCACTGCTATTATTTTACTAATTTGGTGTATTACTTATTCATAAACTTATAAGTATGTAAGTTATAAGTATAGTATATAAGTTATAAGTATGTTTGTTAATATGAAACACATAATGTTCCTTATTTAAAAAGAAAGAAATTGCCAATCCCAAAATTTTAATGCTAGGTAAAAGTTTCAATTGCCTATAACGCTTTCTTCCAAATAATTTTGACAAAAATTTAAACTTGAAAATGAAAAAATGTCCTTAACCATCATTTGAATGGGGTTAGAAAAACGTACTGTGGTATCTTAACCAACTTTCACCTGAACTGTGAAAATGCTTTCAAGGTTGTAAGTTAAGTTATTATTTTAATGGTACTCAAAAAACGAGAATAATAGACTTTTGCGTCTTAGCCCAGTGAAACTAAACAAATTCGGAAAAATTCAAACTCAGATGGATTTTTAAATATGCCTTTGATTTGGCGTTAGAAATACCATGTAAACAGCTCCCATCGATATGTGGTATAAGCTGCGAGTTATTCACGGTCATAGATGACCGACTTGGATTTTTTTATTGCGCGGACAACAATGGATTTTTTTAGGAAACTTCTAGTTCTTTTAATTCTCTACATAAAATGTTTATACATCCTTTAAGTACGAGTTGGCGTTTTCAAGTTATGCGTCTGATAATATACGTCAAAAGCACGTATAACGTTATTTGCATGCTGGGTGATCCATTCCACGTCCAAAGTATTTGAAAACCACGTCCAAAGTATTTGAAAACATGATTGAGCATCATATTTAATAATAAGAAGAATAATCGCGTGCAATGAAAATTAGACCATTTTCAAGATAGTCCTTCAGAATGTTAAGAAACTGCTTATGAATACCCACCTTGGTTTTAACTGAAACTAAAATTAGTGTACGGTAGTAAAAGAACAATATTTAGAATAATTCCATAAAATGCGATTCCGTTATTTATATAAAACACTTGTGAAGCACATGAGAACACATTTGAAGAATATTTGGGTTATTTTATATATAATATAATTGAATAATAATAATATATAATTGTTTTTTATTGTCATAGAACCTTAAACTGAGTTTCGCAAGGATTTTATATATACAGGGTCCTGCAACTAAGCTCCCGTCTTCTGTAGCTCACTTACTCATTAAGCTAAGAGTTTGACATTTTGCAGGCTTACCCTGTACTTCAAGGTACAATTCAAGAAATTATTTTTTATTATACAGGCTGTTCCAAAAATGTGGAACGCCATGGTAATATATTTTTTTAAATTGCATGCTATACATTTTTCTACACATTTGGAAGCCTTTTATGGTTGCCTACATATCACCAAAATTTTATTGAAATCGGTTGAGGGACCGCAGCGGAAAAAAATAAAAACAAAAAAAAAATTGATTTTGCATCGTAGGCTTTAAAGATCAATAAAAACCACAAAATGCACCTCGTTAGTAAAATTTTGCGACGTGCTTATTAAGTTAGATGTAATAGTCTCGTTAACCAAGTGTCATTGATCCAAATTATACAGGGTGACCAAAATCGAGTGTCAAACTTGTCAAACTTCAAAGCGCGCTATTGTTCTTATTTTAAATTGGAACCCATAATTTTTTTATGTGAAACGATGCGGAATTAAAGAATAAATATTGTTTCTGAATACAACCCCATCACAATTCCCAATATTTTAAAAGTTATTCGCCAAAAACTCATTTTTCAACGTTTCCAACGGCAATTTTAGGTAATAAATATCGTACGTGGCGTTGAAAAACAATTTATTACATAAAATATAACGCAGAGAGGTATTTTAGATTTTACTGTACTTAATTAAGTAGTTATTCAATTGCTAAATTTACTGCAAAATTTACCTATAGTCACATTTCCGTCCTTACCGCTATAGGTAAATTATGCAGTAAATTTAGCATTTGAATAACTACTTAATTAAGTACACTCAAATCTAAAATAGGTCTATTATTTTTTATGAAATAAATTGTTTTTCAAAGCCACGTACGATATTTGTAATCTAAAATTGCCGTTGGAAACGTTGAAAAATGAGTTTTTGGCAAATAAGTTTTAAAATATTGGGAATTCTTATGGGGTTGTATTTAGAAACAATGTTTATTTTTTAATTCTGCATCATTTCACATAAAAAAATTTATGAGTTCCAATTTAAAATAAGAACAATAACACGCTTTGAAGTTTGTCAGGTTTGACACTCGATTTTGGTCACCGTGTATAATTTGGATCAATATCACTTGGTTAACGAGACTATTACATCTAACTTAATAAGCACGTCGAAAAATTTTATTAACGAGGTGCATTTTGTGGTTTCTATTGATTTTTAAAGCCTACGACGCAAAATCAATTTTTTTTTGTTTTTCCGCTGCGGTCACTCAACCGATTTCCCGATTTCCCGATTTCACTCAACCAAATGTGTAGAAAAATGTATAGCATGCAATTTAAAAAAATATATTACCATGGCGTTGCACATTTTTGGAACACCCTGTATAACAAAAAATATTTTCTTGAATTGTACCTTGAAGTACAGGGTAAGCCTGCAAAATGTCAAACTCTTAGCTTAATGAGTAAGTGAGCTACAGAAGACGGGAGCTTAGTTGCAGGACCCTGTATAAACTCGTTTTTAACATAAAACGTTTTTGATTCAATCTGGAATTGAAAAATTGCAATTGAAAGTAGTATACCATAAATCATGGGCGTATCCAGCTTAAATCGAAAGGGGGGGGGGGCAGTTTTCTGAATTTATCTTGCTATATGGCAGCATTGCAAAAATTTTTGTGGAGATAGAAGCAGTGATCCCCCCAAATCGTTTCCAAATCTAAAAAGAGCGGACACGTATCGTTTAATTTTGTTTTTTAATAGTTTAGTTGTGCATGGGAAGAAGACATTTTTTGGTATTTTTCAAATAATTGTTCGGCGTTTGGGAAAACTTAGATTACTAAAGATTACTAGAGGACTTTCCCAGGAAGTATTTGACCTATTATACATATGGATTTAACGCCCCCAACCCACCCTGACAGCGCTCTGAAAACTACCCTCAAATAAAAAACATTACATTCTTCAGAAAATTTAACCTTCTCATCAATTCAGAGTCTTTTTTACTTTATCATACGCAGTAAGATAAAGTATTGTAATCATGCCGAAAAAAAAAATTGAGATTTTAGCGGAAATAGGTCTTTTTGGGTCCCCTGAACATTTTTGACCAAGGTACAAAAAAATGTCTGTGTGTGTGTGTGTGTGTGCGTGTGTAAACGATTTTTGTGACGACGATTCCGGAGAAACTACTAAAGGTATCGGGACGAAAGTTCATATTTAGAAGTTTCATGACCTAACTTAGAGCTGAAAAGCTTTTGGTTGAAAAGGGTCCAAAGGAACTGGTAGTTTATTCTAAGCCTTTTTGAAGGATTTTGCAAATGAGCCGCCATTTCTGTAATTTCGACAAAATAGTTAATAAATAAATTAAAGTAGAGTAATTTTTGAATAATTTATGCCTATCACATTTTTTGGTAAAATTAATAGTTTAGCCTTTCAGTTTATTCTAAGCCTATTTGAAGGATTTTGGAAATGAGCCGCCATTTCTGTAATTTCGACAAATTAGTTAATTAATAAATTAAAGCACAGGAAATTTTGAATAATTTATGCCTATGAAATTTTTTGGTAAAATTAATAGTTTAGCTTCAAGAGCAAATTCTATTTGATCGAGATCGGTCGCATCTGCATTGATATGAAATTACATAGTAGCCAGGATTTTGACAAATATTTTTTTGTGTTGTCACCTTCGAAAACAGCTGATCTCATCAGAGGTTGGAAAACCACTATGGAACGTTGCCGCTGTAGTACGGCAAATTATAAAATACAAATTTCAAATAAAGTAAGATCACCAATTTGACTGTTTGTTGATAAGAAATATCAACCCGTCTTTATATCTAATTCTAAAAACGATACATTGAGAAAATTATAAATAAAGTATAGCGATGAGTGTAGTTTTATTTTAGTATGTTGGTAGGGATGTGTCATGAACAAATATAAATCTGTCACAATTTGAATTACCTTTTTAAGGTGCGTTTTCATTAGTGACGATGGCAGTGGTAGCCGACGCCGTTATAGTATTTCCAATAGAAAATTGATAGTGACTCATGTTTATGTACATGCAAACTAATATGTGTCATTATCACGATATGTAAGAAATACTATAATTTCGTATTCTACCACCGCCATTAGCTACCATTACCTACCAATCGGAACGCACCTTTAAACTTGACGTTTCGTCTAAGTGGTACCAACCTAGCATTTACTATACAGACATCATTTATTTTTTTTAAATACGTATTTCTTAAAAAGAAACACTATAGACGTTGATGTCGCTCCTGCCAAAAACTAGATAGCCGACTCGCTCATATGCGACGGCGACACTCCGCCTTCGGTGACGCGCCGCATCACCGCTCGTCGCGCTATTCCGTACTTTCGGCATTTGTGACATAAATAACTATTATTCTGATGATGTAGTGTAGGTAGTGTCAAATGCTGATGCTTTGACAATACCTACGATTTATCTCTATAGAATAGATTCTCATGCAGCTAAACTATTAATTTTATATATTGTATGATAAAGTCATGTGCCTGGCCACATCAGATTTTTCTCATAGAAATCATTACTATAAGTCTAGTGTAATGTTTATGAACATTTGACAGTTAATTTCCATTTGTTTAAACAAATTCTATTTGTTTATGGCAAATGGCAAATTATTATCTTAGGACTTAGAGTGACATTATCCATTAAACAAATTTCTTCCTATTGTTTAAACAATCAATTATTATTTATTTTCCACCTTTTTACTAATTTTTTACTAATCTTTTGTTAAATTAACTTATAAACTTCATGTTTGAGATATCTTGCCTATATTATCTAATACATCCACATTTTTTAAACAAATTCCATTTGTTTAAACAATTTTTTTGCAATTCACCTTACGTTCATATATTTTTTAGATCGGTCTGGCCAACTGCTATTCTCAATTATATTCTATATTCTCAATAAATATTCTCAATTCTCTTCTGTTATATATTGGGATGATATCCATTGTTTAAATAATAAAATATTACTCGCTTTCATTATCATGTATTCGAAAAAACTGAACTGCAAAAAAATGTTTAAATAAATGGCATTTGTTTAAACAAATGTTGGTTTATTAGATAATACAGGCAGGATATCTTGAGCATGAAATTTATAAGTAAATTTTACAAAAAGCTGACTTTTACCATAATTAGAAAGTAATAGAATGTTGAAAATAAATTATAATTAATTGTTTAAACAATATGAAGAAGTTTTATAATGAACTCAGAAAACTAAATTCAGACGGATTTTCGAGAAAAACGAATTAATTAAACAAATAGATTTTATTTAATTAAATGGAAATTAACTGACAAATGGTTATAAATATTCCACTAGACTTATAGCAATGAGAAAAAATCTGATGTGGCCAGGCACATGACTTTATCATACTATTTATAAAATGAATAGTACATGAGATTCTATTTGATCGAGATCGGTTGTATCTGCATTAAAATAAAAGCTAGTTAGCCAGGATTTGACCGATAATAATAACAATAATAAATATTTATTCACAAAAAGAAAAACACTATACAAAGTGAAAAACACAATACAAAATGAGCGAATAACGATCGGTTAGACATGCCACAGCATTGAATTAACACATGTGTGTGGCTTTAATTTAATGAGTACACATACGCTCGAAGCCCAAGAAATATAAAATTAACAAATAATATAATACAGATTGCGAAACCAGAGCACAAACTACACCAACCCAGTATTGACGACTATTGATGAGTATTGACTCATCGAACAAATAAATTCCCTAGAATGGCTGCAAAACATATCTCGGTCCAACAAAAGTACAACCAACACGTTAACCCCCGCTTTCCTCAGATAAACCAGAAATACATTACATATCTTTGGTGCAATACTCAGAAATGATCTATGGACAATCGACCATAAGGCAATCCCATCTCTCCGCCCCTTGTAAAATAAGAATGTGAATTCATACTAAAATAAAACTACACTCATCGCTATACTTTATTTACAATTTTTTCAATTTATCGTTTATAGAATTAGATATAAAGACGGGTTGATATTTCTTATCAACAAATAATCAAATTGGTGATCTTATTGTATTTGAAATTTATATTTTGTACTTTGCCGGAGTTTGCCCCACTAGAGCGGCAACGTTCCATAGCGGTTCTTCAACCTCTGATGCATACTCTAATGAAATCAGCTGTTTTCGAGTGTGACAGCACAAAAAAGTGACAACCATAGACATTTCTGTGGTGACAGTACAAAAAAATATTTGTCAAATCCAGGCTACTATGTACTTTCTTATCAATGCAGATGCGACCCATCTCGATCATATGGAATTTGCTCTTGCAGCTAAACTATTAATTTTACAAAAAAATGACATAGGCATAAATTATTCAAAATTTCCTCTACTTTAATTTATTATTTAACTATTTTGACGAACTTACAGAAATGGCGGCTCATTTGCAAAATCTTTGAAAAAGGCTTAGAATAAACTATCAGTTCCTTTGAGCCTTTTTGAACCAAAAGCTTTTCAGCTCTAAGTTTAGTCATGCAACTTCTAAATATGAACTTTCGTCCCGATACCTTTAGTAGTTTCTCCGGAATCGTCTCAACAAAAATCGGGTACACACACACATACACACACACATACACACACACATACACACACACAGACATTTTTTTGTACCTTGGTCAAAAATGTTCAGGGGACCCAAAAAGACCTATTTCCGCTAAAATCTCAATTTTTTTTTTCGGCACGATTACAATACTTTATAATACTGCGTATGATAAAGTAAAAAGAAAACGAAATGACGCGAACGGTTAATTTTCTGAAGATAGTAATTTTTTTCATGTGTGGGTAGTTTTCAGGGCACTGTGGGGGCGAGTTGGGGGCTCAAATCGATATGTATAATAGGTCAAATTCTTCTTTGGAAAGTCCTCTATAAGTCCTATAACTTTAATGTTAAGTTTTCCGAAACCCCGAACAATTATTCGAAAAATAACAAAACATTTTTGTTGTCATGCACTTTCCCATGTTAATTTTAAGCCTCGATAAACAGTATTAAAAATCAAAATTTCCAAAAAAAACGTGCCCACTTTTTTTTGGATTTCGTAACAATTTGGGGGATAGTTGCTTTCTAAATAAAAACAACCATAAGCGAAAGAGTGCTATGTAATAAACATAATAACACGCTTATGCAATAACTTAAATGTTCAAAAATGCCAGACTACTTCCGAAAACAAGGGGCCGCATAGATTTTTCTTGCTCCAGGGCGCGGAATATGTAGCTACGCCACTGTGAAGAACTGAATTAATTCTTCCTCCCTATTTCACCCCCTATAATTTTATTAGCTGTATAATCATTTCAATATCATAATACCGATAATAAATTCACATACCAACAACGAACGTAGGAAAACATTTTTATAAGTCGTTTAGCATAAAACAAACTCCTGTTTGCGAATTACCGCACCTCTATTCCACCCCATAGCATAAACTATCAGAAGTATCTGGCTAATAAATTCCGACCGGTCCCTTTCCCCATTTTAAATCTAATGAAAAATCCCTATTCGTACTCGGCGCCCCGAGGGGTCGATTTACATAAAAATGCGCACTTAATTCGCGTTATAAAACGTACAGGCTATCGGTGCGCCCTCTCGAAAGGAATTGCCGAGTCGGCCATCCGTGAAATTGTGTATTTAGGACCTTAAAACTTTGGACGATGCACAACGGTATTATTTATAATAGAGCCAGGTCATGCAAGATCGCATGATCAGCACAGATAAGGCTAATTAATTTAAACCTTTTTACAGCTTTCCTCATTAGAGGCGTCATGGAATTATTTTAATTTGAAGTTGCATAAAGGCGCAATAAAGATTAGAGTGTAATTCTATTATCTACGATAGAGAGATTTTATACAAATTATATAAATAGGAAATGAACGTATCACTATGTAGTAATATATTTGAATATTATTATTAGAATAATTATTATTAGAATATATTATAGTGATGCAAAAAAGTGGTTATCTCAGTGCAACGTCACTAAATTTTAATTGTTGCCTGAAGTGATGCTGAGATTTGGTTATAGGATTGATGATAAATTATCAGCGATATGTTATGCAGTTTGGACAAATAGACATATTTAAGACATGCCAAAAAGGTTCAAAAAGTTTCAAAAGTTAAAAATTTAGGAAGGTTTCTTGAAAAATGACATCGCTCAGATGGTGGGCATCCTCTTGGATGTAGTTAGTTGTTAAGGGTACAATCTGGATCAAAATTCAATAAAATAAATGACTTTATATTACGTATTTTGATTGCATACATTTTAAAGAATGCACTGTACAAATTTCAGAAATAAATTCGAAGAATTAACTTAGGCCTCGGTAGCTCAACGGTCGAGCAATGCCCCGACAAGGCAGAAGACTCCGGTTCGAATCCGGGCTGAGACCGTATCTTTTAATTAATTTTAAAATTACTTCTCACCTGGGTTCTCTTTCGTCATTATTCCATATATACCTTATATTTAAATGGACTTAACTAGTTTTATACTAGAATGAACATTATCATTATAAAATTTATTGTTTTATCCAAATAATTTGAGGAAACACAAATATTCTGCCAATTTCTCAATTTTCAACATTTTTCCATAATTATGGTCTACGCCACAGCGAGTCGATCTTAGCTAGTTTTGTCTAAAATCGTGTCAGCAACACAACAAAAGAACGTTTTGAGAAAAACGCGGTCTCCACCCATATTATTATCGATATCTCCAAAGCTTTTAAGCTTCACAGAACAAATTACAACAAGATACGTTATATTAAAGAGGAGAAATGTAAGTCCAAAAAATACACAGCAATAATGAAAAAGAATCAAAATAAAAAGAATCAGAAAATAAATTCTTAAAAATATTGATAGTTGTAGGTATGGGAGGTGGTTAAAAAGGACTTTTGGCTGTTAAATCGTTAATTCTTTGAATTTCTTTTTGAAACTTTTACAGTGTTGTACAATCACAATATTTAAATAGGTACCCAACATTTATTTTTTAAAATTTTACAAGAGAATGTATTCTTATGTCTCAGAAACCATTTTTAAGTCCAACTAACGCCAACATTAATCAACATTAATCAAACATTAATCAATAAACCCGTATACTTTTTTGTTGATTTCCGAGTTATCTGACATTTTGACTCTGGCTGTTACTAAATTAACGGATGTTTAATAATATTTAAATTTAAAAATGGCAGAACATAAAGTGTATTAGAGTGCAAAATAATTATAATAGAAATACCAATAATTTTCTAAAAATATTTTTTTTGGCTCTAAATGAAATTGCTTAGAATGACAATTGTACAATGACAATTAATTTTTTCGAATTAAAAAAATATTTGGGGTTATATCGGCTGTTATAGTAAGAAAAAGAAGAAAAATAAAGTAACCTCACATTAAACAATGTATATAAATGTAATATATTAAAAAATATAAATTTTTTATTATCTTTTTACATCTTAGATGAAAGAAACTATATTCTCCATTTTTTTTTAAATATCATTTAAGGTATTAAACTACAAATTTTGATTCAAGGATTGTCACCGGAAATCTGTCTACATTTTAAAATTTCAACTCGTTGGATATTAGTAAGTAGGTAAAATTTCGGTTACAAGATTTGAAAGTAATAAACAAACAAAAAGCAAGCAAAAAAGTGTAGTTAAGATAAGCGTAGCACTAAATTTATGTAAAAAATACATTTTAGAAACACTTTTTTATTTCTTGATGCATACTGGAGATATCGGATACAAGATTTCAACGTAACAAACAACAAGTGAAGAGAGAAGCGTAGTAAAAATGGTATAATATCCCTAGATGTGGCAAGGAGTGTAGAGTACCGCAAGGACATATGCATACTTTTACTATTGCCATGTTTGCTGACGACAACACCGTTATCATGGCAGTAGATACAATTGTTGAAGGAGCAACACTTAAAGTACAGAATGCTGTCAACAATATCTGTTATTGATGCAACCATGGCTAAATGCATTGACCAACAACAAATTTGTTTACATGAATTTCACCTACAAGCGAATACAATACGTTCCAGTGCAACTACATAATGCCACCTGCCATATTCGAACACAAAAAATACATTGGTATGACGCTAGGCAGCAAGCTTTGCTGGAAAGCACTTGTTAAAAAGTTGGGCATATGATACAAAGTTGACCTATGGTATCTACACCGTGGGGCTGCACTAAGCCAAGCAATATCAGCCAGCTTCGTTCAACGTTTCCAAAATAATTTGCTAAAAAATATCGTGGGTCATTGTTATGTCCCACCTATGAGATGCTTGTTGTATTTGACTTTTAGACCAATATGTTTGATGATTTAACATCAAATTAGTGATAGACAATGCAAAATTAGACGTAAGTAATTGACAGTGTACAAAAAGTACTACCTAATCCCTAAAAACACAAACCCCCTCTCTCCTACTTAATTCATACATTTCCTTTAATGCAACTTCACCAGCATTCCCACTTCACAACAATTAATCTTATTTTTGGTCGTCGTTCTTAGCACGTCGCCGTTTGTCTCGTTCCTCTAAAATCATAGTAAATTTCGCCTGTTCATCTCGCAGAGTGCTATAATTACAGCTTGTCGGGCGTGACTCGCACAGAGCCAAGCCAAGCCGACCCCCTTACTACTATTTCTCCCTTTTTGTGTCAGGCACGTCGCGCTGAGAGACCTGGGAAGTTAGTGAATATATTTTATACAGGTGACAGCTCGCTTAATGTACAAGCTGCAAGTCAACTGTTTTTGCCGGTGCAACGGAGGTGGAAGTCTCTAGTAATTTCTCGTAGCATATCAGCCGCCCCGTCGACCTGAGACGTGACGTTAACTTGCCTGTGGATTGATGCGTTAATTAATTTGGCTTATTAGAAAGTGGAGGCCACCGTTTCGAGGATCGCTGATGATATATAAAATAGGAAATGAAGATATGGAAGTTTTGTTTGGTGAAGATGTCAGAAAAACTTTAAGGTTATTTTGTAATCCAAAGTTTAAAGGAAGAGAGGTGGGATAAAGTTGGACTAGTTTTTGTTTATTAGAGTACCTACTGTGGACAAGCGACTTTGCAACATTGTTACCAGAAGAGATAATTACAACGTCAAGACGTAGCAAATTAATAATGTTGAATTTTGATCATTGAAGCGTAAAAAACAAGTTTTAATTAAAGCAGGTCAAACAATGGCGAACTAGGTATAGGACCCCTGTCTGAATTTATTAATTTATCTCTATTCAAGTGAATAAAGATACTTTCCAAGCTGTTTAGTTCCCTATTATTTGACACAGCTTTTACAAGTTTTAAGTCATCTACAACTACTTTATGACCTGTGTCTAAAATATGTTGAGCCACACTAGATTTTTCAAAACGATTATATTTAAAATGAGCTACATGTTCTTTGAACCTAGTTAAAATTGTTCTTCTAGTCTGGCCTACGTATTCTTTTTCACAGTCATGACATTTGATACAATATATACCAGATTTATCAAGTACATCTACCTTATCCTTTGGGTTTCCAAGAAGGTTTTTTATGCTATTATGAGTCGAATATGCTATACAGAGATGTTGTGATGTAAAATTACTTCTCAAACCCCTTGTATATGCACAATCGAACGGTATTTTAACATATTTCTTCTTTTCTACAGACAAAGTATTTAAAGTAGATATTTGATTTACATACATTTTTTGATTCTGCTTCTTAATCATTCTATCAACTATTTTCTCAGGGTACCCATTATGTATGACAACATTCTTAATAAACAATAATTCTTGCTGATATCTATCTGCGGACAATGGAAATTTCAATAACCTATTTACTAAACAACTAATAAAAGACAATTTTTGTTGAAAAGGATGCTGCGAATCATTAGGGATAAACCTGATTGTGTTAGTATCTTTCCGATACATGTCAATTTCTATTATATTTTTGCTATTCCTGACTACCAGAGTATCTAGAAATGGAAGTTGGCCGTTAACTTCTTGTTCTACAGTAAAGTTAATGGTGTTGAATTTAGAATTCAAAACGAGAAGAAAATCTTGAATACTGCACTTCTTGGTGTCAAAAATGGCAAAAATATCATCGACATACCTAACCCAAGTCTTAGGGAAATATGGTGCTATAGACTTTACATTGGTTTCAAATCTGCTCATAAACAAGTTGACAATAAAAGGTGAGAGAGACAGTTACCCATTGCAGTTCCCTCAAGTTGTTCAAAAAACTTTCCGTTTATTTGAAAACTATTTTGAGACATACAAAGGGCAGTCAATCTTACATATTCATCTATTTCTGACGGGTCATAGTTGTTATTGCTCAATAATTCCCTAAGAAACTCCAAAGTTTCCGGAATAGGCACACTAGGAAACAGTGAAGCAACATCAAATGAAATCAACAATTCGCCATCCTCTAATTTTACATTGTTAACCTTATTGATTAACTCCAATGAGTTATTAACAGAGAAGCTTGGTTGAGGAACAGGTAAATTGTTGAACTCATTCGATAACCATTTCGCTAACTGGTAAGTAGGTGAGTTAATACCTGATACAATAGGTCTCACTGATTTACCAGGTTTGTGAATTTTGGGAAGAACATATAATCTAGGTACAGTAGGATTGGAAACTTTGAGTTTAAATCTAGTTTGGCGGGTGATAAGATTAGGACAACTGGACAGCGTACTATTTATTTGACGGACTAGTTCGGGCAGTGGGTTTTTCTTGATTTCCTTATAAGGACCATTTTCAATTAAGTTATCAATCCTATCAAAATAATCCGCTTTATCCAGGATGACCACCTTATTACCTTTGTCAGCCTTAAGATAAGTTTTTTTTTACCGATTTTAATAATTTTTTGGAACATTGTAAGGAACACCAAGATTATCACATATCATTATACATATTTCGAAAAACTAAATATTTCATCTGATATTTGAATATTTTATCTGGATCTTCAGCCTGCAGGTCAAAATTCAGCTTTACTAATGTTTCTGGTAGTACTGCCATTGCAAAGGTTTACTTAAAAAGGCGTACCTTCAGATATTGGGCTTAAATAAAAACACAAAATGCTGAAAATGTTGGGAATTAATATGATTGTAACAGAGTAAGTAAGTAAGTAAGCTTATTTCACTAAGCACGTACACTCTTCGAATTAAGTAAGTTCGTATCAGTATTTCAGCAGTGTGTCGGTGATACATCCATGTACGAGTTTTATGTTATTCTGGCCGGCCGCTCGGCCGCTAAGTGCAAAAAATTGTCCGTTTACGCTGCATACTCGTATATCGGAAATATATTATTTGAGAAACCTTGTTCGAATGCTTTGAATTGATTTATAATGATTCATACGTTTCTATTTATTATTTTCATGTGGAATTACTTAATATAATTCCTACATATTGCAATGTACTTCTGTTTTTATTAAATATAACTTCTTGAATTTCTCTTAAATATAACGTTAATTTTATATTAATAAACATAAAAACTTTCGATTAATGAAATGAAAATCTCATTTCAAGATATTACATAAAACACAACAAATTATACAAACTTATTGCATCTAATTCCATTTTTTGCGTTAATAAGTACAAAAATCAATTTTTTTGTTGTCAATATTTTTACTGAAGGTTATTTCAGAACTAACGTACGTATTAACATTTATTCGCAAAACAGAAATAAAGTAAAATTAAATTGCTTTAAGTTTGTGTTTATCGTAATTTGTTACTTGTGATTTACTGGTGTTTTTTAGATAGAGATATTTAGCTTCAACGATATTTTGCAGTGTTTAACTTAATAAATAGAACGGAGTATATATTTTGTATAGCATGAATGTATCATTATTTTTTATATTATTATTTTGTATTTACTTTACAGCAATATTTTTCAAATATCTGACAACTGAAAATAATGACAATTATGTATATCGCTAATTTACAAAAAATTATAATAGCTTGTAGAAGCAAGCTCTAAATTTCCGACGAATTTTGCTGGAATGTAAGTACGTCATAATAATTATTATAAAAAAATAAATAAACCAACATATACGACCATCTAAAAGAACATTTAGAGAACATAAAAATTACTATTGTTAAAATTAGTTCCCTCTATGTCCAAAACTACTACAGATAGATATTTGAAAAAAAAAATTATTGTGCTACCGACACAAAGGGCCTTGGTTCAAATCCATTTTTGATATAATTAAAATTTACATCCGCCTGTATGTCACCATATTATTAACCTATACTATTACTTTGACAAAGTATGCAGTTAAACATTTTTAGTTTTAGTTTATATGGTTTGGAAGTTTAAACGATCTTTATTTTTTTATGTAAATGTGTTTTAATTAACCTTACAGTACACAATTCATAAGTAAAAATGTAATTTTTAACTTATTATCGTTGTTAATGCACCCCTCAGACTTTATTTTGAAATTTAGAAATAAAATGTCCAAAATTGTTCCAGCTAACATATTGTAGATGATAAATGTGTGCTTATTGAACTGGAACTATATTACAATAAAACTTTTGTAGAGCCGAAATATTAACTAAACAATAAAAATAAAAAATTAAAAAGTTATCAAACAATGCAAAACCAAAAATGTACCACAATAAATACATATTACAACAATAAAAAATCTGATGTGGCCAGGCACATGACTTTATCATACAATATATAAAATTAATAGTTTAGCTGCATGAGAATCTATTCTATTAAGATAAATCGTAGGTATTGTCAAAGCATCAGCATTTACACTACCTACACTACATCATTAGAATAATAGTTATTTATGTCACAAATGCCGAAAGTGCGGAATAGCGCGACGAGCGGTGATGCGGCGCGTCACCGAAGGCGAAGTGTCGCGTTCGCATGTGAGCGAGTCGCGCTATCTAGTTTTTGGCAGGAGCGACATCAACGTTTATTGTGTTGCTTTTTAAGAAATACGTATTAAAAAAAAATAAATAAATGATTTCTGTATAGTAAATGCTAGGCTGGTACCACTTCGACGAAACGTCAAGTTTAAAGGTGCGTTCCGATTGGTAGGTAATGGTAGCTAATGGCGGTGGTAGAATACGAAATTATAGTATTTCTTACATATCGTGATAATGACACATATTAGTTTGCATGTACATAAACATGAGTCACTAGCAATTTTCTATTGGAAGTACTATAACGGCGTCTGCTACCACTGCCATTATCACTAATGAAAACGCATCTTAAAAAGGTAAATCAAATTCTGACAGATTTATATTTGTTCATGACACATCCCTACCAACATACTAAAATAAAACTACACTCATCGCTATACTTTATTTATAATTTTCGCAATTTATCGTTTTTAGAATTAGATATAAAGACGGGTTGATATTTCTTATCAACAAACAATCAAATTGGTGATCTTATTTTATTTGAAATTTGTATTTTATAATTTGCCGCACTACAGCGGCAACGTTCCATAGTGGTTCTCCAACCTCTGATGAGATCAGCTGTTTTCGAATGTGACAACACAAAAAAATATTTGTCAAAATCCTGGCTACTATGTAATTTCATATCAATGCAGATGCGACCGATCTCGATCAAAAAGAATTTGCTCTTGAAGCTAAACTATTAATTATACCAAAAAATGTCATAGGCATAAATTATACAAAATTTCTTCTACTTTAATTTATTAATTAACTATTTTGTCGAAATTACAGAAATGGCGGCTCATTTGAAAAATCTTTCAAAAAGGCTTAGAATAAACTACCAGTTCCTTTGGACCCCTTTCAACCAAAAGCTTTTCAGCTCTAAGTTTGGTAACAAAACTTCTAAATATGAACTTTCGCTCCGGAATCGTCGTCACAAAAATCGTTTACACACAGACACACACACACACACACACACACACACACACACACACACACACACACACACACACACACACACACACACACACACACACACACACACACACACACACACACACACACACACACACACACACACACACACACACACACACACACACACACACACACACACACACACACACACACACACACACACACACACACACACACACACACACACACACACACACACACACACACACACACACACACACACACACACACAGACATTTTTTTGTACCTTGGTCAAAAATGTTCAGGGGACCCAAAAAGACCTATTTCCGCTAAAATCTCATTTTTTTTTTCGGCATGATTACAATACTTTATCTTACTGCGTATGATTATATATATATTATTAATTTTAAATAAAAATATTAATAATTGAAATTAACAAATGAACAAAAGTAAATACCAAAAGGATTTGCTTTTTTTTAGAAAGTAGAAAGTAATGTTTTATATGGTCTTATTGGTTTTCTCTGTTCCTTCAGAAGTTGAAGCCGTTTAAAGTAAGAAGAAAGAGGGACACCTGTATACACTATTGCTATATATTTAATTATTTTGGTTGTCAAGCATATATTAGATCTCATGAAAGATAATTGAAACATTAACTGCTATAAAGTAAATATGTACAGATATAATATTTCCATTGTCCTTCATACAAATTATATGCTCCGTCCTAAATATAAACTTAAATTAAATTTAGAGCATTTATTTACATTTAGTGAATAATATTACAATTCTGAAATAGTCTACATTCAATAAGTGCGTAGGCTTTCACGGCCAGAATCATTTAGAAAATAAACTGCTTTCGGGTTATGCCGTGTGTCAAGATTTGTTAATGCTGACGTTTCGCGAACCATGTTGCTCGCATCTTCAAAGCTAATTGAATACTGGAATTCCAGTCGATTTTTTTAAATTTCTTACCGTTGGAGAATTATTTAGGTGTTCCGGTAATTTTGGCTAAACCTGTATATTATGTACAGCTGTGGCTTGGTTTACTAATCACATGTTTTATACTAAAAATAATAATTTCTCTCAGCAATTTAAACCTCAAGTAATATCAGAGATATGCTGTAAAATTACAACCACTAATTGCCCCCAACCACTAAAAAAAAAACTCATCCATCACAAAACTTTGCAGACGAAAACTTTGAGCTGCATTAAAAATTCAGAACTCGTGCCGAAATGCATTAGACCGATGCAACGACCGCAATCTTCTATTCCCGCTGCCCCTTTCCACCCTAAAATCGTCCATTTCATCCCTCATGAATTTCACCACCATGCAAAAAAATAAATGCGAGCCAACGATGATATACGCATTCTGCCGGAACTTGACGACACAATACAGCGATGCAAATAGAATTTTAACCCTCGGTTATGATTTAGGGGCGCAATTAAAAATATATAAACGGGGATGGTTCGGGGCGATTCGGTGTATGAATTAAGGCTCATAAATCACCCTAAAACGCCAAATATCGACAGTCCAGCGCGCCCTCTGATTTATTCAGTGAGTTTTGGCCTTAATTTTGATTGATATGGGAGCTGTTTGCTTTTGGCAGACGACTGCTTTTCGATTTATTCCAGTTTTATATGAGAGTTTGTGAGAAGTCTCTGATAATAAAGACGCGGAATTGATTATAAATATTATATTATTTTTTATTGGGGTTGAAAGCTTGAAAACATTTTGTTTACACGTCGTTAAGCGTACAAGAGTTTGGTGTAAGGATGTTAAGTTAGCAAGTAAAGTGTAAAGTATTCTAGTTTTGAAAAAAATACGGGACTCGGAAGGTAACGCTCATGGGCGTTATTTGAAAATATAAAAAAAGATTCCTTTAAATTTGTTAGTTCTTTAGAAGCGTTTACAGACTATTTTACAACAAATAGAAGTTATTGGCTAAACCACACGTAAAGTAAAGTTCACACAAAACTCAAAAGTGTGACTAATTTTAATTTGTGTGCTCAGTGATAAAAGACAAATCTTACTTTTACTCAATGTGATCATACACAAGTATTATTACACAAAATTAAGTCTTCTCATATAGCTTGAATTAAAGCCATCAACAACTTTGGAAATCTTTACTTCAACACTCCTTTCAATAGCTTAAAGAGTTAACGAGGACAACCTCTCCCGGCAAATGGTGTTTCTGGTTTAGCTATGTTTTTAACCGCGGTATTTACCGCGACGGGAATCGTAAAAAACAAATGAAAAACTTCAAAAAGCATAGGGAACACACTTTTCAAAGACGTACATAAACGTCAGCTATATAGTTTTGAAAAAAATATCTCAGTTCAGACAGAAGAAATTCATTGTCTAAATTGTAATATTTACTTCATACTGTACACTGGTGTCTATATCAGTTCCACCTAGAAGTTAGAAGTTTGCTTAAGTGGTTAGGTACATCTAGAGTTCTTTCTTGAAGGCTAGCCTCTATCTCCTCGTTTAGGATATCAATAACTGGCCAGAGGATTGAAACTTTGTAGAACTGTTCTACAGAGTCAAATGGAGCTTTACTTTCTCCCCCAATTTTTGAGCGAATGTTGCCTTTTCTTGGCAGCTGCGCGGCTAGCGTGCACATGTCAGCGATTTCTGTGCAGTGATTGAACAACTTTGCGAAAAACTCATCTGCTCTGAAGGATTGAAGGAAATCAAGTGTGCTAGAATTTTTTTAAGACAATTTTATTGAGGACAACTTTGTAGGTCACACTGCTTGACTGGAGGGTCTTTGATAGTATGTCACATTGTGCTAGAACTCTCCTGAGTAATACCAGGTCAAATACAAAGTTGAAGTCCTCCATACTCTTCAACAAAGCATTGGCTTCTCCACCACTCTCAGGGTCTATCTCCGAAATCTTACGTAGAGCAGCAAGACTGCTATCAAAATTATCTAACAAAGAACACACTGCTTCGACACGACAATGTAATGGATATGGAGCATCGACAAAGTTAAAAAAATTCCCTGTTGTAGACTTGTATTTTTTTATTAGGTGTATTAGGTGTGAATTATTGAAATTAACTTTAAAATTCTGGTGTGACAAAATACTGGGCTCGACAATTCTGGGGTGGCAACCGCCACCCCTTGCCATCCCGGAATTACGCCTATGGTAACGCTATATGCTAAACCTCACACCTCTGCACATGCATGTTAAAAAAAGAGGTTGCTCTCAAAGCCATAAGAATAATCCAGGCAGAGAACCTTAAGGCAAACCAGGCCGCATTTAGGCAGAATCTACCATTGATTAGCAATAGGCCATAAATTAACGTCTCTCATTGGTTGTTGCTAATCGCTGGTACGTTTTGTACGAACGTTGCTAATCGCGGGTAGATTATGCCGCCGCGGTAATTTGCGTATGTACTGTTGCCAATAGGAGGTAGGATTTGCCTTGCCATTGCTAATCAGCGGTATATTTTGCCTATAATGTTTTTTGTACATGGTTAATTGTGAGCTCTTCTCATTATTGGTGTTATGATTACCACACTATGGATCCTCGTTAATGTGCAAGGAGACACCTAAAGTTTCATACTCGGGGACCTTTTCTTTGAATTTTAAAACAAAAAATATGTAAAATAAGTAGCTCTAGTTATATATCTAAATACCGCATAATACACATAGATTCAAACGTTTTGCATCGCTTGCATTATTCCCCTATAAGCGCAACGCAAACATGGTCTGTATAAAACATTAAAACCGAATATCTTTTTTATTAGATGAGCTAGGAAAGGGATATACAAAATATACTATCAGACAAAGTCTAGTTTACAATAATTCTTTCTTCCATTCTTTCTAAATATTGTTTTTATACCCAGCACAACTCTACAGAGCGATACAAATTTTGGGATAATGTTTCAAACATTTTGGACATCCGTAATAAAAATATATTCGGTTTTAAGACACATCATGTTGTACTGTAGCTTATGGGAGAAATACAGGTGATGAAAACTTCTGAAACTATACATAATAAATGTGTACCTCTAATGACCCAAGACCAGTGCGTGAGACTAAATTAATTTTTCTCTATTCAGTGTACCAATATTTTACTGTTCTGTATTTTGGATTGACAGAAGCACTTGCGATATCACCTTCGTTCATTTCCAGCTCTAATTTATTACTGTGAAAATTACAAACTTCCGTAACACCTATGTCATCATTAAAGTATTTTTTGAAAACATTTCTAAGCTCGTTAGTAGGAGGTAAATAACCAAGTGCCTCTGCATTGCTCAGTGCATGAGTAAGAATGTTGTTAATAGTTATTATAGCTGGTAAGTCCTAAAATTGTCGTATTTAAGTATAGTTTTATAAATACCTATACACTTATTCCCGAGTAGGTATATTATTTACCTTTAATTGTTAATTACTATAACCATTTTGTCTGTACTTTTACAAGAATAGAAATTGACACCTCACAGTTTAGGTTTTTTGATGATCTTTGAGTGGATCTTGATTTATTAAAAGACGTATGGTAGCAGACGTACTGCCTTCTGAAATTTAAAATGTCTACATTATAGGAATACCAAATACTGAGTTAATCAGAATCTGCGCCAACCAAACCAATGTTCGTCAGTTCATTGTCAAATATTAAGTGCAGAAATTAGTTTAGTAAAACTAAAAATTGATTAATATTTTCAGAATTTTAGGATATATGAAAATTGAACGTCTAATTTTAAACACGAATAAAAATAAAAATTTTCAACCAATCTACAAAAAAAATCTCCTGAAAGGTGCATCCTTATATTATAATTTTATGCTTGGCAAAATGAAATTTATTAAACAACATTGAGGGTGAAATATAAATTATTTATTCGCACGAATTTACTTGCAAATGTTCCGTCACGAATCCACTGCGAGTCGTTGGATTGGGGAACGATGTGTCGACACACAAAATAATATACCTACTTACCTGCATACTACCTTCTTTGATGCTGTCTTGGAGCTGCGCAACACCCACGAAGGATTAGTTTCGGCAGAAAATTCTGCTATCCACTCAATACATTTTTCACTAGAAGTAATATCAGCTCATAACACTGTTGTCCTTCAGATTGATTTATCACTTCATATCAAAAATTTTTGGGAAATTTCAAATCAGTATTCATTGTGTCACGTATAAGAATAATTAAAGGGCACTGACCACGCCGCCCGAAAAATAATATAGAAATGCGCTTATGCACAACTCACAAAACAAGATGATGCAATACGTATGTAGACAAAACATATCGCTCATTAGCAATGGCAAGGCAAATCATACCCCCTATTGGCAACAGTACATGATCTATTACCGCGGCGACAAAATCTACCCGCGATTAGCAACGTTTGTACAAAACGTACCCGCGATTAGCAACAACCAATGAGCAACCTTAATTTATAGTCTATTGCTAATCAATAGTAGATTCTGCCTAAATGCAACCAGGCCTACGGTCACTTAAGCATTGCCAACACGATATGTGGCAATGCCGTGGAAATGCCAAAGGACATGATGTCACCTGTCTAGGCCCTGTGATGGGGCAGTAGAAGTGGTAATTAATGACCGCGACAATGCACCTCAGAGGCTCAGACAGATCAGCGACTCCGCATCACTGTGGCTTCAAGGACGGATCAAAGACCAATGAGATGGGGGTCGGCATTAGTGGCGCGAATTTCTCCCTAGCCAAAGCCTTGGGTCATTCCCAAGTTCCCGCAATCGACTTATGTGCCCAGGAATATACCCATAGAAACTTACGAAGGGCAAACATCTACAAATGCTCAGACAGTCATGCGATATAGAAAACGCTGCAATCAAAAGCCTACAAATCCAAAACTTTCTGGGACTGCAAAATATCCCTGGAAAACTATCAAAAGAGAACAAGGTTTCACTGATGTGGGTTCCAGGACAATCAGGGATCGAAGGCAACGAACAAGCCTCTAAACCCTGTTGTGGTCACAGAGAGCCACATCAGGAAGATGGTACAAAACTGTGACGATAAAACTGAACGAGCTTATTGGAAAACATAACCTGGCATGAGACAAGCTAATGCTACCGTAAACTTCTCCGTCTCCAAGCGAAGACAGTATCTCCAGTTACAAAAAACAGACCTTCGACTGATTATAGGTCTCCTTTCAGGACATTGTCCACTGAGATATCATCTCACAAAGATTGGACGGGCAAACAACGCAGACTGTAGATTCTGCGGGAGGTCCCCCGAGACAGCGGTACGCCTTGTGCGAATATGGCGCTCTAATACGCATAAGACATAACCACTTGGGAGCCGCCATCATTGAACCAGCATAGCTGGCACAATTTACTCCTCGAACAACTACTGAATTCGTGAAAACGCTTAAAGGCTTCGTGAAGTTAGTTAGATTGAGATTGATAGAACAACAAATAGCGACGAATATGAATATAATGAATAGAATTTTTTGTAGATAATAAATAGATTATTAGTGTTTGTGTATAGAATAATCTACCTGTGTTTAATTTGTCGTTTAATTTGTCTGCTTTGTTTAGGTATTTTATCTTATTGCTTTGCACCATATGTCAAAGCAGAAATTTCAAACAATAAATAAATAAACGTTGTTTATAATAACTAATAACAAAACATAAGCTTTTATTGCAGTATAAACAAACTTCAGTCAATAAACACGTATTTCGCAATCTAATATAATGATCCCTTCCTTAAGTCCCAATAAATCATATCGACCACATTTTTTTGTTTAAAATTCTACGAATTTTTAGGACAGACAGTCCTAACATTACTTGCAGATTTCTATTGATTCCATTCGATATGGGGATCAATAAAGTCCTAGTCGTCTAAAGATTTATGATGAGACTCTAATGCAGGAAATAAAAGATAAGGGGAAGATAAATAATAACTTGTGCCTCGCAACGTTTATATGAGTTTGAATCATCTTTCTCGATATTGTCCTCGAGCACGACGGTAAATATTCTGTGTTTTATGTTATTGCCGTCATCCTTTTGTATGTGGTAGGGCAACCCTCATAATTGACCTCTTATATTTTCTATTGGACTCTCAGAACTGACTGTTTTTGTTTTTATGATGCATTTCGAAATAATGAATAAAATGAATAATGAATAAAATAGTTAATCAGAAAATATATGTTTTTGAAGGATTAAGTATACAGTGTACACTGTTATCAAAGCTACGAGAACATAAAGTTTTATGTTGTTATTATTGTGATTAGAATACGTCTTAAAATAAATAGAGTTATCATTTAGATGTATTAGAACCACTACCTTCGGAATTTCTACTTACGTATTTACTAACTGTTTGTCCGAACGAAGACGAAGTATAGGGGCGTTATAATTCTTACCTGAAAGAGAAAAAAAAAACAGAATTAAAAAACTTTTAGTTGTAAAATTGTAATCTTGTAGAATTCATAATTAAAGTATTATGGTTTCTATCCTTGAAGCTGATGAATAAACTGTGCATGTGTCAATTTTACATACATTGCGTACATTTTTTGATTTCGTTCTTTTGTTTTTCGAGTTATACCTCCGTATTTTGTTTTGAAATTTGTTTGACAAATTTTACATACAATGCACATTTTTCGATTTTGTTCTTTTGTCTTTCGCATTATATCTCTATTTTGAACATTCTTTTTCGACAATTGAGTGTTTTCCAAATAATATTGTTTCTTTCTAATGGTTTTCTATTAATTATTAATTTGTTTCCATTAATTAGAAATTTCTTCTGCAGGCTCCTACTGTTCATGAATAAGATTATATAATTTTCGATTTTGATTGTTGTTTTCTGCCTGTTTTTGTTTTAAGTGAATCTCTCAATAATTGAATGAATTCCAACTATTTAAACTGATTATTTATTATAAAAATTGTGATCAAATTAATGTCTGATTTTAAAGACAATACAACTTTATGATATATGTAATTTAAACAACACACAAAAATAAAACTTTTAAGAAGATATTAAGTAATGTTCATGTGACTTTGAGTGTAAACAATCAGTAGTAAGAAAATGACCAAGACAACAAAGTTTTTTTTTGTATTCAATATTGTCAGTCGCCAAAATATTATATGAGATATGAAATATGTGATATTGATGATCATTTTGATTTGGCTGTTAGACAATAAATATATATTTTTACATGATAATGTACTATATACTATATAGAATATATTAGTTCAAAATCTTAATAACCGGAAGAACAATTACTTTTGTTACTTAATAATAAAAATCAATAAACTTTCGAGTTTAAATAACAGCACATTTCTCAGATCGGTTTTTCAAGAGTTAAGATCACGTTAAAATAAAACCGTTTCTGGTATGCTATTTTTACGGACAATCTGAATCCGAAGTAAAAAGAAATTAATTGTTTTTATGATCTAAGAAAACAAAAACTCGTATTTGCAGTTTTTTGTTTTGGATTTTTGGCACTTATTTCCTCAAAAAACTAAGCTCAATTCACAATTTTTATTTGAAGATTCAGATTTTACGAACAGTCCACAGAAGCAGTTTTTCATTTGTTTTCTTTTCGGTATATTAATCAAAGTTAATCATGCAGTTTCAATTATTGTACATATTTTAGATCTAGACCAAGCAATTCATGGATTATTACTTTATCATACGCAGTATGATAAAGTATTGTAATCGTGCCGAAAGAAAACTTGAGATTTTAACGGAAATATGTCCTTTTGGGTCACCTGAACATATTTGACCAAGGTACAAACAAGTGTCTGTGTGTGTGTGTGTGTGTTTGTGTGTGTGTGTGTATGTCTGTGTATGTCTGTGTGTATGTATGTACTCGATTTTTGTGGCGACGATTCCGGAGAAACTAGTAAAGGTATCGGGCCAAAAGTTCATATTTAGAAGTTTTATGACCAAACTTAGAGCTGAAAAGCTTTTGTTTCAAAAGGGTTTAAAGGAACTGGATGTTTCCTCTAAGCATTTTTCAAAAATTTTGCAAATGACCAGCCATTTCTGTAATTTCGTCCAAATAGTTAAATAATAAATTAAAGTAGAGGAAATTTTGTGTAATTTTTGTCTATGACATTTTTTGGTAAAATTAATAGTTTAGCTGTATGACCAAATTCTTTTTGATCGAGATCGTGTCCGATTTAAAACTTAGTTAGTAATACATGGACCTAAGTATACGAATAATTGACTGAAATTACATTTCTTGATAGAAAATATTCGCTATAAAGAGTTTTGGATACTTTCCAGTCCAAAACCATCGAATTAATCCTACAGGCTGACACAACAAACGTAAATTATTAGAGTTTCAATTAAAAGAAAGCTGTCATACATATAAAATATTTTTAGTTCATGTGACGTTTTCTTTTTTTATAAGACTCGGTAAACTAAAAAGTACGAATACACTTTCTAGAATCCTATTTAAAATACTGATTTTGTAATAATGTTGAATGTAGTTTTTCTTGTATCACAACAAGGTATTTTAATACAAGAAAAACCACTTTGTGGTAGAATTTTCTACAAAAGGAGCGTTTCAAGCTATTTGGAAACATTCCATAAGTTAACTTTTTAAATAATTCTATTAGGAAAAATTAACTTACCAAGCTAACAAGCTGAAAAATAGATAAGATTAGTTAAAAATAACTAAAAAGGGCAAACTATTATATAGACTGAGTTAACAGTACGGCATTATCAAATTCAGCGGTACATATTTTGTAAATTGTCAATAGTTAAATCAAAGTTGTGATTAGAAAAGGTTCAGAAAACTTTAAATGTATTGAAATTTATTGACTATTCTATGTTGTAATACTATGGCATGTAATAATCGAAATAATAAAATATTTCCAATGTTCTTTTATTTATTGTTTCTTGTGACAATTTGCCTGTTTTTTTTTTTTTGATGTGGACTGAGCAATCTGAGCATACATACGTATAGCGAATATTATAAAGATTTTTGAATTGCTCGGTAAAACTTCAGCATAAAACTTTCTTTCGGGCAAACTTTACCCATCGCAACAGATAAACCGGCGCCGAAGCTTAATGAAAACACCACCAGAGGTCTCTCGGCATCCGACGCAACGTGCCCCACACCAGAACTTTTTAATAAAACTTCTTGTCTATCTGCCACTTGATTTCCACCCAACGCTCTCGGGTAAAATAAAAAAAAAACTCAATCTCGAGTAGCCCGCATTTTCAGTCCTCCCCTCTCTATTACATTGACGAACGCAGAGCTCACCTTGCTTGCTTTCCGACACTTTTAATACAGCAGGCTGAATCGGGAAAATGACAGACACCAGGGAAAACATCGATGATGCCTATTTACTCACCGAGGTGATTGATGTATATTCAAAAAGTGAGATTTTTTTATCTCGATGTGTTGACGGATATTGAACAACTTTTAATACGGTTTTTTCGAATCGATGGTTTTAAAGGAAATTCCGTTTTATATTTTTAACTTATTTGTTTTATTCCCTTTCCTAGTTGACCTTAAATCGCACCCTTTTTCAGAGCAATTAACCTCATTTGAAGGTTAGTTGTTGCTTCCGCGTTGTTTCTGCTTTCTGTCATCGTGGCAGTAAAATTTGAAAATATTGTCATGGTATGTAGCTTCTTCTAAGTCTGGTATGTCGTTGGTGTAGATGATAGATATGGAATGCAGTGCACAAAGCAGTGTGAACTATCGATCAAGTCCTATAGAATAACAAACTTAATTGAGAAAGCATAAGAAGAAAGGCTTATTTGCTCACCAATCTTTCTTGATGTGACTTTGTGGCTTTTGATAAGCTTTGGTACGAACTCTTAGAAGGCTTACTGTATTACTGTATTGCTTTCGCTTTGTACAAATATTCAAACTGGCCTGTGTATGAGTTTTCTAGTTGATATAGTACTTTCACAATCATGGCTACTGTAAGCATGGTTGCCAACTTATTACAAACACGCACTACAATACTCCAGAGTGCAAGTCTAGAGAAGTTCAGAAGAAAATAACTTGTGTTCTTATATTTTACATTTAATTATATTTTATAGTGTATTACTCCAGACAATAATCAGACGCAACTGCCATCGGAAAGCGGAAGAAAATATTTGTAGTCCACACGAAAATGTGCATAAGGACGTTCAGAATCGAATGGTAGCGAGCATTGACTTGAGTTACGATAGTCTTCGTTGTATGGATCGATGTGTTGTTCCACGTATGCATATTAATTGTCTTATTTATAATCCCCATTAACCCAAGTACTTATATTGTTGGCCAGGAGGCCTCAAAAATGTTATTAGTTGACACTTTTCCACTACGTAAGCCTAACCCAAAGATGCCCCAAACATGTGGGCGAAACGTAGGCTATGATTTACTCGTGTCTTAGGTATATATATGGATTGAGAAAATTTTACCACATCTCTCACAAGTTAAGAGAGGCGGGGTGGTTAAAAATGGCTCACAGACGGTTGGTGTTGTCAATTTCCCTATATCATAAGATTATAATTGAAGGAAAACCTCCCTACCTGTATAGTAAAATTCGGTTTCGAACGGATGTACATAATCTGGGAACAAGATTTAGAGGGTTGATGTCTCCTCCGCGCCACAGGACTGTCCTATTTGAACGCTCTTTTACCTACAATGTTTACCGCCTCTACAACTCTGCCATCAGATATGGTCTTAGTTTATTGTGTTTTAAAAGAAGGTTAAGGTTGATGATATGCGATTTGTTCGATGTCTAACAGCATGACTTGTTGCGGTATCCTTAAGACTGGTGTGTTAATTATTGGGGCAGTGTGTGCAAAGTTTGAGATATTGGCCATTGTTGTATGTGAAATTTATGGGGATAAATTGGGGCGCAAGAATATTTAGTTAGTTATTACGTTTTATTTTTTTAGGCAAATAAGTGTATTGTTTGGTTTCATTTATGCAGGGTTTAGATAGCAGTTTAACTGGATCTCACCCTGAGGTTGAGCTCAGTAGTAGTTTATTATTTTATTTTTGTATGTTCTCGTTGTAATTTTGTACTGAGACCCAATAAAGGCATTTATTATTATTTATTGAAAATCTCTGATACATCTCATTAAATATTTGAAACCTAGATAATATAATTTAGATATAACATATAAATACTAAACTTACACTAATAATTTTGAAAAGTAATAAAGAGGATCAGGGCAAATTGGTAGTACCGAGCTTCGCTGAAGCCTAGGGTACTCCCTTTGCGGGTATCACTGCAGCTCTACCCAATTTTGAAAAACACAAGGCCATTTATGCTTTGCAAAGAAAAATTTCATTTTTCTTTGCAAAGCAAAGGAAAACTGCAGAAAACCCTTGCAGCCTCGTGCAAAGGTCATTAAAAACACACACACACACTCACACACACACACACACAGACACACATTTATTAATAGACAATATACATTAAAAGAAGGTAAAGATGAAATATTAAGCAGCAAATTTAGGGTACTTTATGATAAAACTCTCCTCAAAATATTTGCGCTTCCCAAAACCGCAATTTCTTGAATTTCCCAGGGCGAAATTTTGCACGGCAACTCTTTAACATGTTTACTATAATTTAGACTAACTGCTCCCAATGCACCTACAATCACCGGAACAATGTTCACTTTCATTCCCCACATACGTCCAACTTCTATTGCGAGATCCTTATATTTAAGTTGTTTTTCAAGCTCCTTCCTTACAACATTCGCATCAGCAGGTACCGAGATTTCAATAAACGTGCACACCTTCCTCTGGAAATCCTTTACCACGATATCTGGCTTATTAGCATCAAGCATTCTATCAGTGACAACAGGCATGTTCCATAATATGGTAATATGATCATTACTCACAACAGGAGATGGGATATGGTCATACCACCGAGACACATCCATTGCTAAACCTAGTTGGGAACATAAATTATAATGTATATATGTTCCCACCCTATCATGCCTAGCAATGTAATGCGACTCAGCTAAGACTGGACAAGCCGCCAATAAGTGGTAGACATGTTCCGGAGCCTGATGACACAATCTACAGCTCCCATCATGAGCAACTTTCATAATCTTCTGTTCATGATATCTGGTACGAATTGCCTGATCTTGCGCCGCAACAATACAGGATTCCGTTTCAGCCTTAATGTTCCCATGACAAAGCCAAGATAAAGACCCAGATTTTGAAATACCATCACCCTCCACAATTCTTAAAAATTGACCATGCATTGGCTTACTAACATAATCCTCCCTCATTTTCCGATTCATTCTTAACTTAATCTCCCGCTTTAAACTCGCCACCGAAGTTTTATTTCCGTAATTTTCTAGTTCTTCGACCTGAAATTTTTATAAAATTAGTTTATGTTTACTAATTATTGACTTACCAGAAGTATCCCTAATTAATTGTTTAATAACTTTATCTTCCTTGTTGGCCTTTATAAAATTTCCTAAATTTAACATTTCCAAATCATAAATATTTTCCAATTGCTGCAAACCACGACCTCCATCTAAACGATGCAGGTATAGCCTGCAAACATCGGACCTAGGGTGAAACATAAAATTTAATGTTAATTGTTTTCTAGTTTTAATGTCCAAATCGCGTATTTCCTTCTTCGTCCAGTTTAAAACACCAACACTATATCGAAATATAGGAATAGCATATGCATTTATCGCTTGCATTTTATACTTTCCATTTAAACCAGACTTTAAAATTTTCCTCACACGCTTAATGTATTCGCCTATAACCTTCACCTTCATGTCTTCATCATCAATACCAAAGGCTTCATCCATTCCCAGATACTTATATCTAGTATTATCTGTTAGTTCGTTAATACTAGTATGATCATTCAGGCATATGTCAGCGGTTTTCTCAATTTTGCCTTTGACAATACTAATTTTGGCACACTTCTCTAAGCCAAATTGCATCCCAATATCGTCAGAGAATTGTTTAACAATGCTGAGGCTCCTCTTCAACTGCTCATCATTTTTGGCATAAAGTTTCAAATCATCCATATAAAATGAATGACCAATTAACTTTTCGCCAGGTAATAACTGAACACCAACTTTATCCTCGTTCAATTCCCTAGACAGCGCAAACAGGCCTATGCAAAACAGCAATGGAGATAAACTATCACCTTGAAATATGCCACAATTAATATTAATCGGCTCTGAGAAAACACACGAGTCTTCTCCCCGCAAGCATAATTTAGTAGACCATAAAGACATACATGAGTTTACCAAAAAAATAATTTTTTGGTTTACCCTATATATCTCCAAGGCTTTTACAATCCATTCATGCGGGATACTATCGTATTATTATTATTATTATTATCATTATTATTATTATTATATTTAAAATAGTTGGAAAATAAACAAATTACGGACTGAAAAGAAGTGTTTTTTTTTTGTATGGTTGTATATACGATTCGGTTTAGGAGAGCATGGATGTTAATATCTCCATTTCTGTGTGGTCAGCTTAATCGGTCGTCGATTCTTAACACACAATTTAAAGAATATCCAACCCATACTATGCTGCCAATAGAAGTATATAGAGAATCAAATGAAATCAATGAAATCAATGAAGATTTGTGGACATATGTTGTAGGACTAATATTTTCAGGTTTTGGTTACTTCCGGTTTAACCGGAAATGGTCTTAACTTTCATATTAAAATGTACCATCCTGTATTTTATGGCATTTTTGAAATATTGGTTAAATTTTAGGCCAATTGTATGTTACATCCCTATAGCTAACACGTGTCACGTGTTACACGTGTTAAATTATCTATAAATCATCCGCTGCGGCTGTTGGAAAAAAAGTTGTGAATTATTGACACATGGGTAGAGTTCTTCGACAAAATTGTACAGGGTGTTCAAATTATAAGCTGTAAGTTAAACTCGAGAAAAGTGCTTTAAGTGAAAGAAATTTTGAATTTTATGGAAAATTTTAGATTAATTTTGAGCAAAATGTCCTAACATACAATGCATTTTTACCTATTTAACGCGATTTGTGAACATACAATTAAAATTGAAAACACGACAAATCTAGACAGCGTTGGAAAACACCTGAATAACTATAAATCTATAGAAATTCATTTAAAGAAGTTTTTATAAGTCATTATTAAAGACTTTAGTCAATCTTATATAATTAATCTTTATACAATTATTTGAGTAACAACAATAAAACAGACAAAATTAGAAAGAACAGTAAATTCCAAAAACAATTTATTTCTATTTTAGTAAATGTTAAAAGATATTGCAGTTTTCTCCTAAACATGCTTTGAGTTTTCTTTTTAACATTCTATTGTTGGTGTGGTTTTCCTGATAGAGTTAGCACATAACCCCGTGAACGCAGCTCGAACTCTATCTTTCATGTTCGCCTTAGGTATTAGGTTCTCATATATTTTATCTGTATTAGATACCCAAATGTAAAAATCCGGTATAGGGTATAGAACACACAAATGACCTAAAACATAACAAAGATTTCAAAAGTGCTTTAAAATACAGAAAGTTGACACAATTTCCAATGAAAACGGAAGTAACCAAAAACTCAAAATAGCTATCAGGTCAACGTACCTACCGGAAACCAAAATCTAGAGAGAAGACTCAAAAAACGAAATAAACCCTTCACACAAGTTCAGTAAATATGTAAAATGCAGAACACAATGAGTGACGTGTTTAGTGTTTTCAGTTTAGAACAAAGGAACATACAGGAAACTAAAATAATGTTGCAATTAGCTGCTGTTTATTTTATACAGACTCCAAGATACTGTAAATAATCAATCAATTTTAAGCGATGGGTACTCACGTATTTAATACCAAAAGTAAACTTCATCGAAAGATAAAATTGCAAAGTAGTGAATTGAAACAATCAAAAAACAAGCAAAACCCCTTCAATTTTTAGATAGATTGCAATTGATTGGGAGAATTGAAAGTTTGTTCTCCCATCAGTCCAATATTACCACTTCCAGTTCGGTCGCGGATGACTCATCCGGCAGAAATTGGGTCAAACTTGAACTTCGAATTCAAAGTTTGCGCATTATACAAATCACATTTGCAATCGTAAAAAGCGGACAAAACGCGTTAGACCCGACCGCTGTTTTTAAGGGCTTAGAGAATAACTATGAACTTTTATTCCCGGAAAATAAAATGTTTATGTATATACGAGTTCTGTACTTTGTTGTGACTGTTAAAGCAAAATTGTTTTCGCCTATTGTATTAAATTAAAAAGTTGTAAAATGCAGCTAAAACTATAAAGTTTATAGACCTACAGTTTGTAACTTGATTCACGTCTTCATCACATAAAATTTGAATTATTTTTTATAGCTTAAAGTTCTGTTATTCTGCTTTGCATATGCTTTATATAAGACGTCCACGATTGATACGAAAAATATTCAAATTTCTACAATTTCCCACCTAAAAACATTTTTGAAAATGATTCATGGCTGTGATGCAAAGATCAGTAGTTTGTATAGTGCCGGTTCTGGGACCAATTAGCAGAAGTCAGTCATAACAAAATGTAAGTAATCAGTGTTGTAGAACTCAATTTCGTTCTGTATATATTTTCTTTAGACATATTCATACAAGACGGTCTAAAACCGGCCCTGCATAACTGCTAATATCGACTACAATATTTGCAAATATTTGTAATAACATTAGTTTATATGGCTTTATACTATACGTGAAGATAGTGAATTCTTAAAGGCAGCTTCTAAAGCGAGTGAAACCAATATTTGAGAGAAAGAAATTCCAGGTCACCAATTAGTCCAAGTCACCATAGATTAACAGATATAATAGAGAAACTATTCTAAGACAGGCTTGTTTGCTCAACAATCTTTCGTGATGTGACAGGAGCTTTCAATAAGGTTTCGCATAACGGATTAATATACAAACTTTAGAATGTACTACCCTTACAATACGTCGAGCATCTTTTTTTTTGTCAGGGGAAAACCTTCATAGGCATCGGCCAGGATGTCATAGGCTGGGAGTGTGAGATTCCTACTCACTAAAAACCCCTCCATGTATCTTGCAGTTGGTCTTTGGCTTCCGGGACCCGCATTCGCATTACTACTCGGCGTTTCTGCGTTTGAGGTTATGATGATGATGGTGTTATTTCATCTCTCTTTTCCTCTCCTCGTCCTCTTTCTCTATCATTGTTTTATGGAAGAATTCCAGTATAAGCGTTGTGTTCATTTCCGACGACACGAGCAGTGCTGCCACTGTCGCAGTGGTGAAGTTTCTCTGGAGTTGTCGCTCCAGATTCAACCTCCGGCTGAGAAATCTGGTACAGTAAAAGATGGTGTGTTCAGGTGTATCAGCCACATCACATCCGAACCAACACTGGTCGTTATCAATCATCTTGATTTTCTTAAGGTACTGTCCAAAGATGCCGTGTCCAGTCACAGTCATGTAGTAATAACCGTATGCGCCTGGCGATACCATTCCCTCACATCAGTTATAAACGTCTTCGCCCATCATTGGTACAATTCCCACCTATAGTAAAATCCGCCAGAGGTGAAGATTACTCATAGAATCAACTAAAGAAGCGAATGTTAATTAACCCAGGTGAGGATACTTTTTTGGAAAAAACACCTCCGCCTGGATTTGAACCAGGAACCCTCCAATTGCCGGTTGAAAGCTCTCCCAGTTGAGCTACAGAGGCGATGGAAATTTGTAGGTTTTATTTGTCACTTCAGGACTTGCAATCCGAGTTTTCGACTTAAACAAACCCGTCGTGACAGCTATTGGGGCTAGATTACTCATAGAGTTCAGCTGTTATTTTCTACATACGTTACAGATTATTTCTAAATATTGACGCGTGTTAAAACGAAATAGCATCCTTTTCATACGTCTGCTGTATAATTTAAATGTGCAAGACAAAAAAGTACGTCTGTTCTTAGAATGGATGGCAGCGGTACTTGCAACCTAACCTCCAATTATTATAATAACAAAGCGCGAACGTGTGATGTGAACAAGACGTTTTCGTTGAAAGGAAAGCCCCTGAATACGAAATCGATGGTTATGGTCATGAACGTATTAAATTATTTTCGTCGCACGTCTGAGAAAATGTAGGCGAGACAATACTTATGGAAGTAAGTAATTTTATTTAAGTTGTTACCTCAAAAGACTAATTTAATTTTTTTTTAGCTTAGAGGACTGCTGATGCTTGTGGTGTTAGGGTATTAACATTACCAACAGTATCAACAGTATATCGTATACAAAACTAAGATTTCAAACAGCAGAAACAGAGGGTACCTCAATATCTTCACCGCAGAAGAGACGTCATCGATCAATGTTGAAATCTGTCGATGTTGACGATTTTAGAAAAGCTGCTATATGTCGCAAATTTTACAATAAACATAAGAAACGTAAGTAATATAAATTATGAATATTCCGGAGTTAACTCCACTCCACAGTTAATTTTCTATTCTCCGCCATCGGGTAAGATGATTATTCTGTAGGAGAGATAGGAGGCAAGAACTCTCCTTAGATGTAAAGGTTAATTCAATGGTCGTAAAGGTTTGTTCAATATTTTGAATAAATTTTGTTTGAGCAAGAAACAGCTTCGTTCATTATGGCTCCTTATACTGCCGTTCGTAGGTTATCATGATAGGTTAGAGTAAATACTTTAGAACGTGAAAATGTGTAATTTTTGTACTGAAAAATTATGGTGGGCTTTCTATGTTGATACTTCAGATAAACATTCTTTGTACCACACACATATTGTAATCAATTCATATAAATACATTTTTATTCAAAAATAGATATATTGTTACCTATATTCAGAAAGAGATCAACATTTAAACGCTAAAATGGTGGGGGAAGCATGAATACAAATTAATCAATTGTTTACCTTGTTATAGTTAATAAGACACATTTTAAAGTTTAAGAAGATAGTAAAGAAATAATCCAATAAAAAATTTAATTCTTTTGTCAGTATCCGTTACAGATTCTTTAAAACATAAAAAAAATAGGAAAAAGTCATCAAAACCTTTTACATATTCTCACTGTAGTTTGATTTTGTTTTAAGATTGACAATTTACGAAAGGTTAAAAATAAATGGACTTTGATGGTAACAAGCCATTGAGTGCAAGGTACAAAAATACAAATAATGTACAAAATTTATTTTTGAGTTATTTTTATTTATAATTTGACTTCATTGAGTTTAAATTGAAACCAAATTGCACTGATATGCATTTTAAGCATTTTTACCATGTTTAAATGTTGCAAACAACCTGAGATTTTATTTATTTGCGCCTGCTTTAACCAAATCTTCCTCAAATGTACTGTTTTAGAGAGTCATTCAACTACGTTTTTTGTAGTCGATAAGCCAATTTAAAAATAATATTGATTTTAAGATTATTGAGGTATGTGTAGTACCTAAAACGAGTAATTTATATTTTTCTTTGCAAGAAAATCACCAATTTCGCTATGACACTAACATCATTACAATAATAGAAAAAGTGTTACTGCCTTGCATCATAGAAATTTAAAAACTATGTTTGGGTCAAATAATAACAACCATATAATATGTATTGCATAATAAATCACTTGTTTAGTAAATTTATAACTAAAATTTTTAAGATTTTCTGAACAACCGGAATATTTTTCAGCCTGCGCGGGACGCGGGAAGAAATGTGAAAAAGCGGGACGTTTGGTCACCTTACATATCATATAGGCTATTGTAATAAAACAGATTGATAACTAATCGAACCTAAAATGAATAAAAGCAGGAATACCCCAGGGTAGTATCCTGGGGCCAATTCTCTTTTATATACAAGTAACCTACCACAACTGGAAAATGTAACAGTAGCCACTTTCGCAGATGACATGGCTCTAATGGCAGTGGGATCAACTGTTGGAGAATCTACTAGGAATCTTCAACAAGCTAGTAATTAAATACATCAATGGATCAAATACTGGAAGACAAAGTTCAACGAACTGAAATCTGTCTACGACATAACAAACAAAAGAATCGAGGACGTACCTCATGTCAAGACTAACGACCTCAAAGTTTCATATGCGAACACTGCAAAGTTTTTGGGTATACTCTGGATACAAAGCTAATGTGGACAGAACACGTTAAAAAGAAAAAAGTAGAGATTGGCCTTCAATACAGACACTGTACTGGCTTTTGGCACCGATTTGGTTATACGCGATTCAACTTTGGGGTTGCGCTAAAAAAGACAATATACAAGAATCCAAACTTTTCAAAATAGTTTTTGAGAGAAATAAATCAAAAGCTCAAAAACTATATGGACTATAAGCTAGGTTACTATGTTAGCATTTCATAAACAAAATCTGTGAAACGAAATATTGGCCATTCCATGATAGAAACTGAATTTGACTTGGTTTTCGCGACACTAGCGCAATCTATTTTGAAAACCAGTGACACGTCCAAAACAGGGTTGGGTATGTATTTCTTTTTTTCAGGATGCGAACTTTTCAAGAAAATCAAATATTATGATAGAAATGACCACCTAGCGTTAATTCCAGAAAAAAAAATTTAAAAAGGTACCAGTCATCCACTGTTGGGGCCAACTTTGTTTAGTATTGAACACATTCGGAGTAGTAAATTGTTCGAACAGTAAAACGAAACGCAAATTAATTTGCACAATTGATTAATGCAGCGGCTGGATGCGCAATTCGAATTTTGCCGTTCAACAATTGATCAGTAATGCGTGCTGCTCGCTTTCGTTTGTTTTTTAAAACACCGTCCCGTTCGAAACAATTGAAATTCCGCACAAACAATTGACGCGACCGCGACGCGAGGCCGCGAAGCGCTTTTGTTGATTTTCCATAATATCGAAATTAATTGTAATAATGTTTACGCTAACGCGTACGCATCACCTAATTGAAATATTAAACGGAATTATTTATTTGTTTATTGTTTATTTGTTCGTTATAAACCGGGCGAATAAAGAGATTGAATAAATAAATTAATTCGTTGAACAAAATATACCCGTGCCTATGGAAAAAACGCTTTGTATATGTTTTACTGTAAAAGCATCAACTCCGTATACACTTACAAGTCAGTAAATACATTTACTGATGTGTATAGTAGAATAAATAATACTATTATAATATTATTACATTAAATTAATATTGTTAAACAGCATTTTAAAAGTATATTATAATACAAGTTTTATTAGACGTCAAATTGGCGCAACTAACAGTTGCGGATGCGCGAAGATGTCTTATACATCGAGTGTATTTTTACTTTATCATACGCAGTATTGTAATCGCGCCGAAAAAAAAAATTGAGATTTTAGCGGAAATAGGTCTTTTTGGGTCCCCTGAACATTTTTGACCAAGGTACAAAAAAATGTCTGTGTGTGTGTACTATGTATGTCTGTGTAAACGATTTTCGTGGCGACGATTCCGGAGAAACTACTAAAGGTATCGGAACGAAAGTTCATATTTAGAAGTTTTGTTACCAAACTTAGAGCTGAAAAGCTTTTGGTTCAAAAGGGTCCAAAGGAACTGGTAGTTTATTCTAAGCCTTTTTGAAGGATTTTGCAAATGAGCCGCCATTTCTGTAATTTCGACAAAATAATTAATAAATTAAAGTAGAGGAAATTTTGAATAATTTATGCCTATGACATTTTTTGGTAAAATTAATAGTTTAGCTTCAAGAGCAAATTCTATTTGATCGAGATCGGTCGCATATGCATTGATATGAAATTACATAGTAGCCAGGATTTTGACAAATATTTTTTTGTGTTATCACATTAGAAAACAGCTGATCTCATCAGAGGTTGGAGTGGGTTGGAGAACCACTATGGAACGTTGCCGCTGTAGTGCGGCAAATTATAAAATACAAATTTCAAATAAAATAAGATCACCAATTTGATTGTTTGTTGATAAGAAATATCAACCCGTCTTTATATCTAATTGTAAAAACGATAAATTGAGAAAATTATAAATAAAGTATAGCTATGAGTGTAGTTTTATTTTAGTATGTTGGTAGGGATGTGTCATGAACAAATATAAATCTGTCAGAATTTGAATTACCTTTTTAAGGTGCGTTTTCATTAGTGATAATGGCAGTGGTAGCAGACGCCGTTATAGTATTTCCAATAGAAAATTGCTAGTGACTTATGTTTATGTACATGCAAACTAATATGTGTCATTATCACGATATGTAAGAAATACTATTATTTCGTATTCTACCACCGCCATTAGCTACCATTACCTACCAATCGCAACGCACCTTTAAACTTGACGTTTCGTCAAAGTGGTACCAACCTAACATTTACTATACAGAAATCATTTATTTATTTTTTTAAAATACGTATTTCTTAAAAAGCAACACAATAAACGTTGATGTCGCTCCTGCCAAAAACTAGATAGCGCGACTCACTCACATGAGACGGCGACACTCCGCCTTCGGTGACGCGCCGCATCACCGCTCGTCGCGCTATTCCGTACTTTCGGCATTAGTGACATAAATAACTATTACTCTAATGACGTAGTGTAGGTAGTGTCAAATGCTGATGCTTTGACAATACCTACGATTTATCTCAATAGGATAGATTCTCATGCAGCTAAACTATTAATTTTATATATTGTATGATAAAGTCATGTGCCTGGCCACATCAGATTTTTTCTACTTTGCGTCATTAATTTTATATAAGTTTAGAAATTGTGTTTACTATATTTAAAATCTAGGGTATGTTGCGGGTACCATGATGTACTGGTAGTACTGTAGTAAACTATCAACTTCGTAAAAATGGGATATAATCATGACAAAATCTTATTGTGTATAAAATTATCTCTACTTTAGCCTACAAGTTTTTATAAATAATTAACAGGTAGCAAGTATGATTACAAAATAGAGCTTGGGACAGCACTATTTACCCGCAACGGCTACTGTGATAAAACCTTACATGACAACCAGTGAATAAAGGATATAGATATTGGAACATAACCTAAAAATCTGATGTGGCCAGACACATGACTTTATCATACAATATATAAAATTAATAGTTTAGCTGCGTGAGAATCCATTTTATTGAGATAAATGGTAGGTATTGTCAAAGCATCAGCATTTGACACTACCTACACTCGTCATTAGAATAATAATTTGTCACAAGTGCTGAAAGTACGGAATAGCGCGACGAGCGGTGATGCGGCGCGTCACCGAAGGCTGAGTGTCGCCGTCGCCTGTGAGCGAGTCGCGCTATCTAGTTTTTGGCAGGAGTGACACCAACGTTTATTGTGCTGCTTTTTGAGAAATGTGTATTAAAAAAATAAATAAAAAATGGTAATATTTCTGTATAGGAAATGTTAGGTTGGTACCACTTTGACGAAACGTCAAGTTTAAAAAGCTAAGTCAAATTCTGGCAGATTTATATTTGTTCATCACACTGTAGATGTCACATCCGTACCAACATACTAAAATATAACTACACTCATCGCTATACTTTATTTACAATTTTCTCAATTTATCGTTTTTAGAATTAGATATAAAGACGGGTTGATATTTCTTATCAACAAGCAATCAAAATGGTGATCTTATTTTATTTGAAATTTGTATTTTGTAATTTGCCGCACTAGAGCGGCAACGTTCCATAGCGGTTCTCCAACCTCTGATAAAATCAGCTGTTTACGAGTGTGACAGCACAAAAACATATTTGTCAACATCCTGGCTACTATGTAGTTCATATCAATGCAGATGCGACCGATCTCGATCAAATAGAATTTGCTCCTGCAGCTAAACTATTAATTTTACCAAAAAATGTTATAGACATAAATTACACAAAATTTCCTCTACTTTAATTTATTATTTATTTATTTTAATGAAATTACAAAACAGTTGTGTTCTTGCTTAATGCAATTAGTTGCATCCAATCACTAATATTGTTGACAGCATTCTGAAATATAAGTGAAATGCAAACTGAATTCTTAAATTGACTATATCGTAATTTAATTTAATAATTTCCTGTTAAGAAATACATAGGTAATTCATTTAAAAGAAAATATTTATCTAAAGCAAAATATAATAAATCGATACCTTTTAATTATTTATTTCTTCCCATAAGCAAGTGGTTCATTTGACTCAAACTATTCTTTTTTCTCTAGTAGCAGTTTGTCTCGTTCTTCTTTCGTTTGTCGATCAGGTTATAATTTGCGTTTGAATTGCAATATTATTCTAGAACATTTCTAGTTTTAAAATTTATCGTTTTTCTCAATTAAACATAAGCTGGTTCAAATTCTCGTCATGTAATCCTCCATTTTTTTCAAACATTTTCGACCGGCAGTAGAATTAAATTTTTACGAGCCGATCGACTCGATATCCACATATGCAAATAAAATTCATATTTCGTATTTTCGTACCGCGTTTCCGCATTTACAATGGATTTTTTCGTGCCAGTATTGGAAGTGGACGCGTGTATGCGGAGCGATGTAGGGTTCGTGTTGTAGGATCGGTATTATTGGAATTTTATGGCAGGCGTTATATAACAGTTGGCAGATCTGTTGGAAAATTGGAAATGGAAATTTCAGCCGGGGGCGTAGGCGGCGCGCGGCTGAAAAACTCGAAAGCTAGTTTTGATGGATGAATATGATATCTATCTATGGATCGAACGAGCTTCATTTGCATTTTATACCCAATTAAATCCGGCAAATATCCTGGTAAATTTTAATTAAATTGATTGAAAGTGGGATAAAAATATGCCAATTGGCGATGGGAAGCAGAATTGGTAGCATTGAATGAAGAATTAGCAGTTTGCATACTTCTCGATGTAAATACAAGTTTGTACATAAAAGACTTTTTGAAATTAACTTTCCACGTAGTAAATAGTAAATGAGGTAGTTTTGTTTTAATCTTGTATATAATGTTGGGTAATTACGCTAATAGAAGGCTTCTTAGTTAATCACAATCGGTTTGCAAACTAGTTTTATTTTAATGCAGACACGACCGATATCGATAAAATAGAATCTCATGCAGCTAACATATTAATTTCATGTATAGTATGATAAAGTCATGTGCCCTTACACCAATGCAATTTAAAATGCGGTTAAATCAAAAAGCAAATGGTACTGAATTGAGTATTAGACTAATGGTTTTTAATACAACCAGGTAATCCAAAGAAATTAACAAAGGAGATGCGGCGTGTTCAGCCTGCATCGGAAAATTCACTTTTTAGTTATTGGTAGTACAGGCAATGAAAAATTTTACTGAAACTACGTATTCTTATTACAAAAATTCAGATATATTGTTGAACTAAAAACCAAAATTTTGTCACTTGATATGAGTTGATATGGCCAAATTTGTTCAAGCGTTACTTTAGTTGTGCCCGTCAGTGTATGGAAAAATGTAAAGATCTTTGAAACAGGTTGTAAACAAACGCTCGGTTGCCAATATGAGCAATAGGTCGCTTAAAGGGAATTTTATTTGTCTTTTTTATTTAAGTACGGTTTTTACAGTTAATTCTTTAATAGAAATTTATTGAGTGTGAATGAACACTTTCGAAAAAAAAAAAAAACTCATAAAACAAAACAAAACTGAAGTGGCCAGGCACATGATTTCATCATACAATATATACATTTAATAGTTTCGCTGCATGATATTCTATTTGATCGAGATCGATCGTGTCTGCATTAAAAGAAAACAAATTATCCAGGATTTGACGGATATTTGATAATATCATATAAATACAAAATGATATAAAGAATGTTGGACTCACATTGTTGGAACCGAGACTACACATTGGCGCTATAGGACAAGCTCCGTATAATCCCTAATACGTATGATATATTGATTTCCGGGTGGAAACCGCGTTGAGGACTTTGGAGTAGTCGACGTTTCGCGCTCTGTTGCAAGAGGCATCTTCAGGACTAAGTTATCAAACCAAGCGCTAAGAAGATCATCTTCTTAGAACATCTTCTTAGCGCTTGGTTTGATAACTTAGTCCTGAAGATGCCTCTTGCAACAGAGCGCGAAACGTCGACTACTCCAAAGTCCTCAACGCGGTTTCCACCCGGAAATCAATATATCATTGACTCAGACCGCGGAAGTCTACAATTTAGACCTAATACGTATATGGATAATATTGACAGTAGGTAATAGGTATTGTCAAAAAAACAGCCTTTGACACTACCTACTGTCAGAATAAAAATAATTGTGAAATCCTCGCTAACTAAGTTTTAATGCTGACACGATCTCGATCAAAAAGAATTTGCTCATGCAGCTAAACTATTAATTTTACCAAAAAATGTCATAGACATAAATTATACAAAATTACCCCTACTTTATTTATTATTTCACTATTTTGACGAAATTATAGAATGGCGGCTCATTTGCGTGTGAAAAGGCGTGTCGCGTGTGAAAAGGCCGTACCGGTACTGCCATTAGACTGAAAATATTTAGCTAATCCTGGCTCACTATATAGTATTATAACAATACAGATGCGACCGATTTCGATCAAACAGAATTTGCTCTTGCAGCTAAACTATTAATTTTACCAAAAAATGTCATGGGCATAAATTATTCAGAATTTCTTCTACTTTAATTTATTATCTAACTATTTTGACGAAATTACAGAAAGGCGGCTTATTTGCAGAATCCTCGAAAAATGCTTAGAGGAAACACCCAGTTCCTTTGGACCCTTTTGAACAAAAAGCTTTTCAGCTCTAAGTTTAGTCATGAAACTTCAAAATATGAACTTTCGTCCCGACACCTTTAGTAGTTTCTCCGAAATCGTCGCTACAAAAGTGAGTACACACTTACACACATGCATACGCACCAGGGTTGCCACCTTTTTGTAATTGTTCACGAGGACAGTAAGTGTTATGTTATGTCATATCCAACATGTCCCCATCATGCTTCCACGTAAAACACAATCAAATAATAAAACAAAATATTCTTGAAATATAACAAGAAACAAATACTACATTACCTTATTAAATATACCAAATTAATACCTTGCTGTGGTAATACTATATAAAAATAAAATTTAGGTATAGTCTAAAAAACTACCACGTAAACCAAAATTTCCCTTTAAACTCGTCGACTTTTTGGTGGTTAGCTAGGAATTGTTGAATTTTGTATCTCGCCTAATTTTTTAGGTAGTAGGTCGGAGAAAACGTAAAATATTAAAATTTTACCGAAATGTTCAAAACATTTGTGGCACAGTTTCATCCTACACAGATAGAAAACTTAGTTTTATTTCAACAAATATGCATTGAAATCTGCAATATGCATCAAAGAAGTCTGGTGCTTCAACACAGGCAAAGAAGTAGTTATCTGCGGATAGTTATTTGTTTGAAATATGTGCATGATAGAAAGAGCGTTTATTTGTGGCAAACAACTTGTGTTTTCAGTTAAAATTTACAATTTGTATATTATAACGAACGAGATTTATTTAGTTCAAATAAATATGATTGTGTTGGGTGAAAGAATAAAACAATTTGAAATTGTCGAACACGTTGTCGCAATATAACTCAACAATTGCGATATTTTAGGGTTGCGATGAATGGTTCTTTGATTAAAGAAATTATTGACCTATTATTGACTAGAATTTTTCGAAGGGTAGAGTAGAGAAAATTCTCCAGGTCTCACCATCTTTTGAGATGTCGCACATCGTCGACCAGTGGTTGGTTTCCCCAGATCTACATATAGTCATTGTTAGGGTAGCAAAGTGTACGCTGATTAGGAATCGGAACTTGAACCTGCATGCACTGTGCTCTATACTGCTGATCACAAGGCCGTTTTAACAATTTAGCAATGACTGGTGCCTTTTAGCATGACACCAACTGAGCGGTAGGCTTCCACCAGTCTACTATTTATACTCAAGATATAGCCAAACTGCGAGGAGAGTGGATGAGGTATTTACACTAAAAATATATTCATTTAAATCAAAATATGATTTCTCTGGCGGAACTAAACCTATTTTTAAGCAAAAGCAAAAATATTTCTTTGAAGGAAATACACCTCTTCTTGTGTACAAATATAATTATTTTAATTCAATGAATCTTAGATTTCTTTGGTGTAAAGAAATGTCTTTTTAAATCAAAACAATAATATTACTTTAAAGGAAAGTAATTTTTTTTGAATCCAAATATATTTATTTGACTTAAATAAATATTGCAAATAAATTCATATCTACAAGCAAATAAACTAGAACATACAATGAACTAACTATTGATGGCGTCAAAGAAATATGTTTTGATTCAAAGAATATATTTCTTAAAAACAAGAAATACTTTCTATCTGTGTGCACGAGGACAAATGGTATCACGCGAGGACAAATGAATTCAGGGACTAAGAACGGAACGAAAACGAAAGAACTAAATTAACTGAATAATTTATAAGAACGAAAACGGAAACGAAAACGAAATTTTTATTTTTCGTTCATGATTGAAAACGAAATAAATAATTTCGGTTACCGGTTTTAACCGGTTTAATGACACAGCGGTGACCGACAAAGCTTCTGGCGGATACATATTCCGCCACGGGCAAGGAAACGTAAGCACAGTATAGAGAAACGCTACGCTAAGCAGTAGTCGCACTCCGGCAAATTCATGAAGCAAAACGGAACCCGCGCAGCCTCTGTGCGCAGCCGTCTGGGAATACAACATATGGTGACTACACACGTGTCAAAAGTTTTGGTCCAGGAATTGGACATATACGTGTGGAGAATATTTATGCGCACCGAGGCTGCGCGAGGGTATCTTTTGCTTCATGGAAATCAATGCTTTTCGACCGAAGTGCGACTACTGTATAGCATAGCGTTTCTCTATACTGTGACGTAAGTCTCTTCTCAATCCCCCACTCTCCACTGTGCACAGGGCCAATAAAGTAGGAGAACCGAAGGTAACGTGATCGCCAACCAATCGCTCGCGCATGCAGGGTATTCCCCCCTTAATTTTTTTTTCCAGGCGACCGTCCAATATTTTCTTACACAAGTTCGTTACATTCAGTCAAAGAAAATAGAGTATAGTTAGAAATGCTAACTTCATGTTAAAATATCGCAACACGAAAGAGAGAGACAGATAGATTAACATTAACTGAGCAACCTACCGTCAGGGTGCGCTCGAGGCAAAAATGCGGGAAATTTGAACGTGTGCTATACATACGTACCATACCTAATAATTTTAAATTTTATTCTATTTTTGTTTTTTAGTACTAAACAAGCAATTTAAAACCATAAAACACTTACTACACAAGTTTTGAAATAAAACAAGAAACATTTTAGTGTATTATTTATTATTATCGTGAAATAAATACAAAATACATAATATAGTAAAATAAATAAAATATTCTGTATACTCTACACATAAAATAATAATATAAAATCTTACAATAATAAATAATCAATACATAAGGTACATTTCTCACATCCATGATCCCAGCAGCAGACATCTAAAACAAAAGAAAACAGAAGCAGTATTTGTTCAAAACTACATTTGTCTCAGTTTAAAAACCTTAATATTATTAAGGGTCCAAATGAAATTAATTTAATTTGTTTTTTAAAACTTCTTAACTTTTTCATTATGTCCTGAACTATGACTTCTCCTTGGTAATTTATCTCTAATAATTTTTGTAAATAATGTTATTTATGTCCATATTCATCAAAATATGGATAACGCAAATAGTGTACTTTATTTACTAGCTCCGCTATGGATAAAGCAAATAGTGTACTTTATTTACAAGCTCCGCTACTTTGTCACTAAAGAACACGTCAAAATGTTCTTCACAAATATGAAAATGTTTACAATCCTTATCTGGGTTAATATTATAATGATCTTTCCAAATATTTAATCGTTGGTTATCTTTTAAGGGAATTTAAAGAAATGTTGATTTTTATAGTTTTGATCTGAGGCGGAGAGCGTTTTGTTTTGGTAAAAGTCGGGCGCACCAGTTTGATAGCACTGGTGCAATTATTCACAATCGTAGGGCAAGCGAGTGTGAACAGCATTGGAGCGATATAGCACTGGACGGCACGAGCTACGAGAGTTCGTGGAGTAAAATATGCACTGAGTGCAGGTTCTGTTACACCGGTATTCCAACAGAACACGAAACACTCTGTGAGCGCAGCCAACAGAACACAAAATTGTGCACTGGTGCGCCAGAGTTATACCAAAGCAAAACGCTATAAATATGAGTTGGTGCATTTGGGATATAGACAGGCAAATTTCTTACGTTCCAGAGATACATATGCCATTACAAAGAATAAACAATGGAACTCATGAAAATATTTAAAAATATACTCACCCGATAACTAATCATGCTTGCGCTCCCTTTCCTTTTCCCGTCACTTGTCCCTTTGTGTAAACAATGATCCTAAAAGCAAGTGGTAGTTTATACAAGAGTATTAAATATGTAATTTGATTCATACCTTTGCACGGAACTGACACGCACAACTCTGCAAATCACTGCAAATATTGCAAATTATAACGTATTTTCTATGATTATGACGCTTGTTATGTTAGGTTATGGCGATGCGGGACCGTACTTACGAGAGGTTAGCTATGGAAATTTATCTAGTTACATGCTAGTTACAAACTGTTAGGCTAACTTCACGTTAGAAAATTTTACGCAAGCTCCCCCTGACGGTAGGTTGGCAAACCAAAGCAAAATGACGTCACGTGTTTCCATATTGTCCATTTAAACTTTCACCCGGGTGCATTCAGTTATCGGCATCGTCTGTATTGTGTTTCTGTTTGTGTGTCTTAATCTTGTTAAGTTGTGATTATACATATTTAAAGGTAACATTTTAAAATAATATTATAATTTATACTTATTTTTAAATATTTTTAAGCTTTTTTACAATGGGAAGACATCAAATGAATCCGTTTCGAAAATGTTTTGTTTACGATGCTCTAACAAATCAATCAACTTGTAAAGTCAAAGAGTGCAACACATCAATAAAGGGAAATCATTCAGGAAACTTGCAGCGACATGTACAATCTTGTCATAAAGAAATTTTTGACAACTTTTCTGCATGCCCATCACAACCGCCCTCGTCAAATTCATCGGCAACAACTAAAAAAAGGCGGCTAAATGTCCAACCTACCTTAGATGATGTCGTTATAAAACAAAAAACCAATATTTCAGTTAACATTACTCCTGATTTGTTGAAGGAAGCGTGTACAGAACTGGTAACAGTTAACGGCCGTCCATTCAGCATGTTTAATGATTCGGGTTTTCGAAAAATTTTAGATCCAATAATAGCTGGACTAGACAATAAAATCGCAATTAACCCGGAAAATATTAAAAAAATGTGTCGTTAAATGCTTTGAGTTTAAAAGAAAAAATAACGACAGAATTAAAGGGGAAGTTATTATCTTTCAAAGTTGATGGAGCAAGTAGACTTGATAGAAGTATATTAGGAATCAACGTTCAATTTATTGGCAATAATAACTGTCTAGTTTTAAAGACGTTGGCGATGAGGGAATTAAAGGAAAGAGATGCTTCCTCATACATTTCAAAAATAATATTGGCTGTATTAACAGAATATCAAGTGGATCTGAAGCAAGTACTCAGTATAACAACAGACAATGGGGCAAATATGCTCAAAGCGGTGAGTTTGTTAGAAGAGCAGCAACGCGATATTATTAGTGACGAAGAAGAAAATAAAGAACAAGAAAATGAAAATGCATTTATTACGAAACTAGATGCTTCCATAGGTGACATTGCTACAAATTCCGGCTGTAGCCCCATTCTACGAAGTGTAAGGTGCGCTGCACATACTTTGCAGCTTGCCGTGGATGATGTGTTAAAGTTAAAAGGAGACTGTATTCCAGCGATAATAGGTAGAGCTAGAAAGGTGACTAAAAGATTAAGAACAATGAATGTTTTAACTATAATTAAAACAATGAAACTTAAGAAACCTATTATAGATTGTGCGACACGATGGCACAGCACCCATGATATGTTGGAAAGACCCTTATTATTGAAAGACTTTTGTAGAGACATGGCCGGAAGCATTGAGGACCTAAATTTAAGCGAAAATGATTGGTCAGATATACAAGACATCTGTAACGATTTAAATCCTACGAAAAAAACTGCAAAATTATTCCAAGCAACGCATTTGTTGGCTGGAGATTTTTATTCTGCCTGGCTGAAGTGTAAAATGGAAACAAGTAAAATTTGTAGCCGATTTTCAACAAATTTAGTGGAATCCCTAAACGAAAGGGAAAAAGTACTATTTAATCAAGATGTGATTATGTCAGCAATATTTCTTGATCCAAGATTCAAAGTAGTTTTATCTACTTCACAAATTGACATAGCTAAAAACTACACCTCATATGTATGGAATGCTCTAAACAATATACATGAAGGTAACTACTTCGTTGAAGAGTCATCTCTAGAGTCAACTTCAACAGAAGAAGATGAAATAGAGCAATTTTTAAAACAAAAAGAACACATTTCTTCAAAATCTCATAATACAACAGATATTCGATTGTTGTTAGATGGTTATTATGAAGAACCGCGCGAAAAGCGAGATACGTGCGTCTTAAAATATTGGGCAGCAAAAGAAACGTCATCAAGTGAATTGTATAACGTTGCAAAACAAATTATTGGTGTACCTATGACACAAGTGAGTGTTGAACGAGCATTTTCAGCACTGAAATATATTTTAAATTGTCAAAGGGCGAATTTAAAAGAAAATTTATTGGAAGATGTCTTGCTGCTTAGATTAAATAGTTATAATTATTTTTTATATAAATATATTCATATACCGGGTGGTCGTTTTAACTTGAGACTCCTAAATATCTCGTGAAATATGCATGGTACGACAAAAGTGTCTTTAATAAACTTGTACGACTCAAAGGGGGAAATGAGATGACAATATCAGTTTCATTGCAGATGGCGCTGCAATCGGTGAAAATTAGGCTAACTTAATTTTTTTAAATGGGAATACCCAAATTTTTTATCAAATTATGATTTTACGCTAAATAAGAACAATCTTTTGTCTAAACATTTTTTTCGTACGATTCGTCTATTAAAAGTTATTGACGATTGAAGTTTGTGGCGGCAGGGGTAGTTACGACCGCTGCCACTGCATGGGATGCGCTCGCCGTCTGGCAGTCATAGCGACGACTGAGTAGACACTCATGGTACAACGTAGGAAGGTATCTGCGTAACTGGGACACGTTTTGGTATCACGCGCGTTGCGCCGTCATGCGCATAGGGTTTGTTTACGCGCGAAAAAAATGCATCGTAAGAAAAAAGTTTCAGACAAAATATTCTTCTTATTTAGCGTAAAATCAGAATTTGGTAAAAAATTTAGGTATTCCCATTTAAAAAAATTAAGTTCGCCTCATTTTCACCGATTGCAGCGCTATCTGCAATGAAACTGATATCGTCATCTCATTTCTCCCTTTGAGTCCTACAAGTTTATTTAAGACACTTTTGTCGTACCATGCATATTTCACGAGATATTTAGGAGTCTCAAGTTAAAACGACCACCCGGTATACTAAAATTAATAATTATCCTTACTTTAGAATATATCTTTAGTTTAATTAACTAAAATTTGTATTTATTTTTTGGAATGCTGATTTATTTATATATATATATTTTTACTATAAAATAAATATGTTACAATTTTTTTCTCTTATTTTTAATAATAATAATAACTTTATTTACAAATAACCAAAAATTAACCATGACAAATTTTTTTTAAATAAGTATAAGTTAATTGAAATAGAGCAAGAAACAAATATTATTATTTAAAATATGAAGCAAAAAAAAAAACAAAAAATCTGTCACTGGCATACCACTAAACTGCATAGCAGTTTGTGTGTGGTTTTCAAGTAACTAAATTTAATGGCAATAAATGAAAGAAACTAAAACAGATTCGTGCCTCTCCAATACAGAAACGGTCCCAAAAAATTCATTCTAAATTTTATTTTTAATATTTATAAAATGCAAAAATGCCACTTAAAATGCAGTTGATTGAAATTGTTAAAAGCATAAGTTTTATGTTACAAATTTTTGCCAGCTATGATTAAAATTATGACAAGTGACTTATTTGTCAAATACAAAAAAAATAATTAAAAAAGCATGTTGGCATACTTTTATTAGAAAAATAGTAAGCAACCGGTTTTAACCGTTATTTCATTTCGGTTCACGAAAACGAAAACGATATTATTTGGGTGTGAACGAAATGAACGAAAACGAAATTTTTCATTTTCGTTCTGATCGGAAACGAACAAAATACTTTTTGTTTTTAGTCCCTGCAAATGATTCATACTAGGACAATCATCGCAAAACGAGGGCAGGTGGCAACCCTGATACACACATACACACACACACACATACACACACACAGAATTTTTTTTGTACCTTAGTCAAAAATGATCAGGGGACCCTAAATGACCTATTTCCACTAATATCTAATTTTTTTCGATCAATGTCACATATTCCACCCAAACCAATATAACCATGTAATTAATGATACAGACGATTGCCATCAAAAGAAAGTAAAGACGGTAGATCATGGATGTAACAATCTAACCAGTAAGCAATGATTTGTGTGGAATTCCTTAGTGGCAGCGATCATCATCGTTAGCTGGTGGGGAAACGATACGGTCCCTGTTCCAGATAGGGAATATTAAACCATAGTTCAGGCTGTCGTTTTCGCGCGCAAAACATACAGCAATTAAGCGCGACCAGGATGCAGCCAGCTAATCGTGAATAATGAAGTTTCTCCGTGCCCCGTTCGGGATAGCGCAAACCGTGGAGTAATTCCGCGCTAATTTATAGTGTAGCGGAGCATTTGTGGATTTACGCGGCTAACTTCGCTCTGGTGACCTCTCGCGGGACGTATTCATTGAAAAACAAACTACCGACTATAATTGTACATTTTGCGATACGCTGGCGCACGCTGTCTGCCGAGAAGGGCGAAGCAAATTTAGGTTATGGCTGTTTTCTTTGGGTTACGAGCGGCCTGGGTATTGGAGTACCGGGTACTTCCCTGCAATGCGCGGTCTGGGTGTAGTATATTCGTCTGTCCGATGTTTTTAATTGTTTGGTGTCTAGGAAGTAAATCATTGTGCAAGTTTGTTAACTGGGACAAAGTGTCGCTTTACTCTGTGACACACACTGCTTGTACACAGCACAGTTAGAGTCAAAATACTACAAGGCTATGACATAAAAAGAGTTTTTTATAATCTCTGGTCATCTTTGAAATTAAGAACAGACTATAAGGTTATATATTGGTTGACATTAGAAATATCCTTTCTAATGTCAAACGATCAATAGACACATTAACCAGTATCCCAAAGTGGCTTAAAGTCAAGAAACAGTTTAATTTGGTCATACTAAAATATATATTTTTATTTTTCTTTATTACAATAAATGTACTTACATATGTTGGAGTCTAGATATTAAATTGTTAGATATATTTCGAAGTAATTAATTTGCCAAAAATACAATATTCTAGGCTAAGTGACTATACTAACCACCAAGGAACAACATCGAATAACATTAATTTTACATAAATTTCGAAAATTGCGATTGAGGCGTGCCAATAGCAGTTTTTTTTTATTTTTTTAACTTGTTTATTTTACGTCGGTCTATTTCCGCAACTTAGGTCAATCACCGACGCTGAGGGCAAGCTACACACACCCAGGAATTTTGTCGAACTGAAGGAATTCCAACCTCCAGTAAGAGTTCTTTAACGTGCACGTCGCATCACGACAGCACACGGGGCCACCGGCTTTACTTCCTCATTCGATGGAAGGTGTCATGCAAAGGTATTTGTTCCCTGCCTAATATACCAGGACAGTCGATTTTAACCCGAGCCAGGATTCGAACCCGGAGCCAATAGCAATTGAGATGTCAGCGTTATTTGACACTTGACGCCCATATCATCAATCTCGGAAAACTAGAAGTTACGCAATGTTTGTTGTGATCTAGTGATTATTGAAAAAATGTGAAACTTGATTAAGCGTGATGTCAATGCTAACATTAGTACATATGTAAGTTTGTTATGTCAAAAGATACTATGATTATATCTTTCAAAATGATCGTCCATATTGTGAAACTTTATTAATTGAATATTTAGATTGGTAATTTTAATAATTAAATTTGAGCAGGTTTAACATTAATTTAACAAGGTTGGAAGTAGGTGAAACATAATAGGTATCCTCCATTAAAACAAACCAACAACAAACCTGGTTCTCGCACGACGCAAGTTTGGATAAACTTTATTAAATTATAACGTATAAAATCACAAGCATTATACGAAAGAAGTACATCAAAATGAATCTTGGTAGACAATAAGAAATTTGACCGTAAGTTTATAATACGTTTTAACATGAACAGTGTATATATTCTTTTCTTCTTATCTTCATTTTGTATGTAAAATTGATATAATGTAACAAATGATCGAATTTGTCTTATGATACGAAATTTTGTAGATTCCCGACTGATGATGATGCCTAGGCATCGAAACATGTCTCGATTAAATAAAAACCGTGCAAATAAGAAGATATTTTGTTTTATTTCAATATCGTAATAGGTATGGTTATAATAGGTTATGGGGCGAACGAGATGGTCCTTCTTGTGTAACTTACGAATTTAGGTAACGTTAAAATTCATGGGGATAAAAAAAAACGTGGTGTGGAGTCATTATATTGTATTGAATTTATTTTAAAAACAATTGCAAAGTTCTCAATAGATCTTGAATATTTTCTAAAATACAAAGAATTTCTAGGTGGAAGACAGATTTAATTTCGTCGGGTAGATTCAGGTTATATCGCCACACAAATATTTAGTTATATATTCGATATTCGACTATTTATGCCCGTTGCAGGATATTTTTAGAAACATGTAAAACGACACTTTTGTCGATTTTGCCTTCAAACAACGTAAGACAATAGTCAAACCAAGTAGGTAAATTATAGTATTCAAAGATATTATGTACATGAACAGGTGTTCATTGAACTTAGTAAATTTTGATTGGTTTTAAAATGGCTTTTTCTTGAGTTTTTTAAATAGTACAGCCAATATAATATGTGTTGGCTGTAATAACTTTTTATTTCGTTCCAATTTACATCTAGTATGTAATATACTGAATGTTACCTACTTGTTTTTGTTTTTGCAATTTAACGTATTTGTGATGCAGTTGCTAATTTTAATATTGGTGTGCATAAGGTATTTGGTATTTTCATGTTATGTCTTTAAGTGGCGATAGAAGAGGTAATTTAGAAACGATTATCCAGATCTATCCTTATACAAAGTATTACAGTTATCAACATACTAACAATTTTATATGAATATAGTATAGAATTAGTATATTTTGCCGTCTATCGTATGGCTACCGAACACGCGAAGTAAAAATTTCTAATTACTGCTAAAGTAAACCATAAACCGTGTAGTTTTAGATTAATAATAATAATAATAATCACAAAAATTTTTAGATTGAGTTTTTTATTCATAGCAAAAAAATCTATTAAAACAGTTCCAAATAACTTACTTTCCATTCAGATTATCTATATTACATATATTATCATTCATATTATCCCAAATTTGAATTGTCTCTCAAAAAAATACCCTATATTAAATCAATTAACAAAAGTAAGTAGATACATACTTTTGTTTCTGTTGTTTCTACAGAATACAAATCCGTTCTCAAACGTAGCTCATCAAGACAGGTTTCAGCGTTTCTGTTTGTTTTTGTGTATGAGCGCACATATCATTACAATGAAACGTCTCCGCACAATTTTCGCGTTAGTCCCCCTAAAAGTACACTGTATCTGGTGTACTTCGAAGCACAACTGAAGTTACTAGGGCTTTAGGTTCCTTCGCTGACGTTTGCAAAAATGGCAGAACGTACTTATAAAATTGTGTAATACGTTCATAACCATAATACTTTCTATATGAATAAATCTAGTTAAATAAACCTAAAGCCAATATTAAGATACTAAATATCAGAGCCAATATTAAGATACTAAATAGCATGTCACTCTTTAAACTGCAAAAATCACAAAAACTAGAAAAAATAGATTTGCGATATAGTTAATATGAATTAAAATGAACTTAGAGGGCATTTTAATTCGCAACTAATATAAATGGTGTGCCATTTAAAAATCTCAAGACAAGGTCATTTAAAAATGATTAAAAATGACTGCAGCTACGATCACCCGGTATAGCGCATCTAATTTTTCATGAGATTATGTGTTATTATGTGACATATTTTTAGATCAAATGGACAATGGAAATTTAGACAATATGGCTTTTAAAAAAGGCCTGCAATTGCAAATTTTTTGGCCAACAATTGAATTTCTCAGAAACTACCTATTTACTTTTTAGTAATTTTAATTTGGTATGACATACAGGTATAGGTACAGGTTGGTATGTCATAAAAATGAACATACTTTACATGAGGCCAAAATGCAACACCCTGTATACATGAAAATAATTTTATTATAATAACTAATGAGTCAAACAACGCTTGTTATCAATTTTTTTTCTTTTTCAAATGATTTGATAGTTATAGACTGCCGGGATACTAATAACTCACCCTGTATAGGTAAGTGAAAATTTTTCTTCGACCGTCAAGTTAATTTTTCCTAATTTATAAAAAAACACGCCATCAACTACATCTAAAATATGACCTGTCAAACGCTTAATACAGTGGCAACCATCTAATCAAAATATTAAATTAAAATTCACACCAACAAAATAAAATACAGGACATCCATCAACTTTTATGATGTGTACGCGGTATCATCATAGTTTCCTAAACGTTAATCGAGTCGATGGATAAGACAGGTAAAGGCGCTCTCGGTCTTGTATTATTGGATGGATAAGACGACCGAAGTGAGTAGGGGGCGATTCGTGTTAGTTGCACGAGACAGGGTCGGGGAAGTCGCCAACAAGTTGAAGGATCACTTCCCTTGTTTACTGACGTTTATCTTGGCCAACTAGAGTGCAGGGCCGAGCCTGACGAGCGTTAATTCAGAGTTTGGCAAACATCTCGGTCGAGGCTCACGGACTTCTTGATTTATCCATCGCCCTAAGTACCCCTACTGCTATCCCTGGCCGCCTTTGATGTGGCCCGACCCTTGTATCGGCTTCTCCAACCGTCCTCGAACCGACAGTGCAGCCAACCACCAAATCAATTACCGCAACTTGCTTCACCGGTTGTAGATATATCCGCTAATTCATGCAGGTTTGGTGTTCAATGTTTGAATTGATTTTGGGCATATGCACTATGGGCCTCGGGACGAAAAATGTGGCCAAAACTTGTAGAAAGTAATTGCCAAGTGCAATGGTTTAAGATCAGGTATAGATAAGTTAAAGTTGTAGTTGTATCTGACAAAGTTAGTAGTCTTAGTTGGTCTTATCACTATTTCTTAACAGCCTATTTTTGGCCATCCATTGCTGGACTTCAGCATAGACGAGCTTAGTCTGAGAAACCAATTCACTGAGGGTATCATTTATGATAATTAAGTTTATATCATCTCCATATAATAAAATTTCGGATTCAGTAGATATAGAACTAGCTAGATCATTCACATAAATTAAGAACAATGTAGGACCCAGTACTGAACCTTGTGGCACCCCAACTTTTAAAACATCATAGGCTGATTTGAAATTTCTTATCGGTTATGCATTCTATTTCAAAGATCCCAACCCCGTTTACTCCATAGGATTCCAATTTACTCAATAGTATAGTATGGTTGACACAGTCAAACACCTTCGACAGATCAATAAACAGTCCCAAACAAGGCTTCCCTGTATCCAAAGCAATATATATATATATATATATATATATATATATATATATATATATATATATATATATATATCTTGTTTAAATAATTAAAAAACGCTGTATTAGTCGATCTAGATGGATAGAAACCATGCTGGTTGTCATCAAAAAGACTATTTTGCTTAAAAATTCCAAAAAAAAGCTTAAAAAACCAACAAAACCGCAACTGTGTGAACGTTTTTGCAATTGCTCCTCTTCGTAAAACCATTGTGTCAACAAAAACAAAGTAACTTTATTTTATAGGGACCTACAGCTTACTCTTTCATCTACCGGAAAGTTGCTGCGCCTGTGAGTTGTTTTAAATACTTAAAGAAGTTTAAGAAACCAGGGAATCTGACCGAGACATTAAATCTACAAATTTAAATTTTGAAAAGTTGATTTGAAATTAAAGATCTAAAAATATCGCAGAAAGTAGGTGGCATGTGAATCTGAATGCTTTTAGATTTTGAGTTTCAATCCCCCATTTTAAATGTGTGACATTATTCGGAATCATGATTCATGCAACTAATTTTACTTTTTGGGTCGCCATATTTGGAATCTAGGAGCCTTAAATAACACAAAAAATAAGTTACAAGCTAATCCGACAGTTTTTAGATTTTGTGTCGCCATATTAACCATTTTGAATTTGTATAATCTTACATCAGATTTGAAATTAAAGATCCTCCATTAAATATCACAGGAAATTTAGTTTCATGTTAATCCGAATATTTTTATATTTTAGGTCGCCACAATAACTCCGCCACTTTCAATTTATAAACTCTGAAATGAGATTTGGAATCCGCCATTCTGAATTCTGAAAATCTGACATCGGGCTGGGAATCAGGAAGCCTCAAAGATCCCAGAAAATCAGTGTCAAGCAAACTCAACAGTAGAATTTGGGTTGCCATATTAACTCCGCTATTTTAAATTTTGAAAATGTTTCATCAGATATGAAATTAAACATCCTCAAATATGATAGGAGGTAGGATTCATGTAAATCTGATTTTTTCTGTACATTTTGGGTAGCCACGTAAATCCGACAATTTCAATTTACAAAGTGGAAATGAGATTTAGAATCATGCAGCTTGAAATACCATAAGAAATAAGTTTCATACTGATCCTAATAATACGTCCCACATGCGTGGAAAGTAGCACAAGTTATCATGGTACCAAAACTAGGCAAACCACCGAACGAGGCCAAATCATATCGCCCAATATCACTGTTATCAATGATATCGAAGCTCTTTGAAAAGTTGCTTCTAAAGAGAATGAAACCTATCGTTGAGAGAAAGGAATTAATTCGTAATCAACAATTTGGTTTTAGAGAAAAGCATTCCACTATTGATCAAGTCCATAGAATAACAGATATCAAAGAGAAAGTATTAGAAGAAAAGTTTATTGCTCAACAATCTTTCTTGATGTGGCGCAAGCTTTCGATAACGTTATAATAGACTATTCAGAATAAAACAGATCGATGAATACTCTGAACTAAAAGAAGTGAAAGTTGGTGTACCCCAGGGTAGTGTATTGGGACCAATTCTCTATCTACTATATACAAGTGACTTACCGCAGCTGGGAAATGTAACAGTCACCACATTCAACAAGGTTGTAATTAAATATATAAATGGACAAAAAAATGGAAGACCAAGCTCAACGAACTGAAATCTGTCCACATTAACATTACAAACAAAAGAATCGAGGACATACCTCGTATCAAGATTAACGACCCCATGGTTCCATATGCGAACACTGCAAAGAATTTGGGTATGACTCTGGATACAAAACTAAGGTGGAAAGAACATGTTAAGAAGAAGAGAGTAGAGCTTGGCCTCAAATACAGAGTACTGTACTGGGTTCTGGGAAGAAGCTCTCAGTTGTCTGTACAGAACAAACTACAAGTTTACAACCAAATACTAAAACCGATTTGGTGATACGGCATCCAGCTTTGGGGTTGCGCGAAAAACTTCAATATACAAGGAATCCAGACTTTCCAAAATAAAGTACTAGGGAATATGGTTAACGCTTCTTGGTACTTACGGAATACTGGACCGGCATCGTGATATTGGTGTCCCACAAGTCATCCAAGAGATAAAAAGATTTGCCACTAAGCATGAATCTCGCCTAAGCCATCACGTCAACGTAGAAGCCATGCAGCTACTGGACAACCAGAATCTAGTCAGAAGACTAAAAAGAACTAAACCCATCGACTAGTGAATCAGTGAAATGTGTAAGAAGCAGCCGTGCATAGTGAGTGTAGTGTTAGTGCTTCTTGTTTAAAACAAAGAAAATATAGGACATCAGTGGGTAGCCTATTGACGGTTAATCTTTTAGATTAGTTTCAATATGATAAGCACGTTATGCTTATTAATAAACAAAAAGAATTCTGATCCTTGTCTTACGTTTTGGTCCGCAAAATATAATCCGCCATTTTGAATTCTGAAAATCTGACATCGTACTTGGAATCATAAAGCCTCAAATCTGAAGAAATAAGTTTCAAGCAAGGAAATTGGTTTCATGTAAAACTGTTTTAGATTGTGTGTCGCCATGTTCAATTTACAAAGTCTGAAATGTGCTTTGGAAACATATAGTTTGAAATACCATAGCAAATAAGTTTCATGTGGACCTAAGTTGTACATTTTGGGTCGCCATATTTAACCCGCCATTCCGACTTCTGAAAGTCTCATTTACGATTTTTATCAATACCCAACATAATGACGTATTTTTACCATATTTTTCGGTCGCCTGGTCCACCGTGATACTTCCAAAAATACTTTAAATTGAACAAAACAGGCTCCAAAACGAATTAAACAATACTTCTTAATTGTTGTTGTTGTCTTAAGTGTTATTAATGTTTGCGCTGTACGATCAATTACTCACCGAGAGAATATGCGTTCTAATTCCGAACTTAGCAAATGAGTTCTTTGGGAATTCGAGGACTTCTTCTCGTATCTAAAGGGAATATATATCATCCCCCTTACCAGAAGCAATCCCAAAGGGATACGGCGTAGCCAGACGTGATCAGTCTCAATTTGTTAAATTGATATGGACTGATACCCGTGAACTTTATCTAGTAGGGAATGCCCACTCAACCGGATATTTTAAGACTGTGAAAAAGGACTGTTGGGTTTTCTCAATACCAAACATATTCCGCTAATCGTGACGTCCACTGTTGGCCCAAGCATGTTTTTGCTGATTGAGCAGGAGAAAGTCTATAAAATATCACGCAAATGCTCTTCACGTTACATTTGTCGCAAAAATGGCTTCAAAATATCAAGAAATTTCGATTTCATGCGGGGTCATGCGTTCCACTGTAACATATTACCACTTTAAAGATTTATCTCTTGTGTTTCAGATCAAAGCTTTCGCATCACAATTTTTACAAAATAAATGGCGCAAAATGTCGTTATTCCAATACAATAACGTGCCCTGACAGAACTATCTAAGTAGGCTCAAAATAAATGTTTTAACATTGAACTTCAAAGCTAGGATAGACAAAGCACAAATATGTATAAAGTGATGTAGTATACTTTAGAACAAACGACAACGACAACGACAAAAGATGAAACATTAACATTGAAATCAAATATTCAAATTTGACATCTGAGTTTTGTATTGTATTTAAATCAACATTTCCTTATGACCATATTGTCCCTGACCACCTGTATGTGGTTGCATATATTCTGACTATGGGTGTGGTGCATTTAGGACATCAAACATCATTATAAATTAGTATATTACTAGGAGAATCTGCAGGCCTAATAGGCCTGCTGGTCGACCTAGGTAGATCGCCGATGCATTAAAAAAGATGCGGTAACGCTCCATACTCTTACCTCTTACACGCGCCTGGTGACTATGCTCCTGCGTTCGGCGCGGTAACGTGCCGCCATCTAGTGACCGCCTTGCGAAGCTTTGTCACATAACCTCAACAGCGACATGGTGAGGTGTCGCCGTCTGGTGACCGCATTGCAAAGCGCACGGCCTTCGCCTAGCAACGGACTGACGAGGTACAGTCCCAATCGATAATCCATAAATTTAGCCGAATCGAGGTAAAAAATAACGAGAACTGGGCCGAAAATGGACGAAATCGAAAGCCTAAGAGCCGTAGAATCAAATTTGAGGCGGAAAGCAGGCGCCGATTTTCGCTTCTCCGAGGAGTAGACTCTTCCCCCGTTTGGCCCATTTTTCTAAAATTGTCGAGGGGAGTGTGAGTCACGTTTAGTATTATAAGACTAGGAGAATCTGCAGGCCTAATAGGCCTGCTGGTCGACCTAGGTAGATCGCCGATGCATTAAGAGAGATGCGGTAACGCTCCATGCTCTTACACGCGCGTCGTGACTATGCTCCTGCGTTCGGCGCGGTAACGTGGCGCCATCTAGTGACCGCCTTGCGAAGCTTTGTTACATAACCTCAACAGCGACATGGTGAGGTGTCGCCGTCTGGTGACCGCGTTGCGAAGCGCACGGCCGTCGCCTAGCAACGGACTGACGAGGTACAGTCCCAATTGAAAATCCATAAATTTAGCCAAATCGAGGCAAAAAATAACGAGAACTGGGCCGAAAATGGACGAAATCAAAAGCCTAAGCACCGTAGAATCAAATTTGAGGCGGAAAATCGGCGCCGCAGGTGCCGATTTTCGCTTCTCCAGGGAGTAGACTCTTCCCCAATCGGCCCACTTTACTAAAATTGTCGAGGGGAGTGTGTTAGGATTTTAGTATATAGTAGTGGATAGTGGATAGTGGATAGTGGATAGTGGATAGTGGATAGTGGATAGTGAAAAGATAATACAAGTTTTATAAGACAAAAATAGGCGCACGAGTAGTTTCGTAGAAACTATAGAACGAGTGCGCCAATACGTCTTATAAAACGAGTGTTATATACTATTTTTTCTACTTTGCGTATTTGTAGCGTATTTTTTTTAGCTTTATTCAATCTTTTAAATAATTCATGTAAGTTTTAACCCTTTTCCTTACCATAATTTCGTTAAATATACGGTTTTTGTACCAAATAGATTTAGTAAATATGTACATACACTTTCATCCAGAAATAAATATATTGTTGTCTCTCATGAAGTGACTTTTATTTGAATTATACAATATTTCGCCCCAGTGTACGTTTGACTATTAAGGAGACACCTTATTTCTAGATTTGTGGTGGAGGTATGACGAAAGACATACCTCCACCAATATTTTAGGTTTCAAGATGGTACACAAATATTCTAATTTACTGGTTTTGAATAATACAACAAAATAAGCCAAGTTGACAGTAACAGTCTAAAAGACAACGCTAATTCGTTTCTTCAGATTCCATTACAGACAAAAAGAAAAGAAAACAAAACAAAATTATCGAAGCTTCTAGAAAAAGCTAAAAAGTTCTACATATCCCTGTAATTTTAACTGGGATTTGATTTAATACAGGAAAACTATATAAAGAAATCTATAAATTGCTTGTTCATGGGTACAATATTATAACTGTTATCTACAACTTAATGCATCATAAAAATTGACACAAAATATAGTAGCTAGACTGAGAAATTTATTCACTTCTGACCGCTATCTATTTCGTAAATACTATCAATGCAAAAGCAGTGAAAAACAACGGACTCGGATGTGTTTTTTTTTTAAATAAGAAGAAAACATTGTGCGAATTGCAAAAAAGAAAATTGATATTATTTTTATTAATTATTAAAGTCAGTTACTAACACCTGCTAACCTGTACGAAAAAAAAAATTGTAAACCGTATTCTTGGATTGTGTATTATTAAAGTTTTGTTTAGTTATTAGTACTAATTTGGCTTTGTTTAAATTAAAACCAAGTTGCTACGCCTGGCTTTACAACAAAATCGTCTTCACGTACAAATGGACCGTGAACATCACCCGACAGTATTGATGTTGACAAACTAATTAATATTAACCTATTATTATTATTATTAATATTAACTCATTATTATAACTTATAATTATTATTGTATGTAAGTACTTAGGATGAGTAATTTAAGATTTTGTTTGGGACATATTTTACCTTCATCAATAAAAATACTAATACTGCTATCATCGAACACTTTGAAAAAGAAAGTTTTGACAAAAACATACAAGATATATGTAGGTACTAATAGACAATGTATACCGAATTTTTAAAACATCGCGTAATGCGGGTCAAAATGTGAAAAAGCAGGACATCTGGTCACCTTCTGTATGGCGGATGGGGAGCAACTATAATCTCGACACTTGCATTTTTCTCGAAGCTCTGCAAATTTAATGCAGCATGATAGCATTCCTTAAATATGCTGAAATGATATATTAACCTCTAACCTGCCACTTTTGGACTATGAAACAAAAAAACTAGTAACACCACCTTAAAGTAGTTATTTCTACCTACGCCAGTTCTGTCAGGTCGCACTATTGTTTTTGGACATTTATATATCTATGGCCATTAACTTAGTGTATGGCTTTTAAGATTCTCTGAACGAATCCCTGAGGAAAACCCTCAAAACTTAGAATTCTTTATCTACGACTCGCATATGATAGATAAGTGGCAAGAGTCCAAATCTCACGGCCTGCTTCCAGAGTGAAGGTTTTTTGTGGTTTACTTCACTCCTCGGTGCAAAGCTGGAAGCCAAACAACTCAAGTGGTTTCACAGGCGCGGGCCATAATAATGTTAGCTTGGGATAGCCGATGTCCACTTAGTTGTGAAAATACAATAAAGAAAAACAATTGTATGCTCTTATATTCTAACTTTATTAACTTTAAATTCGATTAAATCGATTTTAAATAATATCATACAATTAACGGATGATGGTCAAGGAGTTGAATCCTGGGGTGTGGACTGCAGTGTCGTCGCAGTTCTCAGGTTCGGCTGGCAGAAATTCTGGGATGACTACAGCGAGGCCACCTTCTGGCTCGATTGGGAGTGGCAAGATTTCTGGACGGATTTCTGGGTTCACTTGTGGGAGGGTCTCAAGTTCGATCTCTGGGTACAATAATTCTGGAGCAATTGGCAAAGGAAGGAGTTCTGGCTTGATTTGGATGTTGCCTTCTGGTTCGATTGGCAGTGGCAAGATTTCTGGACGGATTTCTGGGTTGACTTCTGGGAAAGTCTCAAGTTCGATCTCTGGGTACAATAATTCTGGAGCAATTGGCAATGGAAGGAGTTCTGGCTTGATTTGGATGTTGCCTTCTGGTTCGATTGGGAGTGGCAAGATTTCTGGAAGGATTTGTGGGTTTGTTGGTACTTCTGGAAGGAATTCAATTTCGACCTCTGGGTACAATAATTCTGGGGCAATTGGCAATGGAAGGAGTTCTGGCTTGATTTGGATGTTGCCCTCTGGCTGGATTGGGAGTGGCAAGATTTCTGGAAGGATTTGTGGGTTTACGGGTCCTTCTGGAAGGAATTCAATTTCGATCTCTGGTGCGATTGGCAATGGCAAGATTTCTGGGCGGATCTCTGGGTTTACTTCTGGAAGGAATTCTGGGATGATGACAGCGAGTCCTTCTTCTGGGTTGATTGGCAGAGGTAAGATCTCTGGCAAGATTTCTGGGTTAACCTCTGGGAGGAATTCGGGGATGATGACAGCGACACCTCCATCTTCTGGATTTGCTGGCCATGGTCTGAGGAAGTCGGTTGGGATACCGCACGGGTATTGGTCGATTTCTGGGATTACGATGGATGGAAGATTGCCGATTTCGATGGTTGGGCTTTCTCCATCAATGATTGGTAAGGTCTCGCCTACTGGGACCTCTTCAATTTGTGGGATGGTGATAGATGGGAGGTTGCCGATTTCGAGGGTTGGGGATTCGCCATCGATGATTGGTAAGGTCTCACCAATTGGTGCCCCGGGGAGGTATGGGAGAACCTCTCCAACTGGGCGCTCCTTAGGGATATCCCTGGTTAGGGTGAAGGCATTTAAGCCTAAGAAAATGTATTAATGAGTAAAATTAAGCTTTAAATGTGCAAATTTTCTTACCGGTTATGCTCAGAAGAGCCACTAATAGAACAGCTTTCATAATTGTGTAAGTAAAAATATTACTACTGACAACTTGGTTGCAAAAATGCGTTTATATACCAGAAAAAAAGCTTTATCTTTTTTTATAATCGAAATTGCAATAAAATTACGAAGCAGTTTTTTTGCTATATTGATTGGGATAGTCGTATTGCTTTGTTTAAGATAAAGTTGGCTATACGTAATTTCTATTTATTGCTATTACTTTAAATATATTCTTTAAAGAACTTTTTACAATTTCGCAGATATCAATTTTATTGTTTTATTCGCTTATAAATAGTTACCTGAGATGGCGAACTGCACGTTTTGATATCTTTGTTATGTTTAAAATTTTTTTTGCCTCGTTGCTATGGCGACTAACTATGTTGTTTGTTTCCTCAAATATCACTTACATCTTTTCTATCCCGAGGAAATATAATATTGCAGGAACTGTATCTTGGTGGTACAACTGATCTCCAATACATCGCATTATTGTCTATGCTACACAGTTTTAGAAAATTATGATCTAATATATTTTATTCCCTATCTGGGACAAGAACAATTTTGATTTTTTTTTGTCTAAAACCTTAGATTTCTATATAAGTGACAACACGTTCGTTCAACACTTTTGTTGTTTTGACATGAAATCCATTTGATTATTGTGGCGCAGACAATAATAAACAAACATACATTTGATTTTTACTTGTTATACTAGGTATAGAGTTTTCAAGGGCAATAAAATTAATATTTTTACTACCAAAAAATCTTTGATAATAACAATTTTGAAAATTAAAGATAGGTTTTATGTCTATTAAAAAATTGCGAATCGAAGTGGTAAAAAGACAATAAAATATATTGTTTAGTAACTATGCTTTATTTCGTATCCTTTTTGTCTATTTCGAAAAATAAATAGGAATTCATCTTAGAAGTTGTGGTAAAAAAAGCAAATGGCATTACATTTATTGTAAAAAGATCACAAATGAATGATTCTCTATCAGAAAAAAAGTATTTCTACATTGCAATAAGAAAGTTTAAGTTTGTTTATAACTATTTAACCAACAAGTATATTAGAAAGAGCGATTAATGATCGAGACTGTTTAACGCACGAGCGATTAGCGAGTGCATTAATTGTCGAAACCATTAATCCCCGTTTAATATTCGAGTTCCTTGAAAGGTTTTTTCGTCGATCGTATTCTTAGACATAGATCGAACATAGATTTTATTCGTCGATGTCGTTTGAGGTTATATGACCAATATAAGTTGACACTGACAGTTCTAAACTGTGTGCCTGGATAACGAAATATTTTCATTGTATGATTTTATTTTACGTATGGTCGATCGGCTATAACATTAAAACAAATAAAAATCATGCAGATCTATTCAGTAAATGTACTAAATAATCGATCGACGGAAGAAGATTGAAAGGGTAATTTTGTCACATGGTAGCCACCGTCGCGTCGTAGTAAATTGTTCCAAATATGGCCAAAATTGGCTCAAAAAAGCCTTCGTTATATAAAAAATCACTTTTGTATAGTGAACTTTGAAGCAGCATCACGAAGAAATAGAACGGAATTGCGTCTAGATAAGTTTTTGTTAATTGGTTTATTTCACGTCGGTCTATTTCCGGAATTTAGGGCAACTCCGAAGATGAGGACAGGCTACACACACCAAGGAATTATGTAGGACTGACGGGATTCCAAACCCAAGTAAGAGGTGTTCAATGTGCACGTCCCATCATGACAGCACACGGACCACCGGCTTTACTTCCTCATTCGATGGAAGATATGTAATTTTGGCTCCCCAACGTAGATTGCAACTATCATATATGCCAACATTTTCTATAAAATTGTTTGATACATAGTATTAATTAAATAAAATCCAGCGTAAGTACATGATACGGTGATCAAGTGACCCGCGGCAAATAGAATTTGTTAGTTTAAGTTTTAAGGAAACGCAAAATCAATAACGTAAAACAAGACTAGAGAAAAAATAAAATAAGTTCCTAAAATAACCTAAAGTAGAGCCAATTATGGCGAAGGCTCAACATAAAGTTGCTTTTCAGCTTAACCATGAAGAAACATAAATAAAAAGGCTATTAAATTCTATGTCTTACTTTAACTTGCGTTTTGCGCATTAACTAGATGCTCTCTTAAAAGTTTCCTGAACATTTTGTCGTTTTTTCCCTTAATACTTTGCGGTATGTTATTATAATTTCTGTGTGCCGTGAAAGTGAAAGAAATCTCTGAAACAAGGCTGACTTGTGACTGGGGATCGTTACATAGTTTTTACTTTATCATACGCAGTATGCTAAAGTATTGTAATCATGCCGAAAAAAAAATTCAGATTTTAGCGGAAATAGGTCTTTTTGGGTCCCCTGAACATTTTTGACCAAGGTACAGAAAAATGTCTGTGTGTGTGTGTGTGTGTGTATGTGTGTAAACGATTTTTGTGGCGACGATTCCGGAGAAACTACTAAAGGCATCGGGACGAAAGTTCATATTTAGAAGTTTCATGACCTAACTTAGAGCTGAAAAGCTTTTGGTTCAAAAGGGTCCAAAGGAACTGGGAGTTTATTCTAAGCCTTTTTCAAGGATTTTGCAAATGAGCCGCCATTTCTGTAATTTCGTCAAAATAGTTAAATAATAAATTAAAGTAGAGGAAATTTTGAATAATTTATGCCTATTATATTTTTTGGTAAAATTAATAGTTTAGCTACCAGAGCAAATTCTATTTGATCGAGATCGGTCGCATCTGCATTGATATGAAACTACATAGTAGCCAGGATTTTGACAAATATTTTTTTGTGCTGTCACACAAAAAACAGCTGATTTCATCAGAGGTTGGAGAACCGCTATGGAACGTTGCCGCTCTAGTGCGGCAAATTACAAAATACAAATTTCAAATAAAATAAGATGACCAATTAGATTGTTGTTGATAAGAAACATCAACCTGTCTTTATATCTAATTCTAAAAACGATAAATTGAAAAAATTGTAAATAAAGTATAGCGATGAGTGTAGTTTTATTTTAGTATGTTGGTACGGATGTGACATCTACAGTGTCATGAACAAATATAAATCTGTCAGAATTTGAATTAAACTTGAAGTTTCGTCAAAGTGGTACCAACCTAACATTTCCTATACAGGAATAACAATTTTTTATTTATTTATTTTTAAATACATGTTTCTCAAAAAGCAACACAATAAACGTTGATGTCACTCCTCCCAAAAAACTAGATAGCGCGAGTCGCTCACGTGCGACGGCAACACTTCGCCTTCGGTGACGCGCCGCATCACCGCTCGTCGCGCTATTCCGTACTTTCGGCACTTGCGACGTAAGGAACTATTATTCTAATGACGTAGTGTAGGTAGTGTCAAGTGCTGATGCTTTGACAATACCTACGATTTATCTCAATAAAATAGATTCTCATGCAGCTAAACTATTAATTTTATATATTGTATGATAAAGTCATGTGCCTGGCCACATCAGATTTTTATTCCTTACATTAATGTTGTGTATGTCGCTTCGAAATATGATTTTCTTGTACAGATATAAAGGCTGTTTAGAAAGGACAATTTTGTGTATTAGACATCCGATTTGAAGCGTTCTTCTATTTTCCATCGATAGCCAGCTTGCATCTTTAAGTTTGTGAGAAATTCTACCACCTATTGGCCCCGTGCACAGTATAGAGTGGGGGTTTCAAAAGCTATTTAGGCGCCCGTTGCGGAATCCCGGCGTACTATTTTTCCGCAGGAACTGTTCTCGGTCACCGCTACACGCAAAGGCGCTGTAGTCGACTTTATTATATTTGTCTGCTGTTGGCGTTCGTAAACGCGCTTTCGCTACAGGTAACTGCACCACGTCGGTAATTACTAGGGAGAAAACTGCTTAGAACAGCGCCACCTCCTGGCTATCTTAGACTTTTCCTGCGGTGAAACAGACGTGCTTGTCGACGCGCACCCGAAAGTGAAGACATGAGTTTTGGATGCGTTGTATTCTTCTCGAAGTATCGGGTTTTAAGCAAGGCCCGTATATTTCATTGGCATAATTAAAGAAACTTAAAATTAAAGTATCACAGAGCATTTTCTTGATTTTAGTATTAAACAAACTTCTATGTGGATAAAGCCCTTTTAGACCGATACAAGCATTCTTGACACATTTTTGAATATGTTTCTCGCATCTAAGAGAATTGTCTATGACTAAACCAAGATTTTTTACTTCACCGCAAATTGGAATGGCGACACCATCGATGTTAAAAACGAAATCTCATTTAAAATTTTTACTTTTTACTTTATCATACGTAGTACGACCAAGTTTAGAAACCGCGCCGAAAAAAAAAAATTGTATGACCAAACTTAAAAGCTGAAAAGGTTTTTATACAAAAGGTTCCAAGGAACTGGATGTTTACTCTTAGCATTTTTAAACAATTTTGCAAACGTGCCGCCATTTGTGTAATTTCGTTAAAATAGTTAAATATTTAATTAAAGTAGAGGAAATACAGAATAAATTATGTGTATGACATTTTAGGTAAAATTAATAGTTTAGATGCATGAGAAAATTCTATTTCATCGAGATCCGTCGTGTCTGCATTAGTATAAAACTAGTTAGCCAGGATATGACAGATACTTTTATTCTAATGACAATAGGTAGTCACAAGCGCCAATGTTTTGATAATACCTACTTTTCATTAAAATGAAAATATCTGTCAAATCCTGGCTAACTAGTTTTATTTTAATGCAGACACGACCGATCTCGATCAAACAGAATCTCCTGCAGCTAAACTATTAAACTTTACTATTAATTAACTTTGTATATAGTTTTATAAAGTCATGTGCCACATCAGATTTCTAAAGTAATTATCATTTTAGTCTTATTGTTTTTAAATCCTGAAAAACACTAGAGTCGTTTAAGATATCATGAAAATGTCAATACATTTCAAACGAATGACAAATACATTTCTAGAAAATTTGGAAAGCAAATAACCCATATGAAACTTATTACTCAAAACCGATATCTACTTTATGAAAAAAAAAATAATAATAATAAGCCTGTAGTACTTTTTATGCAAAAATTAAAACACAATAAGTTACTCAAACTTACCATTCACTACTAGATTAGCCTCATTCAGGCACTGACCAGTTAGCAAATCGACTGCAACACTACGGGAAGCCCCATAGAAGCGTGGAGGAAGATGTTTCAGAATTGTCAAACTATGAGGAGGGATTTGCACCATTTCAATCAAAAATGCCAAACTTCACCACGCAGTTAGATCTCAGCGATATAATAATTATTTGAAAAAGTATGTAGGTATTTATCCTGAAGCAGAATTGAGAGAAACAAAATTGTTGGTTTGTGGTTATCAGAACTGAGACTAAAAGAAATATTGAAAGTAGATGGGTAAGTAAGGAAGTAAGTGTTGATTTATTCGGGGTCTAGGCCATAAACTCAGCTGCTATAAATACTTAAAATTTCCTAAACCAGGTTTTCGTTTATTTTGACCTCAACTCTTTCGATACCATTCTATCCAGTGCATCTTTTTACGTTTCATTCACAAAATTGATGGTCCCAGAGATTGCTTGTCAATATTTTCCTCATTTTCAATTGTCTTTTGTTCAAAAATCAATAAGAAAAATGTGGTTATAACTAAAAACCACTTATTTTATTTATTCAAAACAAGATGTAAAATAAACAAACAGTTTGCTTTATGGTTAACAGTAACCACATAGCAAGAGACATCAACCATCATAAGTCCAAAAATGAAGAAAAAGATGAACATCTACAGACACAGGGTCCATGTTTCTGTGATTACAAATTTACCCTTAGGATTGTCGTCTTTACGACTTTTTATGGCGCATTTCCTTATGGATTACACCTTACATACTTTTTTTTAGATCGAAATCTATAAAGAAATCAACACATTTTATTTCATTCGGTCCATTTTATCAAACACGGTCTCATATGTCTACTAATGCCTACTGCCTTACGTAGATATCAAATTGGAGATAGATAAAACCTGCACTATTAAACAATTACCCAAGGCTAACAACTTTATTAAACAATACCGACAGTTTTATCATATTTTTAAGGCATGCAATAAATATTAGATTACAATGTCTTACTGATTGTGCATTTATTGTCGTCCACAAAATTAAATTAAGTTACCGTTTATTGTGTGTCGTACAATAATAAATATATGCATTTGCATACACGCAAATTTAAGTCAAATGTTTGCACTTAAAATGTTCGAAAATAGATGAGTAGTATTCCCTGTTGTCTTATTTTTGTTGTCTTAAAACCAGGTTAAACCGGTTCTTAACTGAATAGAAATCCACAACACATTTATGCAATCAAATCAAAATATTATCGCATTGTCAATTATAAAAAAAGATAATGATTTTTTTCGGGTATATAAACGAATTTTTGCAACCATGATGCCAGGAGAAACATTTCTCCCAACACAAACATGCAAGCTGTTCTATTAGTCGCTCTTCTGACCGTCACTGGTAAGTTTACAACAAAGTCTATTCATTCAAATATTAAACTATTTTCTTAGGCTTAAATGCCTTCACCCTAACCAGGGACATTCCAAAGGCCCCAGTTGGCCAGGTCCTCCCCAACTTTGAGGATGGTGCACCAATTGGTGAGACCTTACCAATCATCGATGGAGAATCCCCAACCATCGAAATCGGCAACCTCCCATCTATCACCATCCCACAAATTGAAGAGGTCCCAGTAGGCGAGACACCAACCATCGAAATCGGCAATCTTCCATCCATCGTAATTCCAGAAATCGACCAATACCCATGCGGTATCCCAATCGACTTCCTCAGACCATGGCCAGCAAACCCAGAAGATGGAGGTGTCGCTGTCATCATCCCCGAATTCCTCCCAGAGGTCAACCCAGAAATCTTGCCAGAGATCTTACCTCTGCCAATCAACCCAGAAGAAGGACTCGCTGTCATCATCCCAGAATTCCTTCCAGAAGTAAACCCAGAGATCCGCCCAGAAATCTTGCCATTGCCAATCGAACCAGAGATCGAAATTGAATTCCTTCCAGAAGGACCCGTAAACCCACAAATCCTTCCAGAAATCTTGCCACTCCCAATCCAACCAGAGGGCAACATCCAAATCAAGCCAGAGCTCCTTCCATTGCCAATTGCCCCAGAATTATTGTACCCAGAGGTCGAAATTGAATTCCTTCCAGAAGTACCCACAAACCCACAAATTCTTCCAGAAATCTTGCCACTTCCAATCGAACCAGAAGGCAACATCCAAATCAAGCCAGAACTCCTTCCATTGCCAATTGCTCCGGAATTATTGTACCCAGAGATCGAACTTGAGACTTTCCCAGAAGTCAACCCAGAAATCCGCCCAGAAATCTTGCCACTCCCAATCCAACCAGAGGGCAACATCCAAATCAAGCCAGAACTCCTTCCATTGCCAATTGCTCCGGAATTATTGTACCCAGAGATCGAACTTGAGACTTTCCCAGAAGTCAACCCAGAAATCCGCCCAGAAATCTTGCCACTCCCAATCCAACCAGAAGGCAACATCCAAATCAAGCCAGAACTCCTTCCATTGCCAATCGCCCCAGAATTGTTGTACCCAGAGATCGAACTTGAGACTCTTCCAGAAGTGAACCCAGAAATCCGTCCAGAAATCTTGCCACTTCCAATCGAGCCAGAAGGTGGACTCGCTGTAGTCATCCCAGAATTTCTTCCAGCTGAGCCTGAGAACTGCGACGACGTCGATGTCCATACCCCAGGATTCAATTCTTTGACTATCATCCGTTAAATATGTTATTTAAAAATGGAGTTAATAAATGAAATATGAAAGCAATTTTGTTAATTTTGTTCTTGATTATCTTGTATGTATCGAAGATGCATATGGGTGGGAAACTTATTTTGCTAAAAAAGTGTATATCTTGATTGGTTAAAATTAATAATAACGAAATTGCACGGAAACGCCGTAAAGTATATTTATTGTTGTTATTGTTCACTGTATTTAGCGATACCACGTCACAAGTAGTATGTAGTTGGGATATAACAAGGTAAATATATAAGAAACTTATTGAAAACTTTGCTGCACTTATGATGTCAGTTGGCACACCATGTTGTAAACAATTGGATATTAAACATTCCTTATGTTTAACAAAGAGAAATAAATACATCCATGGAAATGGCCTCTTTTTACAAAAGTTGATTTCTGTTCATAATATTATTATTTATTCATTTCAATGGTAGTGGATTCAACTGTTGGAGAACCAACTAGAAATATTCAACAACCTAGTACTAAAATACATAAGTCGACCAAAAAATGGAAGATTAAGCTCAACCACCTGAAATCTGTTCACATTAACTTAACAAACACATGAATATAGAGTACATACTTCATAGTTCCATATATAACAGTGCAATAGTAGAACTTGGCCTTAAATATAGAGAATTTTACTGGCTTTTGGGAAGAAACACTCAATTATCAGTACATAACAAAGTAAAGGCCCTTTCGTAGAGTGATAGGATTTTAAATTAAACAAAAACGGTTTGCATACCAGTTTAGTTTTTGCTTTCGGTTTAAAGCTTGGTTAATGAAGAATCCACGTAGCCCCATAGAATATACCTAATCTAGGGGTGTCGAAACACATGACCGCGGCGGACAATTTACCAACCCTTGTAGTGAAATGATCCAATTGAAAAACTTACCCCTCAGCAAATCGAACGTAGGTAAGATTAGATGTATGGCACATAGCGCCCATGGGTGCTGCTACAAAATATTCCAGGGGGGGAAGCTTTTTTAAGTAGTAAAAGGTGACGTTAATAATTATGCTATTAACTATTTTAATAAAATTATAAACCCCTAACCACAATAAGTATTTCAGAACCTAAATACGTATTTCAGCAACTATGTTGCCATCTTCACTAGAACCTAAAAAGAGGAAAAGAGAGATTAGCACTTCATAGTATCTTTACTGGATATTGTCCAAGCAAATCACTAGTGGAAGTAACGTCCATGTTAAAAATTACCCTATATATACCCATTTGTTGTTCACACCTCAGTGAATTTTGATCATTGAAGCGTAAAAAACAAGTTTTAATTAAAGCAGGCCAAACAATGGCGAACTAGGTATAGGACCCCTGTCTGAATTTATTAATTTATCTCTATTCAAGTGAATAAAGATACTTTCCAAGCTGTTTAGTTCCCTATTATTTGACACAGCTTTTACAAGTTTTAAGTCATCTACAACTACTTTATGACCTGTGTCTAAAATATGTTGAGCCACACTAGATTTTTCAAAACGATTATATTTAAAATGAGCTACATGTTCTTTGAACCTAGTTAAAATTGTTCTTCTAGTCTGGCCTACGTATTCTTTTTCACAGTCATGACATTTGATACAATATATACCAGATTTATCAAGTACATCTACCTTATCCTTTGGGTTTCCAAGAAGGTTTTTATGCTATTATGAGTCGAATATGCTATACAGAGATTTTGTGATGTAAAAATACTTCTCAAACCCCTTGTATATGCACAATCGAACGGTATTTTAACATATTTCTTCTTTTCTACAGACAAAGTATTTAAAGTAGATATTTGATTTACATACATTTTTTGATTCTGCTTCTTAATCATTCTATCAACTATTTTCTCAGGGTACTCATTATGTATGACAACATTCTTAATAAACAATAATTCTTGCTGATATCTATCTGCGGACAATGGAAATTTTAATAACCTATTTACTAAACAACTAATAAAAGACAATTTTTGTTGAAAAGGATGCTGCGAATCATTAGGGATAAACCTGATTGTGTTAGTATCTTTCCGATACACGTCAATTTCTATTATATTTTTGCTATTCCTGACTACCAGAGTATCTAAAAATGGAAGTTGGCCGTTAACTTCTTGTTCTACAGTAAAGTTAATGGTGTTGAATTTAGAATTCAAAACGAGAAGAAAATCTTGAATACTGCACTTCTTCGTGTCAAAAATGGCAAAAATATCGTCGACATACCTAACCCAAGTCTTAGGGAAATATGGTGCTATAGACTTTACATTGGTTTCAAATCTGCTCATAAACAAGTTGGCAATAAAAGGTGAGAGACAGTTACCCATTGCAGTTCCCTCAAGTTGTTCAAAAAACTTTCCGTTTATTTGAAAACAATTTTTTGCTCAATAATTCCCTTAGAAACTCCAAAGTTTCCGGAATAGGCACACTAGGAAACAGTGAAGCAACATCAAATGAAATCAACAATTCGGCATCCTCTAATTTTACATTGTTAACCTTATTGATAAACTCCAATGAGTTATTAACAGAGAAGCTTGGTTGAGGAACAGGTAAATTGTTGAACTCATTCGATAACCATTTCGCTAACTGGTAAGTAGGTGAGTTAATACCTGATACAATAGGTCTCACTGATTTACCAGGTTTGTGAATTTTGGGAAGAACATATAATCTAGGATTGGAAACTTTGAGTTTAAATCTAGTTTGGCGGGTGATAAGATTAGGACAACTAAAAAATATTAATAGTTGTTTGTAATAATATATTTTTCAGAATCACTAAACTTTGTATTCTAGCTTTTAAGATTTGGACTGATTGTCAACCAATATTGTAGAATTTGTATTACTTTCTTATTATGCTGGAGTAATTATTTTTAATTTTCCTAGCTCATCTTTATTGAGCAAGGCCTAATGTACAGTGTGCGGCAAAAGTCAGTTTACGCTGTCGGGTATTCGTGCATGTGCGTTTTTACTTTATCATACGCAGTATGTAAAGTATTGTAATCGTGCCGAAAAAAATTTTTGAGATTTTAGCGGAAATAGGTCTTTATGGGTCCCCTGAACATTTTTGACCAAGGTCCAAAAAAATGTCTGTGTGTGTGTGTGTGTGTGTGTGTGTGTGTGTGTGTGTGTGTGTGTGTGTGTGTGTATGTCTGTGTGTGTGTAAACGATTTTTGTGGCGACGATTTCGGAGAAACTACTAAAGGTATCGGTACGAAAGTTCATATTTAGAAGTTTTATGACCAAACTTAGAGCTGAAAAGCTTTTGGTTCAAAAGGGTCCAAAGGAACCGGCTATTTACTCTTAGCATTTTTCAACGATTTTGCAAATGAGCCGTCATTTCTGTAATTTCATCAAAATAGATAAATAATAAATTAAAGTAGAGGAAATTTTGGATAATTTATGTCTATAACATTTTTTGGTAAAATTAATAGTTTAGCTACAGGAGCAAATTCTATTTGATCAAAATCGTGTCTGCATTAATACTAGTAGCCAGGATATTTTGATGCTTTTGACAGTATTTGGAACGTCAGCGTTTGCGAAACGTCAATTCAACACGCAAATGCGTGGAGAATTGCCATGAGGAGCTAGGTGAAACAATATTGAAACAAGATTGAAAAACAATATTTCGAGTGCGGATAGCAAAGTTATGTTTTCGCGAATAAATACAAGAAAGACTAAGACGGTATGTTAACCTTAAAACTTATTTGGAATACTGAGCATAATTCTTTATGAACTTTTGTAGTTAGCACTGAAGACGGCGTAAAACTCGAAAATATAGTATGCTAGAAGCCAATATAATATATGAATCATCAGAACCAGAACCTTTTTACTTTATCATCCGTAGTATGACAACACTCCATATTTAGAAGCTTTCTGTTGAACCAAGGGTCCAAAGGAACTGGAGGTTTAGTGTTAGCATTTTTGAAAGATATTGCAAATAAGCCACTATATCTGGAATTTCGTCGAAATAGTTAAATAATAAATTAAAGTAGAGGAAATCGGAATAATTTATGACTGACATTTTTTGGTAAAATTAATAGTTTAGCGACATGAGCAAATTCTATTTCATCGAGATCGCTCGTACTGCATATAAACTAGTTAGCCAGGATTTGTCAGATATTGTGATTCTAATGACAGTAGGTAGTATCAAATGCTGATGTTTTGACATTACCTACTGTAAATATAATCAAAGTATCTCTAGTCAAGTTCTAGTAGCTTTATTTTAATGCAGACATGGCCGATCTCGATCAAATAGAATCTCATTCAGCTACACTATTAATTTTATATATGGTATGATAAAGTCATGTGCCTGGCCACATCAGATTTTACTTTATCATACGCAGTATGTAAAGTATTGTAATCGTGCCGAAAAAAATAATTTTTGAGATTTTAGCGGAAATAGGTCTTTATGGGTCCCCTGAACATTTTTGACCAAGGTCCAAAAAAATGTCTGTGTGTGTGTGTGTGTGTGTGTGTGTGTATGTCTGTGTGTGTGTAAACGATTTTTGTGGCGACGATTTCGGAGAAACTACCAAAGGTATCGGGACGAAAGTTCATATTTAGAAGTTTTATGACCAAACTTAGAGCTGAAAAGCTTTTGGTTCAAAAGGGTCCAAAGGAACCGGCTATTTACTCTTAGCATTTTTCAACGATTTTGCAAATGAGCCGTCATTTCTGTAATTTCATCAAAATAGATAAATAATAAATTAAAGTAGAGGAAATTTTGGATAATTTATGTCTATAACATTTTTTGGTAAAATTAATAGTTTAGCTACAGGAGCAAATTCTATTTGATCAAAATCGTGTCTGCATTAATACTAGTAGCCAGGATATTTTGATGCTTTTGACAGTATTTGGAACGTCAGCGTTTGCGAAACGTCAATTCAACACGCAAATGCGTGGAGAATTGCCATGAGGAGCTAGGTGAAACAATATTGAAAAACAATATTTCGAGTGCGGATAGCAAAGTTATGTTTTCGCGAATAAATACAAGAAAGACTAAGACGGTATGTTGCCCTTAAAACTTATTTGGAATACTGAGCATAATTCTTTATGAACTTTTGTAGTTAGCACTGAAGACGGCGTAAAACTCGAAAATATAGTATGCTAGAAGCCAATATAATATATGAATCATCAGAACCAGAACCTTTTTACTTTATCATCCGTAGTATGACAACACTCCATATTTAGAAGCTTTCTGTTGAACCAAGGGTCCAAAGGAACTGGAGGTTTAGTGTTAGCATTTTTGAAAGATATTGCAAATAAGCCACTATATCTGGAATTTCGTCGAAATAGTTAAATAATAAATTAAAGTAGAGGAAATCGGAATAATTTATGACTGACATTTTTTGGTAAAATTAATAGTTTAGCTACATGAGCAAATTCTATTTCATCGAGATCGCTCGTACTGCATATAAACTAGTTAGCCAGGATTTGTCAGATATTGTGATTCTAATGACAGTAGGTAGTATCAAATGCTGATGTTTTGACATTACCTACTGTAAATATAATCAAAGTATCTCTAGTCAAGTTCTAGTAGCTTTATTTTAATGCAGACATGGCCGATCTCGATCAAATAGAATCTCATTCAGCTACACTATTAATTTTATATATGGTATGATAAAGTCATGTGCCTGGCCACATCAGATTTTTTACTTTATCATACGCAGTATGCTAAAGTATTGTAATCATGCCGAAAAAAAAAATTGAGATTTTAGCGGAAATAGGTCTTTTTGGGTCCCCTGAACATTTTTGACCAAGGTACAAAAAAATGTCTGTGTGTGTGTGTGTGTGTGTGTGTGCGTGCGTGCGTGTGTGTGTAAACGATTTTTGTGGCGATGATTCCGGAAAAACTACTAAAGGTATCGGGACGAAAGTTCATAATTAGAAGTTTCATGACCTAACTTAGAGCTGAAAAGCTTTTGGTTAAAAAGGGTCCAAAGGAACTGGTAGTTTATTCTAAGCCTTTTTCAAGGATTTTGCAAGTGATCCGCTATTTCTCTAATTTCGTCAAAATAGTTAAATAATAAATTAAAGTAGAGGAAATTCTGAATAATTTATGCCTATGTAATATTTTGGTAAAATTAATAGTTTAGCTTTTTAGGTTATTCTAAGCCTTTTTGAAGGATTTTGGAAATGAGCCGCCATTTCTGTAATTTCGACAAAATAGTTCATTAATAAATTAAAATAGAGGAAATTTCGAATAATTTATGCCTATGAAATTTTTTGGTAAAATTAATAGTTTCGCTTCAAGAGCAAATTCTATTTGATCGAGATCGGTCGCATCTGCATTGATATGAAATTACATAGTAGCCAGGATTTTGACAAATATTTTTTTGTGTTGTCACATTCGAAAACAGCTGATCTCATCAGAGGCAAGAACCACTATGGAACGTTGCCGCTGTAGTGCGGAAAATTTTAAAATACAAATTTCAAATAATGTAAGATCACCAATTTGATTATTTGTTGATAAGAAATATCAACCCGTCTTTATATCTAATTCCAAAAACGATACATTGAGAAAATTATAAATAAAGTATACCGATGAGTGTAGTTTTATTTTAGTATTTTGGTAGGGATGTGTCATGAACAAATATAAATCTGTCAGAATTTTAATTACCTTTTTAAGGTGCGTTTTCATTAGTGATAATGGCAGTGGTAGCAGACGCCGTTATAGTATTTCCAATAGAAAATTGATAGTGACTCATGTTTATGCACATGCAAAGTAATATGTGTCATTATCACGATATGTAAGAAACACTATAATTTCGTATCCTACCACCACCATTAGCTACCATTACCTACTAATCGGAACGCACCTTTAAACTTGACGTTTCGTCAAACTGGTGCCAACCTAGCATTTGCTATACAGAAATCATTTTCTTTTTTTTTATACGTATTTCTTAAAAAGCAACACAATAAACGTTGATGTCGCTCCTGCCAAAAACTAGATAGCCGACTCGCTCATATGCGACGGCGACACTCCGCCTTCGGTGACGCGCCGCATCACCGCTCGTCGCGCTATTCCGTACTTTTGGCATTTGTGACATAAATAACTATTATTCTAATGACGTAGTGTAGGTAGTGTCAAATGCTGATGATTTGACAATACGTACGATTTTTCTCAATAGAATAGATTCTCATGCAGCTAAACTATTAATTTTATATATTGTATGATAAAGCCATGTGCCTGGCCACATCAGATTTTTTTTACTTTATCATACGCAGTAAGATAAAGTATTGTAATCATGCCGAAAAAAAAAATTGAGATTTTAGCGGAAATAGGTCTTTTTGGGTCCCCTGAACATTTTTGACCAAGGTACAAAAAAATGTCTGTGTGTGTGTGTGTGTGTGTGTGTGTGTGTGTGTGTGTGTGTGTGTATGTATGTCTGTGTGTAAACGATTTTTGTGGCGACGATTCCGGAGAAACTACTAAAGGTATCGGAACGAAAGTTCATATTTAGAAGTTTTGTTACCAAACTTAGAGCTGAAAAGCTTTTGGTTGAAAGGGGTTCAAAGGAACTGGTAGTTTATTCTAAGCCTTTTTGAAGGATTTTGCAAATGAGCCGCCATTTCTGTAATTTCGACAAAATAGTTAATTAATAAATTAAAGTAGAGAAAATTTTGAATAATTTATGCCTATGACATTTTGTGGTAAAATTAATAGTTTAGCTTCAAGAGCAAATTCTATTTGATCGAGATCGGTCGCATCTGCATTGATATGAAATTACATAGTAGCCAGGATTTTGACAAATACTTTTTTGTGTTGTCACATTCGAAAACAGCTGATCTCATCAGAGGCATATCAGAGGTTGGAGAACCACTATGGAACGTTACCGCTGTAGTGCGGCAAATTATAAAATACAAATTTCAAATAAAATAAGATCACCAATTTGATTGTTTGTTGATAAGAAATATCAACCCGTCTTTATATCTAATTCTAAAAACGATAAATTGCGAAAAGTATAAATAAAGTATAGCGATGACTGTAGTTTTATTTTAGTATGTTGGTAGGGATGTGTCATGAACAAATATAAATCTGTCAGAATTTGAATTACCTTTTTAAGGTGCGTTTTCATTAGTGAAAATGGCAGTGGTAGCAGACGCCGTTGTAGTATTTCCAATAGAAAATTGCTAGTGACTCATGTTTATGTACATGCAAACTAATATGTGTCATTATCAAGAAACGGTAAGAAATACTATAATTTCGTATTCTACCACCGCCATTAGCTACCATTACCTACCAATCGGAACGCACCTTTAAACTTGACGTTTTGTCAAAGTGGTACCAACCTAGCATTTACTATACAGAAATCATTTATTTATTTTTTTTTAAATACGTATTTCTTAAAAAGCAACACAATAAACGTTGATTTCGCTCCTGCCAAAAACTAGATAGCGCAACTCGCTCACATGCGACGGCGACACTCCGCCTTCGGTGACGCGCCGCATCACCGCTCGTCGCGCTATTCCGTACTTTCGGCATTTGTGACATAAATAACTATTATTCTAATGACGTAGTGTTGGTAGTGTCAAATGCTGATGCTTTGACAATACCTGCGATTTATCTCAATACAATAGATTCTCATGCAGCTAAACTATTAATTTTATATATTGTATGATAAAGTCATGTGCCTGGCCACATCAGATTTTTTTTTTAAATTTTTGATGTTATATCTTTTCGGAAATAAATTTTTTTGCCATTATTTTTTTTGCGTTTTTCTCTCATATGCAAATCGGTAAACTGACTTTTGCCGCACCCGGTATATTAAATAATTGTAACCTTTCAGTAAACACGATTATAGAATTATCAATTATGTCCATTTTGTCTGTATTTAAAAACTTTAATTTGGAAAAGAATTGGATATTTTTTACCATTGAAGAATTATTCAGTAGTTCGGGTTGTATTGACTAATTTTGATGAATTGCTAATAACTAAAAATGATTCATTTAATAAAACTTGATTCCTACAAAACTTAGAATTAAACTTAGAATTTAAAAAAGTCGACAAATATACAGGCTGTTCTATTTAAAATAGGAAAGATTATCAAAATTCCAGAATAAAATGAACAGAGAACCCGACATAAACAAAAGATGTTTAAACAATAGCTTATATAAAACCAAATAACTTTTGTTAAATACATTTTTGAAATATTTTACTGTTGGCGAATTATTTAGATCTTCCGGTAATTTCGACTAACCCTGTATATTACGATTTGTTGTTTTCTTTTTACGAGATTTATGTCGTCCCTTAAAAGATTCTGAAAAATCATTGACTTTTCTTGGCTTCTGCATTTTTACTATAATCTCAGCGTTACGGCATTACTTATTGGAACTTTCTAGATATTAAACAGTCTTAGTTTAACACAAAAGTTTCTCACCATTTAACAAGTTTTTGTTCTGGAAGTAATTTGTATTTTGGTATATTAGTGAAATAAAACTCCAACGGTTTTGTTATTTTGTGTATTTGTTGCTACATGTTTCGAGAAAGGATTCTCGTCTTCAGGCCATACGTCAAAATCGCAAGGGATCCCTCACTAAGAAAGAGAGAAGGAAACATAACCTAGCTTTTGACTTGTCACCCCCTTTCACGATTTTGACGTATGACCTGAAGACGAGAATCGTTTGTCGAAACATGTAGCTACGAATAAACATATAACAAAAACGTTGGAGTTCTATTTCACGAATATATCAAGTAACCACCCCAATGAAAAAGGGAGTATTTTATCCCTATGATTGTATTTTGGTATTGTTTCTAGCATTACAACACAAGTAAAAACGGCCATTAGAAAAATTAAAAGCTCACGTCCATATTCTACGAAGCATTACATGAGCAAAAAGCCAATCACTTGGGAAGGCGACTCGAATTTTGCCTAAATGAGTGAATTTAACCCCTCTGCAAGAGTTAAAAAAAACATCTCGTTAAAATTTGGTAGAAAATTATTAGATATATTTAAAGATGTTCAAATGTTATGGCCTTACACTAAAATGTATAATTTGCTTAGACATTTTGCTTGACAACGATCTACGGTTTCGATAATTTAATAAAGTTCTCCTACACAATTAAACAATTGCGCAAGGTAAACTATTGTGCAACTGTATTAAATAAAACCAACAGTTTTACAATGATTTATGCAGCGCAGACAATAAAACGCTAGATTACAATGCATTTTAGGATTGTCTAGTTCTACAGAATCTCATCAAATCACTATATTTTAGTGTAAAAGTATATTTCTATAATACGCAGACTTTACATTAAACTGTGCAACTAAAACTTGTGTCTGGTCAGTTACTTATAATTTCCATATTCTCTATTTTCAGTAGATACTGTTACGAAGTCGACATCAAGCCAGATAGGATATTTAGTTGGCTATAATATATAGTAATATAATGGGTCGATTCTGTGCACATCTGTAACGTCTATAAGGTCAAACCTATAAGTAGTTATAGATCTATAAGGAATATTGCGATTCTGTGTGCCCTCATAGGCTATAGATACCCTTATAGATACCCGTAAATATTCTTACTGGGTATTCTGAGTGCTTCTGAGTCTAATTCGGTATTCTGAGTGCTTCTGAGCAGTCCTATAACGTCACTATGACGAAACCTGTAAGCTGTTAAGTAATAATATGCGATTCTGCGAACCCCAATAGACTATAGATCCTTTATAGATACTCTTAAATTTACGTGTGGTCCGACGGTGGCTCTAACTTCCTATAGATACTATAAGGATTGGAGATGTGCTATCTCAGAAATATGTGAACTGTGAACGATACTCGATCACATATGAACATGGATCTGATCAATCGATTCATCATAATTGATCAGATCGAAGATATCGATCTTTTGTTACTTGATCTAATAGATTTTTAAATAAAATAAAATAAAAAAATTAAAATCTTTGTAATTGAAATCGATCTGATCACAAAGCAGTGGTATAATAATAATATTTACTTTTATTGTGGGAATATTGTCAACAAAAGCGGTATAGGTTCTGGTTCCTTTCCTTTGAAAAGGGAATTCTTTTTTTTTTAAGTTTTTTTGTATTTTTCCTATTGTTAAAAATGTTGCTATTTTTTGTGTTCAGGTGATATCTATTATGGAGATGAAATATATAAGAAAAGGACTTATAACGCAATCGTTTTGGTTATTTTCCTATGAAAAGGGATTTTTTGGTAAAGGCATTTTTTGCGAGTTTTCCTTTTATTGAACATATGAAATAAATATGATCAACAATAAACTTTCACAATCCAACATTTACTTTTGATTAAAAGGTTAATAAAAAAATAATAAATATAATCTATCCATCAAAAACCTATCTATAAAAAAAAGTTAAATCTGTTCTTATTATTATATAATTGTATTATTATATTTACCATAAATTATGTACAATTTAATGAAACACTTTTTAACAACATTTTTATTACTTTTCAATTGACACTAAATAAATAGTCTGATTGCATTATATTTCCGTATTTTTCATTTTATTGTATACACATACAGGAATAAAAGAATTACAGTGAAATTTATAGACAAATAAAATCCTTAAAAATTATATGTAATGCAGTATTCTAAATTGTTTCAGTTATAATACCAATATATAATTTATCACACAACAGATTACAAAACCTGCCTTTAATGACAATAAATATAATGTTATTTTCCAGAGAATTGATGCGTTTTAGAGAACTCAGAACACTTTTTACTGATCGCCTCCACATTTATAAGGATTTGCGCCCACAATTAATTCGTGTTTCAATCAAATGTAACAAAACGTTAATGACTTTTACCTTTAGGCTGATGATATATTATTTATAAGAATGTATAACTGCTCTCTTCGTATTTGATTTTGCCGGAGATGTATGAATGCCTGCTGACCTTAGACTAACCTCAAATGCCGCAGACTCCGGCGCAAATGCAGGAGACTGGCAACCCTGCTCTTGAATGAAGCTTCTAATCTAGCCCCAAAACTTTGAAATCATAATATTTTTGCGTGAGTCTCAACTATTCATCCCGATTATTCGATGATCAAGAGTTTAGTGCCTTGCGTGCACCTTGATGTTATGAACGTTTGTCCGAACACAATTGGCTTGTGAAATTGGCATCATTTTTAACAATAGATTCACATCATAAATAATAATAGTCTGGTTAAATTATTGCGATTGATTCATTCCCATATCTACAATTAATTCATAATAAAAGACATTGATATACAATAACATGTAGGAATATGTACCACTTCAAACAAATGTTTTGACTGCTTGTTGTAATCGCAAACTGCCCTATCATGGTAGTAGTCACTAAAACCGTAGCTTGTACTTCTACCAACGTAGTTCCTGTATGTGGATTCATTTTAACCATTGAATATTAGTTTATATTCTCGTGATTGCCTATAGTATACTTATAACCTCAAGAGTGTAGGCTTGCACCATTATCCGCCAACTGTAAAATTGATTTGGAGTCTGGGGTTGCGTGATTGCCAATCTATAAGTTTTTACTTTATTTATTTGAAAATTATATCATTGAAGATACAAAGTATTTTGGCATAACCGATTCATCTATTTTGTCGCACTGATAGAAATCCCAAACTGGTCAAACGCTGAAATCAAACGGGGTGACGCTGATCAGCTGTTTTGGCCGTCCGCCATTGTCCCGTCGGAAGATATGTGTACAGAATTGCATTTCTATAAGACCTATAGAGTTCTATATCGAAGTTTCTTATCGAAACCTATACGCTATAGATATATAACGTTATAGAGTTTTACGAGTGAAAGCACAGAATAGACCCATAAGGTAGGGCTACTTACCAACTACTAATCAAACAGAAAGATATATCACAAAGAAAACAAATAGATTTGCGAATGAAAATATATTATGTACATTTATTAAATACAGCAATCATGTTGTATACATTATTGCAATCTCAGTTAGCTTGAGCAAACTTCAATGTAGCTTCTTAGAAGATGATTGGCCTTGGCCTGTTGCCTGGCAAGATTTGTGGTCGGTTTCCATCGATGATCTCGAGTTCGATCTCTGGGTACAACAATTCTGGGGCAATTGGCAATGGAAGGAGTTCTGGCTTGATTTGGATGTTGCCTTCTGGTTCGATTGGAAGTGGCAAGATTTCTGGACGGATTTCTGGGTTCACTTCTGGGAGGAATTCAATTTCGACCTCTGGGTACAACAATTCTGGGGCAATTGGCAATGGAAGGAGTTCTGGCTTGATTTGGATGTTGCCTTCTGGTTCGATTGGAAGTGGCAAGATTTCTGGACGGATTTCTGGGTTGACTTCTGGGAAAGTCTCAAGTTCGATCTCTGGGTACAATAATTCTGGAGCAATTGGCAATGGGAGGAGTTCTGGCTTGATTTGGATGTTGCCTTCTGGTTCGATTGGGAGTGGCAAGATTTCTGGAAGAATTTGTGGGTTCGTGGGTACTTCTGGAAGGAATTCAATTTCGACCTCTGGGTACAATAATTCTGGGGCAATTGGCAATGGAAGGAGCTCTGGCTTGATTTGGATGTTGCCTTCTGGTTGGATTGGGAGTGGCAAGATTTCTGGAAGGATTTGTGGGTTTACTGGTCCTTCTGGAAGGAATTCAATTTCGATCTCTGGTTCGATTGGCAATGGCAAGACTTCTGGGCGGATCTCTGGGTTTACTTCTGGAAGGAATTCTGGGATGATGACAGCGAGTCCTTCTTCTGGGTTGATTGGCAGAGGTAAGATCTCTGGCAAGATTTCTGGGTTAACCTCTGGGAGGAATTCGGGGATGACGACAGCGACACCTCCATCTTCTGGGTTTGCTGGCCATGGCCTCAAGTTTTCCTCTGGGATTCCACCGCATGGAAGGTATTCTGGGATGACGATGCTTGGCAAATTTCCAATGGTTGGAAGGTCAATGCTGGGCAAGTTTCCAATGGTTGGGGTATCAATGTTTGGCAGAGTTTGTCCCAATGGTGCTTCTTCTTCAATGTTTGGCAGAGTTTGTCCCAATGGTGCTTCTTCTTCAATGTTTGGCAGAGTTTGTCCCAATGGTGCTTCTTCTTCAATGTTTGGCAGAGTTTGTCCCAATGGTGCTTCTTCTTCAATGTTTGGCAGAGTCTGTCCCAATGGTGCTTCTTCTTCAATGTTTGGCAGAGTTTGTCCTAATGGTGCTTCTTCTTCAATGTTTGGAAGAGTTTGTCCTAATGGTGCTTCTTCTTCAATGTTTGGAAGAGTTTGTCCTAATGGAGCTTCCCCAAAGTTGGGGAGGGTCTCGGCCAATGGAGCATCGACTTCGAAGTTGGGGAGGGTCTCGGCCAATGGAGCATCGACTTCGAAGTTGGGGAGGGTTTGGGCGACTGGAACCTCCTTTGGGATGTCCCTGGTCAGGGTGAAGGCATTTAAGCCTGTAGGAAGAATAATAATTAGCGAACAAGTTACAGGTAGAATTAGTTTAAAAGGACTTACCTGCTGCAAGAGCTAACACGAATATTACTTTGAACATATTGGTCGTTGTGATAGATGCTGGGAAAAAATTGCTTTATATAGGCGAAAATATTTTTATCTGGGTAGTAAATTATGATTTAACAGTGTCCAAGGATCGTGTTGGAATAATAAAAAAGTCAGATTATACCTTTAAACTGAGATAATGTACCAATAAAAACAGATATGTTTGATAAATTTAATTTAAGTTTTTGTTTTATTGACCAAAACTATTTTCAGGTGGTATATTCTCGCGTAGTTCTACCTGTTGTGATCTATAACTGTTGTTGTTATTTCTACTGAAATAATTACTTAATTTTAACCGCTATTGATTTATTATTGAATTATTATTGTTCAATCTATTCTTCTCCTGACAATAAAAAAAAGATTGGTTCTGATGTTGCTAGATCTGTAATTGTCTTGTTATAACAAAAGTGGTTTTGAATTGATTTTGTTCATATTTGGAACCCCAACTTTTTGGGGTATTAGAGTGTGTTCTAAATTAGCAGCTTTTTTTCTATTTTTTCAGAGTTATAACTAACATATAACTAACAACTAAAATAAATTAAACAAATTGATAAACATTATTTTCGTTTTTGGGATACTCTAATCCTTGTCGATGTCTTCGGTCTTTTCAAAATTACACAGAATTTGACAAGGTCTTCAGCACCCTTTTTCTTAGACTACCATAACATTTGAAAATTGTAATATCTGTAATAGTTTACTAGTTATTTGATATACAGCTGTGTGTTTAAATGGAAAGTATAGTGGTTATGACTTAATTTATCAAAGCCCATTTTCCTCATTCAAACCTTGTGGTTCTAAATATTCCAAAGCTAAAATTTTTAGAACTTTATTTTTGAATGTCTGGATTCCTTGGATAACTTATTTTCTATCGGAACCCTAACGTTGACTTTTGATCGTTTGATGTACTTGATTCCTAGTAGATCTCCAACAGTTGATCCCACTGCCATTAGAACCGTGTCATCTGCGAATTTTCCAGTTTTGGTAGGTTACTTGTGTATAGTAGATAGAGAATTGGTCCCAAGACCCTCCCCTGCTTTTACTTCTTTGAGGTACGAGTTATCATCTATCATTTTGAAATTAATCCCTCCTGCCAAACCTTATCGAAAGCTTGTATATAAAGCTATCCAAAGTCAAAGTAACACAAAAAGACCTTACGTTACTACAAATTCGTGAAATCATTTAAATCTTAAAAAATTTAGATTTTTTTTTGTTGAATCTGATATAAGTGTAGACATGTATTGGATGCAAAAAATTTTGCCTTCCTACTTTCTATACCCTTTACTAGTAATAAATCTTTGTACTTTTACGTAAAATCCTGAAAGTTTACTTAGGGAATTGATTTCAGCTGTTGTAAATTAACAAATATTGCGAAAATTACTATATTTGATACCTTTACCTCAAATTTTTCGAAAAGTTAACGTGACTTTTGTGTACGGATTCGTCTTCAGTACAAATCTATCCTAAACCCATATTCACAAAATCTATGTTTCCGAGGGTGCTGTGAATATTTCAGAATATTTTAATTTGACATAACGCTACAAGCTATATATATGTTCGAAAATATACAAATGAAGTCGGAAATTGTTTTAAAATTATGATTTTAAATAAAATTTTAGTTGTTTTATTCTATGTAGTTATTTATAATTATATTTTATTTCAAAAAGAACAATACATATAAAATATTTATATCATTTATCCCAGAATTAAAATTGTAATTTATAATCATATTTAGTTACACAGAGTAGAGGATATAGTGCATGGAAAATGAATAAAAGATTACGCGCTATTTTAAATTAATTTATACAATATTTTCAAAAATTGTTAGCGCAGGTTATACCATTTTAAATTGCTACATATTACTTTTATTAATTAAATAATATCACGCCACGAAAAGATGATTCTAAAATGATGCAACTATATGATCGTAGCTATCGATGAATTTGCCACTAAATATAGAATATATTGGACCATATAACTTTATACGAAAATTGTGGATAATTAATTTTACAAAGCAACTTCGCGTATGCTACGGCCAATTTTTATTGGACATATCGACCGATAAACGCAAATAATTACACATATTAGCCAAATTTCAAATCAATTTATTGCCCAGCACTTAGTTTTATCATCGCATTTCGTTTGTCCAGTGTTTTACTTTATTCTATTCGCATGTGCCTATCTAATAAACTAATAAAGACAAGAATACCAAGAAGAATTGATAGAAAAAGGCGATAACACCGTTTTTGCGAGTATATAAAGCATTTTTCTCCCAAACATCTTCATCCAGCAAGATGATGAAGTCAGTGCTCTTAGTGTGCGCTTTAGTCGCAGGTTTGTAACCACAATTAACTTCTATATCGTCTTCTTTCATATTCTTTTCTTTTTTTAAACGTAGGTTTAAATGCATTCTCCGTAACCAGGGATATCCCTAAGGAGCGCCCAGTTGGAGAGGTTCTCCCATACCTCCCCGGGGCACCAATTGGTGAGACCTTACCAATCATCGATGGCGAATCCCCAACCATCGAAATCGGCAACCTCCCATCCATCACCATCCCACACATTGAAGAGGTCCCAGTAGGCGAGACCTTACCAATCATTGATGGAGAAAGCCCAACCATCGAAATCGGCAATCTTCCATCCATCGTAATCCCAGAAATCGACCAATACCCGTGCGGTATCCCAACCGACTTCCTCAGACCATGGCCAGCAAACCCAGAAGATGGAGGTGTCGCTGTCGTCATCCCCGAATTCCTCCCAGAGGTTAACCCAGAAATCTTGCCAGAGATCTTACCTCTGCCAATCAACCCAGAAGAAGGACTCGCTGTCATCATCCCAGAATTCCTTCCAGAAGTAAACCCAGAGATCCGCCCAGAAATCTTGCCATTGCCAATCGCACCAGAGATCGAAATTGAATTCCTTCCAGAAGGACCCGTAAACCCACAAATCCTTCCAGAAATCTTGCCACTCCCAATCCAACCAGAGGGCAACATCCAAATCAAGCCAGAACTCCTTCCATTGCCAATTGCCCCAGAACTATTGTACCCAGAAATCCAAATTGAATTCCTTCCAGAAGTGAACCCAGAAATCCGTCCAGAAATCTTGCCACTCCCAATCGTACCAGAAGGCAACATCCAAATCAAGCCAGAACTCCTTCCACTGCCAATTGCCCCAGAATTGTTGTACCCAGAGGTCGAAATTGAATATCTTCCAGAAGTGAACCCAGAAATCCGCCCAGAAATCTTGCCACTCCCAATCGTACCAGAAGGCAACATCCAAATCAGGCCACAACTCCTTCCATTGCCAATTGCCCCAGAATTGTTGTACCCACAGGTCGAACTTGAATTCTTTCCAGAACAAGCCCCAGAACAGTGTGACGATGAAGTCTACCCAGAAGGTTTCGATGGAAGCAACATGATTTTCTAAATGACTAATCGCTTTCTGTAACTATTATTTTTTATTAATATAATCTAGAGCAACACAAATGTATTTTTCTTTTTCATAACTTCAACTGAATGGTAGAAACTAAAATTATTGTAGAAAACCATATGTTTTTACAGTAAAACTTTTGGAATGCTTGAAGGCAGCGCTAAATGTCTTTTGTTAACCAGTTGTAGACTCATCACTATGCTCTAAATGGTGGTGTATAGTGTTTCCTGGAAGTTGTGTAAAGTAAGAGTGATGATCCGAATGTGTATAGTTGTAATTTTATTGCAACATCCAGAAGTCCATGGTCAACACTGTAAATATCAATGAAAATAGGCAATCTCCATACAGCCCAGCCTTTGCGTGACTTCTTATAATTGAGCTAACCCAATTTAAGAAAAGTCTTTAGAGAAGTAGAAGTGCTTCTGGCTTTCAAAAGTAAGAGCAGGAGAGATCAGCAGAATGTATCATCAAGTTTTCTTATTGAAATTAATATATGGTTCGCGAAAAGTCAGCAATATTATGAACTTTGACACACGGTATAACCAGAAAACAATTTATTTTTAAATGTGATGCATAGGTTGCGTTGAGGTAGATAGGCTCATCTATATTTTATACATGGAATTGACCAAGGCCATTGTAATTGTCAAGTTAAACAATTATGGATAGAACCGAGATTTTTTGGTGTACAGGTTAATCCGAAATATGGTCACTGAAGAAATTCCTCTTATAAACTTTGGTGGCCCCTGATGAAACAGTAATCAGGTTAATTGTTAACTAATAAATCAACACCGGTCCTAGTAACAGAATTTCGGAGACAATGAGCAATAAACAAATGGTGTATAGTGCAATGGCTTATCTTACAAATGAGATGCGCGAAGAAAAATGCATCGCGATAAGACATAGTATATAAACTGCCTAAAACTTCCTGGAGAGCATAGTTTTGGTTTGACTTAACTAACAACTGCCGCAAGATGATGAAGATAGCTGTTATCGCACTTTTCTGCTTGTCAGGTAAACCATACATTATTACACCACAATGTTTCGCCTTACTTATATCAATCATTAATATTAGGATTGAATGGATATGCTATCCATCCACAACTTGTTATCACCGGAGGACCACAGGCACCACAGGTCAGCGAAGTTCGCCCAGTAGTTCCAGATGCAGGAAGTCTGATCAAGCCATGGGTACCACAGGTCAACGAGATCACCCCAGAACTCTTGCCTCTTCCAATTGCCCCAGAGGTTGAGGAGCCATCCTTCAACGCTGGTGACTTGGTCAAGCCAGGTAATCCAGAAATCGAGATCACCCCAGAGATCTTACCTCTGCCACTCCCTGAGATCGAGGAAGAACCATGCAACGTTCACCAAACCATCCCAATGCCAGTTCCAGTCGTCCCAGAAACTAAGCCTCTTCTACCAGAAGCTGGTGCTTTGGTTAAGCCATGGAAGCCAGAAGTCAACGATATCACCCCAGAAATCCTTCCTCTGCCAGTAGTACCAGAAATTGAAGCTGGTGATTTGGTAAAACCATTGGCTCCAGAAGTCAGCGAGATCAAACCAGAACTCCGCCCTCTTCCAGTAGTACCAGATATTGAAGCTGGTGATTTGGTAAAACCATTGGCTCCAGAAGTCAACGACATCACCCCAGAACTCCGTCCACTTCCAATTGTACCAGAAATTCAGGCTGGTGACTTGGTTAAGCCATGGGCTCCAGAAGTCAACGACATCACCCCAGAACTCCGCCCACTTCCAATTGTACCAGAAATTCAGGCTGGTGACTTGGTTAAGCCATGGGTTCCAGAAGTCAACGACATCACCCCAGAACTCCGTCCACTTCCAATTGTACCAGAAATTCAGGCTGGTGACTTGGTTAAGCCATGGGTTCCAGAAGTCAACGACATCACCCCAGAACTTCGTCCACTTCCAATTGTACCAGAAATTCAGGCTGGTGACTTGGTTAAGCCATGGGCTCCAGAAGTCAACGACATCACCCCAGAACTTCGTCCACTTCCAATTGTACCAGAAATTCAGGCTGGTGACTTGGTTAAGCCATGGGCTCCAGAAGTCAACGACATCACCCCAGAACTCCGTCCACTTCCAGTTCTTCCAGAAGAGGAACCATGCAACGTCCACCAACCGATCCCAGAAGTTATCGAAAAGGAACCAGAGATGTCCATCTTGCCTTATCCAGAAGTACCACAAGTCAGACCATTGCCAATCGAAACCGACGAATACCCAGAAGGTTTCGATGGTGACAACATCATCTTCTAGTTCTGATAACTTACCATAACAAGTTGTGTGTGTAATTATTTTGATGCAAAATAAAGATTCATGAATAAAATGAATGTTTGGTTGTGTATTATTTAGGGCTGCGGAGTCGGCAAAGAAATTCTATTCTATTCTAGATATTTTTCGTGGTCCGACGCCTACTCCAGAAAAATTTGCATGTAAAAATATTTTCAAACAATTCTGTGTAATAAAAATGTAAATAATCACAAATTTTACACAGAATAATACAAGGGTGTAATATTAAATTTGCTACGAAAACAAAAATATTATCAGGGAAAAAGTCTGAATTGGCCAGGCAGGCACATTACTTTATCATACAATATACAAAATTAATAGTTTAGTTGCATGAGATTCTATTTAATCGAGATCGATCGCGTCTGCATTAAAATAACACAAGTTAGTAACGATTTGACAGATATTTTGACAATATTGACAGTAGGTATTGTCAAAAAATCAGCGTTTGATAAATCCTGGTTAACTATGTAGTTTTAATGCAGATACGATCTCGATCAAATAGAATTTGCTCATACAGCTAAACTATAAATTTTACCAAAAAATATCATAGAAATTACAGAAATGGCAGCTTATTTGGAAAATCTTTGAAAAATGCTTAGAGGAAACATCCAGTTCCTTTGTACACTTTTGAACCAAGAGGTTTCATCTCTAAGTTTGGTCATAAAACTTCTAAATATGAACTTTCGTCTCGATACCTTTAGTAGTTTCTCCGGAATCGTCGCCACAAAAATCGGGTACACACTTACACACAGACATACATACACATACAGAATTTTTTTGTACCTTCAGGGGACCCAAAATGACCTATTTCCGCTAAAATCGCAATTTCTTTTTTCGGCACGATTACAATACTTTATCATACTGCGTATGATAAAGTAAAAAGAAACAAATTTAATCAAATACATTTTTATTCGAGTATTCTGATATTATTCAACATATGGCTTGTGCATAACAAATTACTCACAAACAAATGCTGAACCCATAGGAAGAACAGAAGTATTATTTGTGTCCAGCGAATTTGTTGGCAAAAATATTTAAACTGACAATCTAAATGTGAATACAAACAGCCTATAAGATATCAAAAAGATCTATTGATCGGACTACAAATAAAAAAGTTATTTATAAAATGTAATTTCTTTGTTTATTCAAAACATCTCTGAAATCATTTTTTACTTTATCATACGCAGTATGGTAAAGTATTGTAATCGTGCCGAAAAAAAAAATTGGGATTTTAGCGGAAATAGGTCTTTTTGGGTCCCCTGAACATTTTTGACCAAGGTCCAAAAAAATGTCTGTGTGTGTGTGTGTGTGTGTGTGTGTGTATGTGTGTATGTGTGTACCAGATTTTTGTGACGATGATTCCGGAGAAACTACTAAAGGTATCGGGACGAAAGTTCAGATTTAGAAGTTTCATGACCAAACTGAGAGCTGAAAAGCTTTTGGTTCAAAACGGTCCAAAGGAACTTGCTATTTACTCTTAGCATTTTTCAACGATTTTGCAAATGAACCGTCATTTCTGTAATTTCGTCAAAATAGATAAATAATAAATTAAAGTAGAGGAAATTTGGTATAATTTATGTCTATAACATTTTTTGGTAAAATTAATAGTTTAGCTGCAGGAGCAAATTCTATTTGATCGAAATCGTGTCTGCATTAATAGTAGGTAGCCTGGATATTTTGCAAGTTTTGACAGTATTCAGAACGTCATCCGTTGCGAAACGTCAATTCAACACGCAAATGCATGGAGAAACACGCGCGCACGTACGCTATGTGAAACAATATTGAAACATCTTGGTGTCATACACAAAGTCAATGTGTATTTCGAGTGCGGATAGCAATGTTGTTATGAATTTTTTAAGGATTTTGCAAATGAGCCGCCATTTCTGTAATTTCGTCAAAATAGTTAAATAATAAATTAAAATAGACGAAATTTTGTATAATTTATGTCTATGACATTTTTTGGTAAAACTAATAGTTTAGCTGTAGAAGCAAATTCTATTTGATCGAGATCATGTCTGCATTAATATAAAGTTAGCCAGGATTTGCCAGATATTTTATTCCAATAGCAGTAGGTGGTGTCAAAGGCTGATTTTTTGACTATACGTACTGTCAATATCTGTCAAATCTTGGGTAATTCGTTTTATTTTAATGCAAACACGATCGTTCTCAATCAAATAGAATCTCATGCAGCTAAACTTATAATTTTATATATTGTATGATAAAGTCATGTGCCTGGCCACATCAGATTTTTATTTTACTTTATCATACGCAGTATGCTAAAGTATTGTAATCATGCCGAAAAAAAAAATTGAGATTTTAGCGGAAATAGGTCTTTTTGGGTCCCCTGAACATTTTTGACCAAGGTACAAAAAAATGTCTGTGTGTGTGTGTGTGCGTGTGTGTGTGTGTAAACGATTTTTGTGGCGACGACTCCGGAAAAACTACTAAAGGTATCGGGACGAAAGTTCATAATTAGAAGTTTCATGACCTAACTTAGAGCTGAAAAGCTTTTGGTTCAAAAGGGTTCAAAGGAACTGGTAGTTTATTCTAAGCCTTTTTCAAGGATTTTGCAAATGATCCGCCATTTCTCTAATTTCGTCAAAATAGTTAAATAATAAATTAAAGTAGAGGAAATTCTGAATAATTTATGCCTATGACATTTTTTGGTGAAACTAATAGTTTAGCTGCAAGAGCAAATTCTATTTGATCGAGATCAAATGAGCCGCCATTTCTGTAATTTCGTCAAAATAGTTAATAATAAATTAAAGTAGAGAAAATTTTGAATAATTTATGCCTATGATATTTTTTGGTAAAATTCGTAGTTTAGCTGCAAGAGCAAATTCTATTTGATCGAGATCGGTCGCATCTGCATTGATATGAAAGTACATAGTAGCCAGGATTTTGACAAATATTTTTTTGTGATGTCACCACAGAAATGTCTATGGCTGTCACACTCGAAAACAGCTGATTTCATCAGAGGTTGGCGAACCGCTATGGAACGTAGCCGCTCTAGTGCGGCAAAGTACAAAACACAAAATTCAAATAAAATAAGATCACCAGTTTGATTGTTTGTTGATAGGAAATATCGACCCGTTGTGATACCTAATTGTAAAAACGCTAAATTGAAAAAATTGTAAATAAAGTATAGCGATGAGTGTAGTTATATTTTAGTATGTTGGTACGGATGTGACAGCTACAGTATCTTGAACGAATATAAATCTGTCAGAACTCAAATTAGGTGTCAACATAACATTTCCTATACAGAAATATAACGATTTTTGAATTCTTTTAAAATATGTATTTCTAAAAAAGCAACACAAAAAACGGTGATGTCACTCTTGCCGAAAACTACATAGTGCGCCTCGCTCACATGCGACGCTCCGCCTTGGTGACACGCCGGATTACCGCTCGTTGCGCTATTCCGTACTTTCGGCACTTGTGAGATAAATAACTATTATTCTGATGACAGTAGGTAGTGTCAAATGCTGATGCTTTGACAATACCTACTATTGATACTATTGACTATCAAAATATCTGTCAAATCCTGGCTAACTAGTTTAATTTTAATGCAGACACAATTTATCTAAATCAAATAGAGTCTCATGCAGCTAAACTATTAATTTTATATTTTGTATGATAAAGTCATGTGCCTGGCCACATCAGATTTTTTTCTCATATTAAACTATTTCCTCATTAGCGAACACAAATCTATCTCTAATAATAACAAAAGCACCCAAAAGACACAGTGTATAATACGAAATGAAATTCATTCTAATATCAAATAAGATTAAGTGCAATGTACGTTTATAAAATTGTTGTGAAGGACAGAATAGCTCCAACTAATTCTCCTGCAACGATGCCCTTACATCGTTTATTTCTTTTCAAAGCTGAAAATAATGATAATTTTGGCTACAGGTATAACTTCTGAATAATTGATACTAGATTGAACTATGGCCCTACTTCTCAATTTTAACACATTTTAACTCTCTTCTTAGTCCAGAAGTCTCTTAGTCTTACCGTTCTGAATTGGTGTAACGCTTCGTGGAACAGGTGTCAGTAATAATTAGAAGAAATACAGTTTTTTGATGTGCGTTTCGCTAACTTGGTGTTAAAAAGTCTAGCATTAGTTTGCTAATGCCCAGATTGCTGGGCGAAAGCAGTTACTAATCCGAATTAAGTTAATTTGAATAGAGAAGAACAAGGAGTCTTATTTCTTCTAATTATGTCTTAACTTTCGTTTGGAAGGTGTGTTTTGTAATTTGATGACATGCATATGTATGTAAGTAGGTACTTTGCGAAAGACGTAATAGAATATTTTGATTTAGAATATATTATATTTATTTGTTTACTGCCTGCTGAGGCAACTTCCATCTTGCAAGTTTTCTTCTACAGTAATTATATGGACTCGAAGTCGGAGTCTGTACTTTTTCCGACTCCGACTCACCTTCAGACTCCGAGTCCTCTGAAATTTGTCTGAACTCCGACTTCGACTCCACAGCCGTGGTATTATTGATGACAAAGGTTGCTAGCATGTCTACGGTTATCGGAAGATAAGCGGAGGACGGTTGGAAAATAAATATACAATGGGGTCATAAATTCTAGCAGAAATTATACAAACATGTTTTAGATTCGTAGAGATATCGGACGATGCCGGGTATGGCATAAAAAAGTTATTTATGACACTATTCACGTTTCTGGTCTTAGTCAGCACTATTTTTTTCGATTGATAAGGAAGTTCTTAATGAGTACAATACGATTATCTCAAGCAATGTTTATGTTTTATGTAGAACTGTAGATATAAAACAGACCACAATATAATAATAACAAAATATAATTCTTATGTGATAACTTAGTAAAAGAAAAGAATGTTTGATTTCGACTACGAGATTTTTCACAAGTTTGATCAGGGGATCTAGCAGGACACTCCACCACTCCATGCTTATCAATACAGCGATTTGGAAATTGTTGATTTAAATAATTTCGTACCCCTGCAAAGTTTGACTTGTGTGGGGTTTGTACTGTTTCAATTTCTTTGTTCGTAATGCTCTCCAAACACGTGTTTGCGGAAGTTCCAAATTAGAAGCTACGTGCATTTTGTTAATGTTGCTTGGCAATGAGTCCGGCGGTCTGTAACAAAACTCCAGTTGAGTACCTGAATGATTTTTTATTATTACACCATTAAAAAAAATCTGATGTGGCCAGGCACATGACTTTATCATACAATATATAAAATTAATATTTTAGCTGCATGACAATCTATTTTATTGAGATAAATCGTAGGTATTGTCGAAGCATCAGCATTTGACTCTACCTACACTACGTCATTAGAATAATAGTTATTTATGTCACAAATGCCGAAAGTACGGAATAGCGCGACGAGCGGTGATGCGGCGCGTCACCGAAGGCGGAGCGTCGCCGTCGCATGTGAGTGACTCGCGCTATGTAGTTTTCGGCAGGAGTGACATCAACGTTTATTGTATTGCTTTTTGAGAAATACGAATAAATAGAAAATGGTTATATTTCTGTATACGAAATGTTAGGTTGGTACCACTTTGACGAAACGTCAAGCTTAAAGGTGTGTTCCGATTGGTGGTAACGGTAGGTAATGGCGGTGGTAGAATACGAAATTATAGTATTTCTTACATATCGTGATAGTGACAGATATTAGTTTGCATGTACATAAACATGAGTCACTAGCAATTTTCTATTAGAAATACTAAAATGGCGTCTGCTACCACTGCCATTAGCACTAATGAAAATGCACCTTAAAAAGCTAATTCAAATTTTGACAGATTTATATTTGTTCATGACACTGTAGATGTCACATCCGTACCAACATACTAAAATAAAACTACACTCATCGCTATACTTTATTTACAATTTTTTGAATTTATCATTTTTAGAATTAGATATAAAGACGGGTTGATATTTCCTATCAACAAACAATCAAATTGGTGATCTTATATTGATATTTTCTTTGAAATTTGTATTTTGTAATTTGCCACACTAGAGCGGCAACGTTCCATAGCGGTTCTCCAACCTCCAACACCACAAAAAAATATTTGTCAAAATCCTGGCTACTATGTAGTTTCATATCAATGCAGATGCGACCGATCTCGATCAAATAGAATTTGCTCTTGCAGCTAAACTATGAATTTTACCAAAAAATCTCATAAGCATAAATTATTCAAAATTTTCTCTACTTTAATTTATTATTTAACTATTTTGACGAAATTACAGAAATGGCGGCTCATTTGATCTCGATCAAATAGAATTTGCTCTTGCAGCTAAACTATTAATTTTACCAAAAAATGTCATAGGCATAAATTATTCAGAACTTCCTCTACTTAACTATTTTGACGAAATTAGAGAAATGGCAGATCATTTGCAAAATCCTTGAAAAAGGCTTAGAATAAACTACCAGTTCCTTTGGACCCTTTTGAACCAAAAGCTTTTCAGCTCTAAGTTAGGTCATGAATCTTCTAATTATGAGCTTTCGTCCCGATACCTTTAGTAGTTTTTCCGGAATCGTCGCCACAAAAATCGTTTACACACACACGCACACACACACAGACATTTTTTGGACCTTGGTCAAAAATGTTCAGGGGACCCAAAAAGACCTATTTCCGCAAAAATCTCAATTTTTTTTTCGGCATGATTACAATACTTTCGCATACTGCGTATGATAAAGTAAAAATAATGCTAACGTGTTATACATTGCGGAAATGAGAAAATGCCCATGGTTACGCCGCCATCTTTGAAGTTATTTCAAATTAAAAAACGACACTGCATTCCTTGTTAAAAAGTAGCTGTAGAATGTTCTTGTTTCAAATGTCTAGCTACATTTGGTTTTGAATAAAAATAAAAACGATGTCTTACCATTTCAGTTTTTTGCGGATATCTTCAAAGTGAAACGTGATAGCTTAAATTACTTTTCAGATAATTGATCAGCACAAAAATACGAAACTTAACCCAAATTTAAACATAATGCTGCATCTTCACTAATTTGCGAGATCCCCATGGTGAGCCTCGAAAATGAATCACCCCATAGTTTACAAAAAATTTATATTGTTGCTATGACCACCAGGGTCGGCTCAGAGCTCGATCTCTGTTGTTGATAAAGATTTGTTTAATGTTGTTTTGGGTTGGATGAGCTATTATGCCTTATTTGGCATGGGGTCTAAGCTTTCTGTAGTGGTCTATGGGTATATTTCTTTTAGGGTGTTCTACCATTTTAGTTCTGTGTAGGTTGTCTATAGTTTCATCATCGTATCCATTCTTGCTTGCTATGGTTTCTATTATATTATAAATTCAGTAGTTTGTAGGTTGGTCAGATATTGTATGTTGAAAAATTTCTTCAAATCAAGCACGGCTTCATTCACTGGTCCGTCGGGATAAAGAATGCCTATATAAAAGCAATCAATGTCGATGTTGTAGTTAATACCATGGTTCTTTCTTATCTATCAGGTCAGCTGCTTTTTATTAGATGGTTTCGCATAAAGAAATGCTAGTAAAAAAGGCAATTACAAATTTCTGAATTTTATTCCAAATAAAAAATTAACAGGCGGTTTCTATAGATTTTCTTGCGGTGAATACAAACTCAGACTCTAAAGTTACCTTGTTTCAATATTCATTTAAAACTTCAGGTTCTCGCAGAGTTATCAATATTTTTCTAATTTTCAATCTTGTCAGTTATACGACAAAGGATCTATAAGTTTCAATCAGTAAAAGATTTGATATAAAATATTTGATATAAAATGTGTATTTAATTACTATAAAAAATGTCCGAGTGTGTCCAGATAGTTTAAATTTTAATGAATTTTATCGGTGATATTTTCGCCTTACAAGCCAATCTATCAAATCTAATGTTATATTTGAAATCAGGAGCATGAAACTCACCTGAAATAGGTTTAAACCACTTGGCCGGAATCACTGCCTCTACAGTGTAATAGAAAGCCGACAAATATTGGTTGGAATTCACTGAATTATCGATAAAGTATGTTTAAAACATAAAAGAAAACTTACAAAATCTAGAATTTATTTCTTATCCACAAATAAATATATTCTTATTTTTGCTGTCCAAATAAATTATTAGTGAAGAACAATAACTTTATTTCATTATTCTTGGCATCTTTATTCTTAACAACTAACTACTTTGAAAATTCTACGAACCCGTCTCACATCAGAAAATCAACAAATAATGTCTATAAAATTTACACGCTATTTACAAGCGATTTCAACGATGTTGAACCAAACTTACATTTTTTCTCTACATTGAGCCTATACGATTCATAGTTCTTAGAAAACAGATAAGAATTTCATAGATTAACATAAGTACCACAATATTCTTTCAGATATTCCCTAACTGATGAAGTCAATGTACGACATTTTAGATTTATGTAAAAAGTCTTAAACTGGTTATTAGAAATGTTATTAAGGCCAATAATGAATAAAAACAACCAGTTGACACTTTTGAGGACAATTTTATGCAATAGTCAGACAAATAATAAAGCCAACATTGAAGTATTTATACCGTTAATATGAATAGATTTAGAGAGGGATTATATTATTACAAAATAAACCTTCTAATGCCTTAGATGTTCATCAGGACGCTTAATACAATCATGCCGTCAAGCAAATTTCCTGATAGTTAGTCTCAAGATAGATTATATCCCGTCTTTTCGACATTTGATAGTTTAGTCTTTAAATCCCAAATTTATCCAAAATGCTGATAAAAAATAGTATAAATAAGTTCAATTTATTGATGGTTGCAAGCAGTTCTCCGGTACCATCAATCATGCTAAGAATAATTATTACTATTGCTGCCGTTTGCACTCTTGGTAAGACTTTATACTCATATTTTTGTTCATATAGTTATTTAATCTTCTGGATGCTTTATTTCAGGTTTGGATGCATATGTCCTGACCAGAGATGCTCCTGTCGCCCAACTCTTGCCTCACTTCGAGGAAGCACCAATAGGACAAGTTTTGCCCCATTTTGAGGAAGCTCCAATTGGTCAAGTTTTGCCACATTTTGAGGAAGCTCCAACTGCACAAGTTTTGCCTAATTTTGAAGAAGCACCAATAGGACAAGTTTTGCCCCATTTCGAGGAAGCTCCAATAGGTCAAGTATTGCCACATTTTGAAGAAGCCCCATCTGCACAAGTATTGCCCAATTTCGAAGAAGCTCCAGTAGGACAAGTTTTGCCTAATTTCGAGGATGCTCCAATTGGTCAAGTTTTACCACATTTTGAGGAAGCTCCAATTGGTCAAGTTTTGCCACATTTTGAGGAAGCTCCAATTGGTCAAGTTTTACCACATTTTGAGGAAGCTCCAATTGGTCAAGTTTTGCCACATTTTGAAGAAGCCCCGATTGCACAAGTATTGCCCAATTTCGAAGAAGCTCCAGTAGGACAAGTTTTGCCTAATTTTGAGGATGCTCCAATTGGTCAAGTTTTACCACATTTTGAGGAAGCTCCAATTGGTCAAGTTTTGCCACATTTTGAAGAAGCCCCGACTGCACAAGTATTGCCCAATTTCGAAGAAGCCCCAGTAGGAGAAGTTTTGCCAAATTTCGAGGATGCTCCAATTGGTCAAGTTTTACCACATTTTGAGGAAGCTCCAATTGGTCAAGTTTTGCCACATTTTGAAGAAGCTCCAACTGCACAAGTTTTGCCTAATTTTGAAGAAGCCCCAATAGGACAAGTTTTGCCCCATTTCGAGGAAGCTCCTGTTATATACTATAAATTATATTCTTATATTTGTATTACTACGCATGCGTTTGATTCCGGTTTTCACCATTTCATGCAAGTGTAACATATGTATGGGATATATGGACTACTTCGAATAAAGCTCTGAATGAAGACAGTGGAGTTTTATTGCTACACCCTTCGAAGTTACGAATAATTACAATAGTCTACATCTACATTTACATCCGAACACAACATTGGCGACGAGGACAAGCGAACACACGCAATTACAAGGTACATTTCCTACATTTTTCTACGCCTGCCTGAAAAAAAAGCCATGCCTGAAGACACGAAAGACGACACACCACGTGTTACAATTCATACAAATTTCAACATTGACCCGTTCGACGCCACGAAAAGTAACTGGAACAGATGGATAAAACGTTTAGAAGGGGCTTTTACCGTTTTCAATACAAAGGATGACCAGAAATCGCAGTTTTTACTACATTACATGGGTACAGAGGCATACGATATCCTGTGCGACAAAACAGCTCCAGCTGATCCCGAAGACAAAACCTACGACGAAATAACCACGTTGATGAAAAGCCATTGGTCTCCAGAGCCACTTGAAATCGCGGAAAATTTCAGATTTCGCAAACGAGAACAAGCTGAGGGGGAAACCATCAGGGAGTATGTTGCAGCATTACAGCGCCTGTCCATCCATTGCAAATTCGGAGAATACCTAAATACAGCGCTAAGGAACCAGTTCGTATTCGGTCTGAGAAGCGGAAAAGTTCAGTCAAGATTGTTGGAAGTCAGCGATTTGACATTCAAGAAGGCCGTAGACATCGCCAGCAGCATGGAGATGACAGCGAAGGACTCCGCCGAATTGCACAAGCAGCTGGAACCTGCTAGATGTTCTTCGGTAAACGCGGTACGTCCACATTACAATAATACACATAAAAAAAATACGTATAACTTTAGAAGTAATAGCAATTTTACTAATTCTAGTAATATGAAATGTTATCGATGTGGTGCTACTAATCACCTTGCTAATTCATGTAATAAAACAAATTTAACGTGCAATTTTTGTAAAAAGAAAGGCCACATCGCAAACGTTTGCATGAAAAAGAAAAAAACCGGTCAGTTTGCAAACCTGATAGAGGAAAATTCCGAAATAGATGAAATTTTGAACGTACATGAAAATACAGATTACCGTACTCGTTTTTTGCAAAATATTTACATAAATAATACACTGGTTACATTCGAAATTGACAGCGCCGCCGCTGTAACATTGATTACGAGAACGCAATTTAATAATTTGTTTCCGAATTGTATTTTACAAAATACTAATTTAAAATTACAATCGTACTGCCAGAATGATCTCTTGTTATTAGGTTACGTAACGGTTAAGGCAGAGTTGGATGGAAGGAAAAAGGACCTAAATTTGTACGTGGTCGATTCCGATAAAAAGGGGTTCCCACTTCTTGGTCGTGAATGGATTCGTCAACTGGAGGTGCGATTGGAGATGCTACAGGTGAGAGAGGCAAAATCTACAAACGATAAATTAAAATGTTTACTCAATAATTACAATACTATATTCAATGAGAATATTGGTAAAATCAAAGGCATTCAGGCGAGTATTAAGCTTAAAGAAAACGCAATACCAGTATTTTGCAAAGCACGTCAGGTTCCATTTTCTTTATTGGGAAAAGTTGAAAAAGAAATAATTTCTTTAGTAGAACAAGGAGTACTTGTCAAGGTAGATCGTTCGGAATGGGCTACACCGGTTGTACCAATTCCAAAAAGTAACGGACGAGTTCGTTTGTGCGGTGATTTTAAAATTACTTTAAACCCAAATATTCACATAGATAACCACCCATTGCCTACTATAGATGAACTTTTTGCAAACATGGCTGGCGGTGAAAAATTTTCAAAGTTAGACGTAAGTCAAGCATTCTTACACATGGAAGTAAAACCAAGTGACTCTCCTTTATTAACTTTAAATACACATAAAGGGTTGTATCAATGTACACGGCTACTTTACGGATTAGCTTCCGCGCCCGCCATTTGGCAGCGGGAAATGGAAAGTATTTTGGGTGAAGTGCCAGGAGTTTCAGTTTTTTTGGACGATATTAAAATTACAGGAAAAAATGATAATGAACATTTGGAAAGACTAGAATTAGTGTTAAATAAATTACAGCAGTATAATATTCATATAAACAAAGATAAATGTCAATTTTTACAGGATAAATTAGAGTATTGTGGTTACGAAATAGATAAATCAGGGATACATAAAGTTAGTAAAAAAATGGATGCAATTAATAATGCAAAACAACCTACAAACATAACTGAATTGCGTGCATTTTTAGGTTTGATACAGTATTACGGCCGTTTTTTCAAAAATTTAAGTTCGTTATTACACCCCTTACATGAATTATTACGCAACGACACTCCATTTACATGGACAAGGGAATGTGAAGATGTTTTTAAGAAAGTGAAAGTAGAAATGCAAAGTGATAAAGTTCTTGCTCATTACGACCCGAATTTACCAATTATTTTAGCAACTGACGCATCATCGTACGGTGTGGGTGCTGTAATATCACACGTAGATTCAAACGGTGAAGAAACGCCAATTCAGTTTGCTTCACAAACTTTAACAAAAACGCAGCAAAATTATTCACAAATAGACAAAGAGGCATACGCAATAATTTTCGGTGTTCGTAAATTTTATCAATATTTGTACGGAAGAAAGTTTTTGTTATATACTGATCATAAACCGCTACTACAAATATTTAATCCTAGAAAAAGTTTACCTACAATGACTGCAACGCGTATGCAACACTACGCTTTATTTTTACAAGCTTTTGATTACGAGATATGTTACAAAAATACAAAATGTCATGCAAATGCCGATGCTATGTCGAGGTTACCTATTAGCACTACATCTAATACTAAATGTGATGAACCAGACATATTTGAAACACTACAATTAGAGACATTACCAATTACAGCATCTGATCTTTCTATGGAAACAGCAAAAGAATTTTCAGACTTATTACAAATACTTAAAAATAAAGGAAAAATCAAAAGGTTTTTTGGAATTGATATTCATGAATTTTCTTTACAACAAGGTTGCATAATGCGAGGACATAGGGTACTAATACCTACAATATTCCGTAAGAAAATTTCAACCGAATTACACACAGGACATTTAGGGATCAACAAAATGAAATCTTTGGCTAGAGGTTACTGCTGGTGGTACAACATTGACAGGGACATTGAAGAGCTTTGTAAAAATTGTTTCGAGTGTTGTGAAAACAGTAATAATCCTCGTAAGATACATCATCCATGGGAAGAAGCTAGCGAACCATTTCAGAGGGTGCATATTGACTTTGCTGGTCCTTTCATGGGTAATTACTTTTTAATTCTTGTTGACGCTTTTACCAGATGGCCTGAAGTACATATATTAAAGAACATTACAACCGATACGACAATTTCTATATTACGTAACATATTTTCTTGTTTTGGAATACCTTCAGTATTAGTCAGTGATAACGGTCCACAATTAACATCTTACAAATTTAGGCAATTTTTACGATTGAATGGAATAACCCATAAATTAACTGCACCATATTGTCCAGCTACAAATGGTTTAGCAGAACGCTTTGTGCAGACAGTTAAACAAGGGCTTCGTTCTATGAAGTGTACGTCATCTAATGTGGAATTAGAATTATCGAAATTTTTGTTGCATTACCGCAAAACGCCTCATAGCACTACAAAACAAAGTCCATCTAAGTTAATGTTTGGTCGCGAAATAAAATCTAGACTTGATTTAATAACACCGCAAAAAGCTAAAGACCCACAAACAATTAAAAGAAATTTCAAGATAAAAAAGGAATTTACATTGAAAGATAGAGTAGGAATACGGAACTATAACCATAAAGGTAAATGGAAGTTTGGAACAATAATTAAGCGCTTAGGGGATTTACATTATTTGGTTGAGCTTGATACTGGTATTGTTTGGCGTAGACATGTCAATCAATTAATAAAAATAGGTACTGAAACACCTAGAATGCTAGATTTTACTTCAACAATGCCTCTCGATCGTGTAGATTCTCCAGTTCGAGCCACTGTTGGCGAGACCGCTAATAATAATAATAACGGAAACTCAAATGTTAAAATCGAGCCGACAGAAAATGTAACCGATAGTGACATTATTATTATAAATGATTCGCCGTTGTTGCGTCGATCGCAAAGGATCAGAAAAGTTCCTGACCGCTTCAGGATTGATTCATTTCATGAATGAATTTATTTTGTTACTTTGAGTTCAATTTGTATGTTACATTATTATTAGGAATGTTTACCTACATTATTTTTAAGAACGCTACGCTTATGTAACATCCTTCCATACGATTGTGTTTATTTTGATTATTATATTTATAAGTTACGTTTTCTAATTAACAGGGGGAGGAGTGTTATATACTATAAATTATATTCTTATATTTGTATTACTACGCATGCGTTTGATTCCGGTTTTCACCATTTCATGCAAGTGTAACATATGTATGGGATATATGGACTACTTCGAATAAAGCTCTGAATGAAGACAGTGGAGTTTTATTGCTACACCCTTCGAAGTTACGAATAATTACAATAGTCTACATCTACATTTACATCCGAACACAACAGCTCCAATAGGTCAAGTATTGCCACATTTTGAAGAAGCCCCATCTGCACAAGTATTGCCCAATTTCGAAGAAGCTCCAGTAGGACAAGTTTTGCCGCATTTCGAGGAAGCCCCAATTGGTCAAGTTTTACCACATTTTGAGGAAGCTCCAATTGGTCAAGTTTTGCCACATTTTGAAGAAGCCCCAACTGCGCAAGTATTGCCCAATTTCGAAGAAGCCCCAGTAGGACAAGTTTTGCCGAATTTCGAGGATGCTCCAATTGGTCAAGTTTTGCCACATTTTGAAGAAGCCCCGACTGCACAAGTATTGCCCAATTTCGAAGAAGCCCCAGTAGGACAAGTTTTGCCAAATTTCGAGGATGCTCCAATTGGTCAAGTTTTACCACATTTTGAGGAAGCTCCAATTGGTCAAGTTTTGCCACATTTTGAAGAAGCCCCGATTGCACAAGTATTGCCCAATTTCGAAGAAGCTCCAGTAGGACAAGTTTTGCCTAATTTTGAGGATGCTCCAATTGGTCAAGTTTTACCACATTTTGAGGAAGCTCCAATTGGTCAAGTTTTGCCACATTTTGAAGAAGCCCCGACTGCACAAGTATTGCCCAATTTCGAAGAAGCCCCAGTAGGAGAAGTTTTGCCAAATTTCGAGGATGCTCCAATTGGTCAAGTTTTACCACATTTTGAGGAAGCTCCAATTGGTCAAGTTTTGCCACATTTTGAAGAAGCTCCAACTGCACAAGTTTTGCCTAATTTTGAAGAAGCCCCAATAGGACAAGTTTTGCCCCATTTCGAGGAAGCTCCAATAGGTCAAGTATTGCCACATTTTGAAGAAGCCCCATCTGCACAAGTATTGCCCAATTTCGAAGAAGCTCCAGTAGGACAAGTTTTGCCGCATTTCGAGGAAGCCCCAATTGGTCAAGTTTTACCACATTTTGAGGAAGCTCCAATTGGTCAAGTTTTGCTACATTTTGAAGAAGCCCCAACTGCGCAAGTATTGCCCAATTTCGAAGAAGCCCCAGTAGGACAAGTTTTGCCGAATTTCGAGGATGCTCCAATTGGTCAAGTTTTGCCACATTTTGAAGAAGCCCCGACTGCACAAGTATTGCCCAATTTCGAAGAAGCCCCAGTAGGACAAGTTTTGCCAAATTTCGAGGATGCTCCAATTGGTCAAGTTTTACCACATTTTGAGGAAGCTCCAATTGGTCAAGTTTTGCCACATTTTGAAGAAGCCCCGACTGCACAAGTATTGCCCAATTTCGAAGAAGCCCCAGTAGGACAAATTTTGCCAAATTTCGAGGATGCTCCAATTGGTCAAGTTTTACCACATTTTGAGGAAGCTCCAATTGGTCAAGTTTTGCCACATTTTGAAGAAGCTCCAACTGCACAAGTTTTGCCTAATTTTGAAGAAGCCCCAATAGGACAAGTTTTGCCCCATTTTGAGGAAGCTCCAATTGGTCAAGTTTTGCCACATTTTGAGGAAGCTCCAACTGCACAAGTTTTGCCTAATTTTGAAGAAGCACCAATAGGACAAGTTTTGCCCCATTTCGAGGAAGCTCCAATAGGTCAAGTATTGCCACATTTTGAAGAAGCCCCATCTGCACAAGTATTGCCCAATTTCGAAGAAGCTCCAGTAGGACAAGTTTTGCCTAATTTCGAGGATGCTCCAATTGGTCAAGTTTTACCACATTTTGAGGAAGCTCCAATTGGTCAAGTTTTGCCACATTTTGAGGAAGCTCCAATTGGTCAAGTTTTACCACATTTTGAGGAAGCTCCAATTGGTCAAGTTTTGCCACATTTTGAAGAAGCCCCGATTGCACAAGTATTGCCCAATTTCGAAGAAGCTCCAGTAGGACAAGTTTTGCCTAATTTTGAGGATGCTCCAATTGGTCAAGTTTTACCACATTTTGAGGAAGCTCCAATTGGTCAAGTTTTGCCACATTTTGAAGAAGCCCCGACTGCACAAGTATTGCCCAATTTCGAAGAAGCCCCAGTAGGAGAAGTTTTGCCAAATTTCGAGGATGCTCCAATTGGTCAAGTTTTACCACATTTTGAGGAAGCTCCAATTGGTCAAGTTTTGCCACATTTTGAAGAAGCTCCAACTGCACAAGTTTTGCCTAATTTTGAAGAAGCCCCAATAGGACAAGTTTTGCCCCATTTCGAGGAAGCTCCAATAGGTCAAGTATTGCCACATTTTGAAGAAGCCCCATCTGCACAAGTATTGCCCAATTTCGAAGAAGCTCCAGTAGGACAAGTTTTGCCGCATTTCGAGGAAGCCCCAATTGGTCAAGTTTTACCACATTTTGAGGAAGCTCCAATTGGTCAAGTTTTGCCACATTTTGAAGAAGCCCCAACTGCGCAAGTATTGCCCAATTTCGAAGAAGCCCCAGTAGGACAAGTTTTGCCGAATTTCGAGGATGCTCCAATTGGTCAAGTTTTGCCACATTTTGAAGAAGCCCCGACTGCACAAGTATTGCCCAATTTCGAAGAAGCCCCAGTAGGACAAGTTTTGCCAAATTTCGAGGATGCTCCAATTGGTCAAGTTTTACCACATTTTGAGGAAGCTCCAATTGGTCAAGTTTTGCCACATTTTGAAGAAGCCCCGATTGCACAAGTATTGCCCAATTTCGAAGAAGCTCCAGTAGGACAAGTTTTGCCTAATTTTGAGGATGCTCCAATTGGTCAAGTTTTACCACATTTTGAGGAAGCTCCAATTGGTCAAGTTTTGCCACATTTTGAAGAAGCCCCGACTGCACAAGTATTGCCCAATTTCGAAGAAGCCCCAGTAGGAGAAGTTTTGCCAAATTTCGAGGATGCTCCAATTGGTCAAGTTTTACCACATTTTGAGGAAGCTCCAATTGGTCAAGTTTTGCCACATTTTGAAGAAGCTCCAACTGCACAAGTTTTGCCTAATTTTGAAGAAGCCCCAATAGGACAAGTTTTGCCCCATTTCGAGGAAGCTCCAATAGGTCAAGTATTGCCACATTTTGAAGAAGCCCCATCTGCACAAGTATTGCCCAATTTCGAAGAAGCTCCAGTAGGACAAGTTTTGCCGCATTTCGAGGAAGCCCCAATTGGTCAAGTTTTACCACATTTTGAGGAAGCTCCAATTGGTCAAGTTTTGCTACATTTTGAAGAAGCCCCAACTGCGCAAGTATTGCCCAATTTCGAAGAAGCCCCAGTAGGACAAGTTTTGCCGAATTTCGAGGATGCTCCAATTGGTCAAGTTTTGCCACATTTTGAAGAAGCCCCGACTGCACAAGTATTGCCCAATTTCGAAGAAGCCCCAGTAGGACAAGTTTTGCCAAATTTCGAGGATGCTCCAATTGGTCAAGTTTTACCACATTTTGAGGAAGCTCCAATTGGTCAAGTTTTGCCACATTTTGAAGAAGCCCCGACTGCACAAGTATTGCCCAATTTCGAAGAAGCCCCAGTAGGACAAATTTTGCCAAATTTCGAGGATGCTCCAATTGGTCAAGTTTTACCACATTTTGAGGAAGCTCCAATTGGTCAAGTTTTGCCACATTTTGAAGAAGCTCCAACTGCACAAGTTTTGCCTAATTTTGAAGAAGCCCCAATAGGAAAAGTTTTGCCCCATTTCGAGGAAGCTCCAATAGGTCAAGTATTGCCACATGTTGAAGAAGCCCCATCTGCACAAGTATTGCCCAATTTCGAAGAAGCTCCAGTAGGACAAGTTTTGCCGCATTTCGAGGAAGCCCCAATTGGTCAAGTTTTACCACATTTTGAGGAAGCTCCAATTGGTCAACTTTTGCCACATTTTGAAGAAGCCCCAACTGCGCAAGTATTGCCCAATTTCGAAGAAACCCCAGTAGGACAAGTTTTGCCGCATTTCGAGGAAGCCCCAATTGGTCAAGTTTTACCACATTTTGAGGAAGCTCCAATTGGTCAACTTTTGCCACATTTTGAAGAAGCCCCAACTGCGCAAGTATTGCCCAATTTCGAAGAAACCCCAGTAGGACAAGTTTTGCCGAATTTCGAGGAAGCTCCAATTGGTCAAGTTTTGCCACATTTTGAAGAAGCCCCGACTGCACAAGTATTGCCCAATTTCGAAGAAGCCCCAGTAGGGCAAGTTTTGCCGCATTTCGAGGAAGCTCCAATTGGTCAAGTTTTACCACATTTTGAGGAAACTCCAATTGGCCAAGTTTTGCCACATTTTGAAGAAGCTCCAACTGCACAAGTATTGCCCAATTTCGAAGAAGCCCCAGTAGGACAAGTTTTGCCGCATTTCGAGGAAGCTCCAGTTGGTCAAGTTTTGCCTCACTTTGAAGACTCCGTCTCCATTGGAAATCTTCCAAGTCTGAATTTAGTCAACCCATGTGATGCCGAACAAGACCAAAGCGAGAACTTGAGACCATGGATACCAGTTGCTTAAAATCTTAAAATACTATTTATGTAAATCGAAAAGTTTGCAACTTGTTGCTGACGAAATACAATAAAAGTTATGAAGTAAACATACATTGTTTCTGCTAATCCTCTGCATGGCCTAATAAAGATTGGTTTAATATATTAAAATTTTTGTAGTGAGGACAATCGTCTTTAAATGAAATGCACTATATTCCGCAAACAAGATAGCACTTGCCATATAAATTTTAAGTAATAAACTTAATCAGTGTTTTACAATGCAATATCAAACATTGCATTTTTACGAAAGAATAATTTTGTATAAAAGGCTAGTTTTGGGATTCAGGAGCATACAGTTCCACTAGGTTGTTCTGATAAACACCATGAAAATGTACCAAGTCGCTTTCTTAGGTTTGCTCTGTGTTGTTGGTAAGTAATGCAACTACTTCCTAAAGTAACCCTTAAATTAATTTCCAATTTGCTATATAGGGCTTAATGCCGCCTCCATCTCACTTATGCCAGCACCAATTGTGGTGCCGGAAGTGAACGAGATCATCGCAGAGACCAAACCCCTAGAGATTCCTTCTTTCAACGCTGGAGACCTCATCAGGCCATGGAAACCAGAGGTCAACGAGATCACCCCGGAACTTTTGCCCCTTCCAGTAGTTCCAGAGGTTGAGGAGCCATCCTTCAACGCTGGAGACTTGGTCAAGCCAGGCAACCCAGATATCCAGATCACCCCAGAAATCTTGCCCCTTCCAATCGCTCCGGAAGTAAACCCATGCGATCAACCATCCGACTTGGTCGTGGAACTGTTGCCAGCCCCAGAAGAGCCAATTGTTGCTGTACCACTCCCTGAGATCCTCCCAACACCAGAGGTCCTTCCAGCACCAGAACAACCAAAACCAGAGGTTCTCCCAGCTCCAGAACAGCCAAATGTTGCTGTACCACTCCCGGAGATCCTCCCAACTCCAGAGGTCCTTCCAGCTCCAGAACAACCAAAACCAGAGGTCCTTCCAGCTCCAGAAGAAGAAGTTGTCGATTGTGGCGACAATGAGGAATCCGTTGTTCCAGAGATCTCCATCTTGCCATCACCAATTGAGGTCCCACAGGTCAACGAGATCATCCCAGAACTCAGACCACTCCCAATTGATGTTAACCAATACCCAGCTGGTTATGACGGTAGCAACATCATCAGGAAATAAGCTGTGTATTTGGAATATAGGCTTTGCCGTTCGTTAATTTTGATTGATGCTATGTAGAGGTCAAAATGAAATAAATATCAATTGCATGTACATGTGTTTTTAATGATTGTTTTATACAATTCTGTAATTGCTCCTTAGTCCAAAGGTTATTCTTTACGAAGAATAACTGCATTGATTTGGAGTAACTGACAAAACAGCTTCACAGAAACATTTCTCTCAATGCTTAACGAAGTAAAATAATAACATTAACACCGAATCAAATCCAAACAGACAAAAGTTCCAATCTATGATAGATCATACCCTTTGGATTACAAAACAAGAATATGATGATGTTCTGTTTGCAAAAACAGAAGAAACAGATTAAAGATTATAGTAGTTTCTGAAGCAACACCAAACTCTGAATAACGTAAAAGGGCAATGAAAGTTTATCTCTAAGTTGAGGAAACAATGAATTCGGCTGTGTGTTAAAAGTTTTTCCAGAAACAGAGTTTCAGTTTTGATGCTGTTTTATCAGTTAGTCCGAATCAATGCAGTTATTCTTCGTAAAGAATAATCTTTGGACTAAGGACAAATTTTAGTTAAAAGAGAAGATGTAAAGAAATCCTGATACGACATTTATCTGCGTAAATTTACATTTTTAACATTAAGAGTCAAGACTACCAAGCACAAGTACCATTCATGAATTAATTAATGATGGCTGTTGCCAATATTTAATGTTACGTTATCAATTTCCATCCAAATTGAGGAATAATTGGATGATACCACTTTATATGATACCTCTTTCCTCGATACTGTTCGCCGTATTTATGGTATTGAATAAAACTCTGCGGTTCCAGGGTTATAGTATATACTTTCTTCCATTTTTTGAACCTCAGCCAGCATGTGGATACTTTTTAGCCGACATCCTTTATTTCCGGATCTAATTAATGGACCAGATCAGTGAATATAGAATAACCAACATGCGTCAAACCGTACACAATACGATACAATTTGAAAACAAAAACATACATACGATTTCAATTCATCTTTATTTATCACACTTGAACTATATTTCTAACAATTAGCTTAGAATCCACCGAAGAATTTCTTGAGGATGTTCCTACCATAGTGGTCGGCTAGGTGCTCGCTGACCTCAATTGGATGTGGTCTAACTTCTGGGATAATCTCGACGGTTTCGTTGCTATCCTCGCTTTCATTGGTGTCCTGGATTTCGTTGGTGTCCTGGATTTCGTTGGTGTCCTCGATTTCGTTGGTGTCCTCGATTTCCTTGGTATCGTCGATTTCATTGCTGTCAATGGACCTATCATTCTCTTCTTCTGGGCGTGCTGGGAGAACCTCAGGTCTTTGCTGTTCCGGAGCTGGAAGGATTTCTGGTGTTGGGAGGACCTCTGGGAGTGGTACAGCTACATTTGGCTGTTCTGGGGATGGAAGTATCTCTGGAAGTGGTACAGCTACGTTTGGCTGTTCTGGTGCTGGTAGAACTTCTGGTTTTGGTTGTTCTGGAGCTGGGAGAACCTCTGGTGTTGGGAGGATCTCAGGGAGTGGTACAGCTACATTCGGTTGTTCTGGTGCTGGGAGAATCTCTGGGGTTGGTTGCTCTGGAGCTGGGAGGACCTCTGGGAGTGGTACAGCTACATTTGGCTGTTCTGGAGCTGGGAGAATCTCTGGGAGTGGTACAACGACAATTGGTTGTTCTGGTGCTGGGAGAACCTCTGGGTTTGGTTGCTCTGGAGCTGGGAGGGTCTCTGGTGTTGGAAGGACCTCTGGGAGTGGCATAGCTACATTTGGCTGTTCTGGAGCTGGAAGAACTTCTGGTTTTGGTTGTTCTGGAGCTGGGAGGACCTCTGGTGTTGGGAGAATCTCAGGGAGTGGTACAGCTACATTTGGTTGTTCTGGAGCTGGGAGGACCTCTGGTGTTGGGAGGATCTCAGGGAGTGGTACAGCTACATTCGGTTGTTCTGGAGCTGGGAGGACCTCTGGTGTTGGGAGGATCTCAGGGAGTGGTACAGCTACATTTGGTTGTTCTGGTGCTGGGAGAACTTCTGGTTTTGGTTGTTCTGGAGCTGGGAGAACCTCTGGGTGTGGTACAGCTACATGTGGCTGTTCTGGAGCTGGGAGAACTTCTGGTTTTGGTTGTTCTGGGGCTGGGAGGACCTCTGGTGTTGGGAGAATCTCTGGAAGTGGTACAACGATGCTTGGTTGTTCTGGAGCTGGGAGAACCTCTGGGTTTGGTTGCTCTGGAGCTGGGAGGACCTCTGGTGTTGGGAGAATCTCAGGGAGTGGTGCAGCTACATTTGGTTGTTCTGGTGCTGGGAGAACCTCTGGGTTTGGTTGCTCTGGAGCTGGGAGGACCTCTGGTGTTGGAAGGACCTCTGGGAGTGGCACAGCTACATTTGGCTGTTCTGGAGCTGGAAGAACTTCCGGTTTTGGTTGTTCTGGAGCTGGGAGGACCTCTGGTGTTGGGAGAATCTCAGGGAGTGGTGCAGCTACATTTGGTTGTTCTGGTGCTGGGAGAACCTCTGGGTTTGGTTGCTCTGGAGCTGGGAGGACCTCTGGTGTTGGAAGGACCTCTGGGAGTGGTACAGCTACATTTGGCTGTTCTGGAGCTGGAAGAACTTCTGGTTTTGGTTGTTGTGGTGCTGGGAGGACCTCTGGTGTTGGGAGAATCTCAGGGAGTGGTACAACGATGCTTGGTTGTTCTGGGGCTGGGAGAATCTCTGGTGTTGGGAGGATCTCAGGGAGTGGTACAGCTACATTTGGTTGTTCTGGTGCTGGGAGAACCTCTGGGAGTGGTACAGCTACATTTGGCTGTTCTGGAGCTGGGAGAACTTCTGGTTTTGGTTGTTCTGGGGCTGGGAGGACCTCTGGTGTTGGGAGAATCTCTGGAAGTGGTACAACGATGCTTGGTTGTTCTGGGGCTGGGAGAACCTCTGGGTTTGGTTGCTCTGGAGCTGGGAGGACCTCTGGTGTTGGAAGGACCTCTGGGAGTGGCACAGCTACATTTGGCTGTTCTGGAGCTGGAAGAACTTCCGGTTTTGGTTGTTCTGGAGCTGGGAGAACCTCTGGTGTTGGGAGAATCTCAGGGAGTGGTACAGCCACATTTGGTTGTTCTGGTGCTGGGAGAACCTCTGGGTTTGGTTGCTCTGGAGCTGGGAGGACCTCTGGGAGTGGTACAGCTACATTTGGCTGTTCTGGAGCTGGAAGAACTTCTGGTTTTGGTTGTTCTGGAGCTGGGAGAACCTCTGGGAGTGGTACAGCTACATTTGGCTGTTCTGGAGCTGGGAGAACTTCTGGTTTTGGTTGTTCTGGGGCTGGGAGGACCTCTGGTGTTGGGAGAATCTCTGGGAGTGGTACAACGATGCTTGGTTGTTCTGGGGCTGGGAGAACCTCTGGTGTTGGGAGGATCTCTGGGAGTGGTACGACGATACTTGGCTGCTCTGGGGCAGGGAGAACCTCCGGGATTGGTTGCTCTGGAGCTGGGAGGACCTCTGGCGTTGGAAGGATCTCTGGGAGTGGCACAGCTACATTTGGCTGTTCTGGAGCTGGGAGCACTTCTGGTTTTGGTTGTTCTGGAGCTGGGAGGACCTCTGGTGTTGGGAGGATCTCCGGGAGTGGTACAACGATAGTTGGCTGCTCTGGTGCTGGGAGAACCTCTGGTTTTGGTTGCTCTGGAGCTGGGAGAAGCTCTGGTGTTGGGAGGATCTCCGGGAGTGGTACAGCAACATTTGGCTCTTCTGGAGCTGGGAGAACTTCTGGTTGCGGTTGTTCCGGAGCTGGGAGAACCTCTGGTGTTGGCAGAATCTCTGGGAGTGGCACAGCTACATTTGGCTGTTCTGGAGCTGGGAGAACTTCAGGTTTTGGTTGTTCTGGAGCTGGCAGGACTTCCGGTGTTGGGAGGATCTCTGGGAGTGGTACTGCTACATTTGGCTGTTCTGGAGGTGGGAGCACTTCTGGTTCTGGTTGTCCTGGAGCTGGGAGGACCTCTGGTATTGGTTGCTCTGGAGCTGGAAGTACCTCTGGTGTTGGCAAGATCTCTGGAAGTGGTACAACTATATTTGGCTGCTCTGGGGCTGGGAGAACCTCTGGCTTTGGTTGCTCTGGAACTGGGAGCACCTCTGGTGATGGAAGAATCTCTGGGAGTGGTACGACAATGCTTGGCTGCTCTGGAGCTGGAAGCACCTCTGGTGTTGGGAGAATCTCTGGGAGTGGTACAACTACAGTTGGCTCTTCTGGGGCTGGGAGAACCTCTGGATTTGGCTGCTCTGGAGCTGGTAGCACCTCTGGTGTTGGGAGTATCTCTGGGAGTGGTACAACTACAGTTGGCTCTTCTGGGGCTGGGAGAACCTCTGGATTTGGTTGCTCTGGAGCTGGTAGCACCTCTGGTGTTGGGAGGATCTCTGGGAGTGGTACAACTACAGTTGGCTCTTCTGGGGCTGGGAGAACCTCTGGGTTTGGTTGCTCTGGAGCTGGTAGCACCTCTGGTGTTGGGAGGATCTCTGGGAGTGGTACAACTACAGTTGGCTCTTCTGGGGCTGGGAGAACCTCTGGATTTGGTTGCTCTGGAGCTGGTAGCACCTCTGGTGTTGGGAGGATCTCTGGGAGTGGTACAACTACAGTTGGCTCTTCTGGGGCTGGGAGAACCTCTGGATTTGGTTGCTCTGGAGCTGGTAGCACCTCTGGTGTTGGGAGGATCTCTGGGAGTGGTACAACTACACTTGGCTCTTCTGGAGCTGGAAGGACTTCTGGTGTGGGTAGGATCTCTGGGAGTGGTGCAGCTACATTGGGCTCTTCTGGAGCTGGAAGAACCTCTGGTTTTGGTTGTTCTGGAGCTGGCTTGACTAAGTCACCAGCATTGAAGGATGGCTCCACAACCTCTGGAGCTACTGGAAGGGGTAAGACTTCCGGAGTAATCTCTGTGGCCTGTGGGTTCCATGGCTTGATGAGATCTCCAACGGCGAAAGAAGGAATCCGTTGGGGTTTGGTCTCTGCGATGATCTCGTTCACTTCCGGCACCACAATTGGTGCTGGCTTAAGTGAGATGGAGGCGGCATTAAGCCCTAATAGCAAAAATGGTAATAAATTTAAGGGTTACTTTAAGAAATAGTTTGCATTACTTACCGACAACACAGAGCAAACCGAAGAAAGCGACTTGGTACATTTTCGACGTGTTTGTGAGAACAACTGACGTCGAACTGTATGGTCCTGACACACAAAACACGCGTTTTATACAATTGAAATTTAGAAAAATGTCCTATTTGATAAAAACTGATTTACGTACAAAAAGTATTCCACTGTAAGATAATTATAGTTTATAACGTGAAGTAATATATCGTTGTCTTTACTATAATAGATGCAACATAGTGGGTAAACAGTAATGTTTGCATAGTTATTGTTCGGCTTAATAAAGCTGTTGTAATTCACGGAATTCACTGTATTTACAATATTACGAATACTAAGGATGTTAACAAAAAAAACATGGAAGTATGTCGTCATAAGATGCTGTAAGAATACAGTACAAAAAAATGCAAGTAAATTATTAGCTCCATTGTTTCTTATAATTTAGAGAAGAAGGGTTATCTTATGATCTAACGAAAGTAAGCGGGTAACGAGAAGTTCTGTTATTGAAAGATTAAGATGTATTATTACTATTTTAATGTTAAAGGAATATAATTAATGTTTCCGGCGACAGTTTCTGTTAATGCGCAATGAAGATTTTTGATCATTATGTTCTGCTTTCATGATCATCGACCATGCAAAAAACTGAAAATATTAATAAGCTGTTGTCGTGAATATCTCCGGGAATATCAGTTTTTCAGCAATGGCAACAGTTTTCAAAAATATAGTCGATAGAAATTTACGGTAAACTAGTAGTGCTGTGGACCGTGGAAATCGACAGATCGCAGATGTAAACTGTCCAACGAAGTTGGTACCTTTTAAGGATTGCCTAGTAAAAATAAAAGTATTCCCTGACCATTTATGTTTTGAAAAAGCAGGTATGAATTTGATTGCTTGTATCTCCGCCATTTTTCAATGTTTTTAGTTGTGGTTGTAGTTTGCAATTATGGTATGTACTATTGTCTAGTACTTGTTGTAAGATGCTTTTCAAACGTCGCTTAGTTAAATTATAAAAAATACAAACTATTAATTTTCTGGTAACAAAATATAGACGTATGAGCCCAAATCCCAGCAATATTGCAAAAAATTACATCTAAAACATTAAATTTTTATACCAGTATTAAATGTAAATACCTTCCATCTATCAAGATAAAGGACATGCTATAATTTGTGTGGTACATAGATGTATAATATCGCAAATAAAAAATAAATCAAACATAATATAGGTAAATACCTATGAACAAACATTTCTTAATAGAAAATTTATTAAAAAATTCAAATTAGTTATTTTTGTTCGACAACTATTTGTTTTAAGATTTTTGATCATATCAGAGATATATTTGTATTTAATTAATATTTATTTATTAATTAATTTTATATATAGCATGATAAAGTCATATGCCTGGCCACATCAGATTATTATACAGGCTGTCTCAACAGTGCGATTTCGGAAGATTGTACCTCTGTTAATGAAGATATTTTAAAACTGATTTCACTCATATATACAGAACTCCGAGGCGCACATTTCAAAATTATTATCGTGTATACAGGGTGTTCCATAAGGTAGTACCAACCAAAGCTTAAGTATTTTTAAAATGGAACAACCTATATTTCGGCACAATTTTGAATTCCTCGCTAAATTTTACGCCAATGAAACATAACATTACCTACACTAAACTTTATACTTTTTGATTTATTGGCATTTTTATGGAAAAACAGCAGAATATCTCAATACCTGTTTTTAATTTTATCGCGCACGCTTTGATTTTGATTGAGTAAGAGGCGTTCTATTAGCGTGGTTACCTACCATATGCAAATTGTGTACAGGGTGGTCAAAATCTGCAACAAAATTAGCAAACAGTTTTTCCTTAGAAATTTATTACTTTATCATACGCAGTATGTAAAGTATTGTAATCGTGCCGAAAAAAAAATTGAGATTTTTGCGGAAATAGGTCTTTATGGGTCCCCTGAACATTTTTGACCAAGGTCCAAAAAAATGTCTGTGTGTGTGTGTGTGTGTGTGTGTGTGTGTGTGTGTGTGTGTGTGTGTGTGTGTGTGTGTGTATGTATGTCTGTGTGTGTGTAAACGATTTTTGTGGCGACGATTCCGGAGAAACTACTAAAGGTATCGCGACGAAAGTTCATATTTAGAAGTTTTATGACCAAACTTAGAGCTGATAAGCTTTTGGTTCAAAAGGGTCCAAAGGAACCGGCTATTTACTCTTAGCATTTTTCAACGATTTTGCAAATGAGCCGTCATTTCTGTAATTTCATCAAAATAGATAAATAATATATTAAAGTAGAGGAAATTTTGTATAATTTATGTCTATAACATTTAATGGTAAAATTAATAGTTTAGCTGCAGGAGCAAATTCAATTTGATCGAAATCGTGTCTACATTAATACTAGGTGCCCAGGATATTTTGAAGTTTTTGACAGTATTTGGAACGTCAGCGTTTGCGAAACGTCAATTCAACACGCAAATGAATGGAGAATTGCCATGAGGAGCTAGGTGAAACAATATTGAAAAACAATATTTCGAGTGCGGATAGCAATGTTATGTTTTCGAGAATAAATATACAAGAAAGATTGTAATGGTATGTTAACCTTAAAACTTTGGAATATTGGGCATAATTATTTATGAACTTTTGTAGTTAGCACTGAAGACGGCGTAAAACTCGAAAATATAGTATGCTAGAAGCCAATATAATATATTAATCATCAGAACCAGAACCTTTTTACTTTATCATCCGTTGTATGACAACAGTCCATATTTAGAAGCTTTCTGTTGAACCAAGGGTCCAAAGGAACTGGCGGTTTAGTCTTAGCATTTTTGAAAGATATTGCAAATAAGCCGCTATATCTGGAATTTCGTCGAAATAGTAAAATAATAAATTAAAGTAGAGGAAATCTGAATAATTTGACTGACATTTTTTGGTAAAATTAATAGTTTAGCTACATGAGCAAATTCTATTTCATCGAGATCGCTCGTACTGCATATAAACTAGTTAGCCAGGATTTGTCAGATATTGTGATTCTAATGACAGTAGGTAGTGTCAAATGCTGATGTTTTCACATTACCTACTGTAAATATAATCAAAATGTCTCTAGTCTAGTACTGGTAGTACTGGTAGATCAAATAGAATCTCATGCAGCTTGTGATGCTCCAAAAAAAAAAAATTCCAATCCAAAATCACCTACCTTGGTCGACGCCTTAAACCTCCCTGCCAGCTCAGTGAAGACGGGATGGGTACAATAAAAAAATGAGCGCCACGTAATTTAAAAGGTGTGGGCGTCGGTGTAATTACGAACACGATGACAAAAAAATATATCAATAAAGGTATATGGGAAACGGTAGGAAATTATTAAATTAGAAAAAGCACAATCGTAGTTCGAGTTCGACAATTTATTGACAACAAGGTCAAAATACCAAAAGGTAACTATACAAAAAAAAAAATCTACAATAAATTTCAATTAGTAAAGTTGCCAACACTAACAACTGGATTAAATGGAAAGAATTAAATAATCTAAACAATCAACGAGGAAAAAAAAATATATAGGTACGGCAATGGCACCAAAAATAAATATGTAATATAATATCCAAGATAGAAATATTTCTCATGTAATAAATACCATGTAATATGAATAAGTAAATACAATAATAAAAAAACCTTTGCAGAGTAACCCCGATACAAAACAAATAAAAAGAAAATGTATCAAAGATGGAATATTAATGCAAAAAAAAAATAATAATAAAACTTGAATAAATTACTATTTATCAAACAGCGTTAGACCTCCTTATCCTTTATGGACACGGATTAAAATAATTTAATAAAGTATGAGATGATGAGGTAAAAAGATATTAAATACGACAAACTTTGGTGTCTTAAACAACCACAAAAAAAATAATTAAATATTTATTAAGGGAATAATAAAAACCGTTGCTGATTAGGCCTAGTCAGAATAGTAATTAATATACCAGTATGGTATAATTACTGGTTCTATATTCCGTACAATACAAAAGAAAAATTTAATGAATTGCTGATAAAAAAACGTGACTAATAAAGGCAAAAAAAAAATAGACGTAGATACATAAAATCAAAATTACGGCGTTCTGTTTTCACAAATACAAAAGTTCTGTCGAAGCTAACCTGTATTATCTTCTTTTCCAAAAACGGAAGCTGCTGCACATTCCTTTCCTCGAAGGTCGAAGACACGTGGTTGACCGGTGGTTGGTTCTTGCAGAAAAAAAGACTCAATTGACTCTTTGGATGGTTGGTCTGGTTTTCTGGGTGTAATTAGTGAAATCCTGGACGTAGGTATGCTGTTCCAATAGGTACACCACGTGTAGGAAGCTTATGACGCAATAGATCTTAACCCAGCCACAGTTACAGTCAATTACAATCGGTCCCCGTACGAGAAAAGCCTAGATAAATACCCAAATTTGCAATCAGTTCGGATCCAAAAAGTATAAAAATTAAAAGAGGCCTACCTTCAGTTTTTAAACGGCTTGTAAAGTTGCGTTAGGAGAGTTTTCAAAACCGGCAAAAAGCCGTGCGTGGTGAACTCCAACAATAGTTCAATTAAACACGCGTAGTGTAAAACGAATGGTGACAGATCCCAATAAAGGTGAGGAGTTTGATTACTAAATTCCAAATATTCAACCAAAAATCAAAACTACCTCTAACCAAACGCGATACTAACTCTGCTAACGTAAATTCGTTGTTCACTTCTTGAAATTGGAACGGAAAAGAGACCGATAATGGGCAAGGGGTTAAATTTATAAACATTTTCCTCAATAAAAACTAGTTCCCGTGTAGAATATTCTAGAACAAGACTCAAAATCGAAACGTTCAAATAATATATTTTAAATCTTTAATTCTGAAGGAATAAGAGCGAGAAAAAAAAAATGAAAATAATACCAGAGCTATTTGAGGACCTGTAGATCGAACAGACTGCAAATTATAGTTGAAAAATTAACAAAACTAAACTTATTAAAATAAGTAAATATCAAATAAAATTACACCAGGCGCCATCCAAGAGTCAAAAGTGGAACCATACCAAACTCACCAAAACAGAACCCCACCAGTCAGTACGGTCTCCAACCTATTCAGAAATATAAACAAAAGCAACCGACTAAAAATATCTAATTTAACAGCATATTCCAACAATAAAACAAAACAAAAATATACCTCGGCTACTCTGCAAAATATGGACGTGACAAATCCCCCCCAAGTTAAATGTAAACTACAAGTTTACGAGACAAAATTTAAGTTATGAACAATTATAATAACAAAATGTACAATAAAAAGGTCGAACTCGAATGAAGACTAAAAAGAAATTAAAGATAGTTACGCAAATCATAAAGAAATAAATATACATAAGGATTTTAAGGATAGAGGATTCTCTACTGAACTGACTCCACGGAGCGATGACAACGTTCTGGATAAGGCCGTCTCGTTCATGGGGTTCTTACCCAACGCCGATTTTACGGTAGTCCTATTCTATGCCCGGAACCACAGGGCAAAGTATCCTTATTCAAAGAGATCGTTCGATTGGTAGGCCTTTAGATCTTTCGCGTGCCAAACTCCGCTGTATTTCTTATTCTCCGACTTCTCGAGTTCGTATGTCCAAGGAGACACTCTGCTAATTATGACGTAGGGTCCTACGTATTTTGGTGCGAGTTTAGCCGCAAAATCTTTCGACGCGTCGGACAAGACATAGTTTCGTTTGAGGACCAATTGGCCCACCGTAAACCCGTCGTGACGCCTCCTTAGATCGTAGTGAGACTTATGTTCTTGTCCCTTTCTCCTTAGACGATCCGTCACATACTTGGTGATCCTTTCATATAGAGCCATACGTTTCTCACCATCCGCCGGCTCCTCCACCGAAGGGACCCTCAATCCATCTCTCTTCACAATCATTTCCCTACCGAAATTTATGAAGTAAGGCGTCATTCCGGTACTCTCGTGTTTAGCAGTCCTAGCCGCACACCCTAACTTAGCTAGATGGTTTGCCCAGTCCTTGTGATTATCCTTGACATAGCTGGACAACATCGTTTTGAGTACTCGATTCAAGCGTTCGACGGGATTCGCCTGGGGGTGGTAGAGGGCATTATATTTTATCCGGATGTCATACTCGTTAGCCAACCTCACAAACTCCTTCCCTCGGTATTGTACCCCGTTGTCACAAATGATAGTGTGAGGGACTCCAAACACCATTAGAACGTGCTCTTCTATGTGTTTGACAACCAGGTTAGCGGTAGCTGCGCGTAGGGGAAAGAACAAAGGAAATTTGCTAAAACAATCCATCACGACTAAGATGAATCGGTACCCCTGGTGAGACCGTGGCAACGGCCCAACCAAATCGGTGGTAATAATCTCCCATGGTTTATTGGGCACGCTAGTCGGAATCATTAAGCCCGCTGGTCGTTTTTGCTCCACCTTATGCTTTTGGCATATGATACATTTCTTGACATATCCAGCAATATCTATGCGCATTTTTGGCCAATAGTAATCTTGTGAAATTCTTGCGAAGGTCTTCGAGACTCCCATATGTCCGGCAGTAGGTTCGTCATGAAACCGTTTGAGGATACCCGGCTTCTCTCCTCGTGCAATCACTCTGCGCCATCGCTGGGTTTCGTCAACAGGCCCGTCCCTCAGGAGCTTGAAGAGGTTTCCGTCCTGGACTCTCCACTGCGGGTAAGACAGGGGGTTCTGTGCCACTTTCCTAACCATTCCCGCATACCATACGTCATTGCCGGGATCAATTGCAGTTACTGACTCTAGTTTTACACTACGACTCAAGACGTCTGGTACGACATTATCCCGGCCTTTACGATGGATTACGTCAAAGTCGTACTGTTGGAGGCGTAGATTCCACCGGGCTATACGTCCGTTTGAGTCCTTTAGTTTGAGGAGCCACAAGAGTGAGTGATGGTCCGTGATGACTGTAAATCGGACGCCCTCCAAATACGGTCTAAGCTTCTCTACACTCCAAATCACCGCTAAGCATTCGCGTTCCGTTGTAGTATAGTTCCGCTCGGCCTTATTCAGGGTTCTGCTAAGGTAACAGATGACTCTCTCTCCCGCGTCTGGATCCTGTTGGGTCAGCACAGCCCCAAGTCCGTAGGCGGAGGCGTCGGTCTGTACACAAAATGGCAGCGAGAAATCGGGGCAGCTTAATATGGGTGCCGACACCAGGCAGTCCTTGATTTTATTAAAGGAATCCTCACTGTCCTCACTCCAACTGAAAACCTTGTTCTTTTTAAGCAAGTTGGTCATAGGTGCAATTATGGTAGAAAAGTCAGGTATGAAACGTCGGTACCATGATGCCACCCCCAATGTTCGGCGCACCTCTCTGACATTCCTCGGCGCTTCCATCCGGACAATGGCAGAGACCTTTTCCGGGTCCACCAAAAGACCGTTCCGGTTGACCACATAACCTAGATATCTCAACTCAGATCTACCGAAGTTGCATTTCTCTGCATTGAGGGTGAGGTTAGCATCCCCCAGCCTGGTAAATACCTTCTCGAGAACCTCCAGATGCTGGTCAAAACTTTGGGTGACTATGATTATGTCGTCGAGGTAACAGAAGCAGCATGGCTCCAAGTCGGCTCCCAAAACACTATCGATGAGTCGTTGCCAGGTACTTGGGGAATTGTGCAATCCAAACGGCATTCTCCTAAACTGGAAGAGACCCCTATTCGGGATCGTAAAGGCAGTGTACTTCCTGGACTCATGCTCCACCGGAATCTGAAAATACGCACTTCTGATGTCCAGGGAAGTCATAAATCTCGCATCGCGCAGTCTGTCCAGTATACTGGATATGTATGGGAGTGGGTATGCATCTTTCTCTGACACGGCATTCAGTCTACGATAGTCCACACAAAAACGGTAAGACCCATCCTTCTTGGGGACCATCACAATCGGTGATGACCAAGGGCTCTTTGATGGTTCTATGACTTCTTTATCCAGCATGTCCTGCAGTTCTGCGTCTATGTGTTTCTGCATTGCAGGTGATACTGGGTAATACCGCTGTTTGATCGGTTGAGCGTCCGTACGAATTGTGTGTTCAACTAAGTTTGTACAGCCTAGTTCTGTCCGCATCAGTCGCTGATGTCGCAACTTCAAAGTTTCGAGTCTACTGCGTTGATCAGTGGATAGTTCATCGTGTGTTTGTAGGCCGCAGATGTGGCACGATGGTTCTTTTACAAATGCCCACTCGTCACTCCTTAGGTTAGGAACTATTCCCATCGATCTCCAGAAATCTGCTCCCAAGATCAATGGTTGCGGCAAGCTGGGAATTACCAATATGTTGATAACTCGAACTCTATCCTTTAGTCGAACTGGTACTGAGATATATCCGATGCTTGTGCAGGTCTCTCCATTCGCAACGGTACAGGTTACCCGACGGTCTTGTAGGGTGATATTTAGTCCTTCAAATCTAGCCCAACCTTCTCCTCCCATAACCGTCCTGCTGGCTCCAGAGTCCAACAGTCCCAAGAACTCACATCCCAGGATATCAACTCGAAGGTATGGTCGTTCGTCGGTTCCGGCGTGCTCTAAAATAAAACTCAGCCTGACCGCATTCTCTGCGTATAAGATGTTGATATTGGTGTCCGGTTTTAAGCGTGTATTCCCCATTGCCGGACTACTTAATGAGCGCCTTTGCCGTTTCCCGACATGGGTTGTCTATTGCATCCTGGACATGTTCTGGTGGTATAGCCGGGCTTGAAACATCGGTAGCAATGCAGGTTTTTTGCTTCCTTACAGTCCTGCACCTTGTGTCCTATTCTCCCACAATTGAAACAACCTCCTCGTTCCACCTGAGTCGATACCGCCTCAACGACCGCCACCCCATCATCAGAGTAGGTCGGATCAATGCTCAGGTAGGCCAGATCGCCAGCAAAATCAGTTGCCCTCCTTGATGGCGGCCGATACTCCTCCATACGAATCTTCTTAGCCTCAATTCGCCGACCCAAGTCCAGAAGCTTATCTAGCGTGTCGATTTTCTCAAGTCCCAACTGACCCTGATAGAACGGCGTAATGTTTCGAAGTGCTATGCTGACTAGGGTTGATTCGGGCACGTTGGTTGTAAGTCGAGTCGCCATGTTCCTAATTACCGCTAGATAGATCCCCATTGGTTCGTTAGGCCCCTGTGTTCTTCTCTTCAGCTCGTCGAAGAGACGATCGTTATAGTCTGCAGGCAAGAACTGTTCCTTCAAACTACTTACTAATGAAGGCCAATCATGTATGTCCTTCCGCACGGATCTGTACCACACCAGCGCTATGTCGGAGAAGAGTTCTATCGCCGAATCATACAACTGCCGTTGCGGGACTCTTCTCGAAGTGGCCAGCTCTTCCACCCGTTCTAGAAAGGCACTCAACGACAAATCATTTGGCCTTCCGGTGAATTTCAGTCCCCACTTTACGATCGGTACTGCTTTGGTATTAGGTCGGTCCCAGTCTCTTGGAAGAGAAGCTCCACCAGCGTTTGAGACAATCTCGTCATCATCCGATGCCGAACTGACCTCTCCGGAGCCGTCTCGTTGTAGACTCAACTCCACGGGAGTACTGTGCAGTATGGTGGATCGCCTGAGCACCTTAAGTCGTTTACTGAGGTCACTTGCCAAAGCAAGCGCTGAAGCCAGCAACTCGGATCTCTCCAACTTTTCCTCAGCCGTAACTGCCAGTGCACGCTCAATCCGTCCCAGAGTATGTGCCATCTTTGACTCAATCTTCAGATAGTCTCCGTCAGCAGACGTTCCAGTAAATACGGATATCAAGTTTTCGATCTCCGAAATCTTCGTCCTGACAGCTGTGGCATCCTCTTCGAAGGCATATGGGTATTCGGGGTGAGTCAATCCTTGACCCTCACTCTCCAACTTTAGCAAGTTTGACAAGGCCTTTCGCATCTTTTCGACCGTGTCCGCAGATAGTCCACGCACCGTCATCTCGTACTTGAGTTCATCGGCCACCAACCGGTTGATCCTAATTTTTCGGGACATCGCAAATTAACAAAAAAAGGAAATCCAATTCCAAAAATTTTCTCCAAATAATCCTCCAAGCCTCCTTCCAACTTCTGGCCCCACGTTGGGCGCCACTTGTGATGCTCCAAAAAAAAAAATTCCAATCCAAAATCACCTACCTTGGTCGACGCCTTAAACCTCCCTGCCAGCTCAGTGAAGACGGGATGGGTACAATAAAAAAATGAGCGCCACGTAATTTAAAAGGTGTGGGCGTCGGTGTAATTACGAACACGATGACAAAAAAATATATCAATAAAGGTATATGGGAAACGGTAGGAAATTATTAAATTAGAAAAAGCACAATCGTAGTTCGAGTTCGACAATTTATTGACAACAAGGTCAAAATACCAAAAGGTAACTATACAAAAAAAAAAATCTACAATAAATTTCAATTAGTAAAGTTGCCAACACTAGCAACTGGATTAAATGGAAAGAATTAAATAATCTAAACAATCAACGAGGAAAAAAAAATATATAGGTACGGCAATGGCACCAAAAATAAATATGTAATATAATATCCAAGATAGAAATATTTCTCATGTAATAAATACCATGTAATATGAATAAGTAAATACAATAATAAAAAAACCTTTGCAGAGTAACCCCGATACAAAACAAATAAAAAGAAAATGTATCAAAGATGGAATATTAATGCAAAAAAAAAATAATAATAAAACTTGAATAAATTACTATTTATCAAACAGCGTTAGACCTCCTTATCCTTTATGGACACGGATTAAAATAATTTAATAAAGTATGAGATGATGAGGTAAAAAGATATTAAATACGACAAACTTTGGTGTCTTAAACAACCACAAAAAAAATAATTAAATATTTATTAAGGGAATAATAAAAACCGTTGCTGATTAGGCCTAGTCAGAATAGTAATTAATATACCAGTATGGTATAATTACTGGTTCTATATTCCGTACAATACAAAAGAAAAATTTAATGAATTGCTGATAAAAAAACGTGACTAATAAAGGCAAAAAAAAAATAGACGTAGATACATAAAATCAAAATTACGGCGTTCTGTTTTCACAAATACAAAAGTTCTGTCGAAGCTAACCTGTATTATCTTCTTTTCCAAAAACGGAAGCTGCTGCACATTCCTTTCCTCGAAGGTCGAAGACACGTGGTTGACCGGTGGTTGGTTCTTGCAGAAAAAAAGACTCAATTGACTCTTTGGATGGTTGGTCTGGTTTTCTGGGTGTAATTAGTGAAATCCTGGACGTAGGTATGCTGTTCCAATAGGTACACCACGTGTAGGAAGCTTATGACGCAATAGATCTTAACCCAGCCACAGTTACAGTCAATTACAATCGGTCCCCGTACGAGAAAAGCCTAGATAAATACCCAAATTTGCAATCAGTTCGGATCCAAAAAGTATAAAAATTAAAAGAGGCCTACCTTCAGTTTTTAAACGGCTTGTAAAGTTGCGTTAGGAGAGTTTTCAAAACCGGCAAAAAGCCGTGCGTGGTGAACTCCAACAATAGTTCAATTAAACACGCGTAGTGTAAAACGAATGGTGACAGATCCCAATAAAGGTGAGGAGTTTGATTACTAAATTCCAAATATTCAACCAAAAATCAAAACTACCTCTAACCAAACGCGATACTAACTCTGCTAACGTAAATTCGTTGTTCACTTCTTGAAATTGGAACGGAAAAGAGACCGATAATGGGCAAGGGGTTAAATTTATAAACATTTTCCTCAATAAAAACTAGTTCCCGTGTAGAATATTCTAGAACAAGACTCAAAATCGAAACGTTCAAATAATATATTTTAAATCTTTAATTCTGAAGGAATAAGAGCGAGAAAAAAAAAATGAAAATAATACCAGAGCTATTTGAGGACCTGTAGATCGAACAGACTGCAAATTATAGTTGAAAAATTAACAAAACTAAACTTATTAAAATAAGTAAATATCAAATAAAATTACACCAGGCGCCATCCAAGAGTCAAAAGTGGAACCATACCAAACTCACCAAAACAGAACCCCACCAGTCAGTACGGTCTCCAACCTATTCAGAAATATAAACAAAAGCAACCGACTAAAAATATCTAATTTAACAGCATATTCCAACAATAAAACAAAACAAAAATATACCTCGGCTACTCTGCAAAATATGGACGTGACAAGCTACACTATTAATTTTATATATGGTATGATAAAGTCATGTGTCTGGCCACATCAGATTTTTTTTTTAAATGGAACGCCGTTATCTAATTAATTTTTTGGATTCTACGCATCGTTGTGCACAAAAAAGTACTAGTACACACTAGTGCTAAAATAAACCATTGCAGAGTTAACTAGACTTCTTCATAAAAAAATCGATTTTGCTATCAATAACTGCTTCTAGACCTACATTAACTATTAAACCAGCTAAGTATTCACCTAAAGTACTGTTTTCTCGAATCATTTTATCTTACTTTTAATAAAATAAAACATTTTAGCGCATCTGCAATTTAATATTATAATTTGAAATAAAATTTTACTTATACCCCGTAGGCTATGAAAAACTGTGCTAAACAAGTTATTCAGTGGTTAGTCAATGGTGGTGATATTGTTAGGGTTGTTAAGTTAGATTTGCATAATTTTGGGAAATATGGCGAACTTTTCCCAGGAGGAACTAATCGACATGGTGTGGGTTTTGGCGAATGCAACAAAAATGCTTTTTTTCTACTTTGCGTTCGTTATAAATTCATAGCGAAACCGCTTTCGGTGTCGTTATGAAAACACTAGATCACTAACTTTGAGTAACTTATAGTTTTCCAAGATTGATGCCATTGATGTCAAGTATCAAATGATGCTGACATCTCAATCGCTATTGGCTTGCCTCAATCGTATTTCGTAGTTTTACGATAACTACCAACTGTTGAATATAAAAACTACTCTAGATTGTAAGATGACAGTCACAAATTTTGAAATCTATGTAAAATTAATGTCGCAAAGTATAAAAAATAGTATATAACACTCGTTTTATAAGACGTATTGACGCACTCGTTCCAACTCGTGCGCCAACTTTTGTCTTATTAAACTTGTATTATAATATACTATATTGGCAAGTAGAGTTGACAGATATCACTGACAGATACCTTAATAACTTCATTGGCACAGTTATTCACAGCCTACAAGGTATAAGTAAAATTTTATTGCAAATTATACCTTCAAATTGCAGATGTAATAAAATGTTTTATTTTATTAAAAAAATATGAAATTATGCGAGAACACAGTACTTTAGGTAAATACTTAACTGGTTTAATTGTTAATGTAGGTGTAGAAGCACTTATAGATAGAAAAATCGGTTTTTTTATTAAGATGACTAGTTATCCCAGCAATTGTTTATTTTAGCACTAGTGTGTACTAGTATTTTTGTGAGCATAACGATGTTATTTTTCACTGGCGTGAAAACTAAGCGAGGAATTCAAAATTGTGCCGAAATGTAGGTTGTTTCATTTAAAAACAAGTTTGTGTTGGTACTACCTTATGGAACACTCTGTATACACGTTAATAATGTTAGAATGTGCGCCTCGGCGTTCTGTATATATGAGTGAAATCAGTTTTAAAATATCTTCATTAACAGAGGCGAAATCTTCCGAGATCGCACTGTTGAGACACCTGTAGATAATCTTAGCAATAACTTAAGTAATTCATATTTTCTTTTTCATATAACGATAAAAATCATGAGATTATTGAAGGGCTATAGGTCAATACTTATAAGGTGGCCAATTGTCCTTCTTTAGGAGGGCCGTCAGCCTCGTTGTTAACTCAGCAAAAATATTCATATAAACTTATTCGTTTGTTCATGTCTTTATTCAAATTATTGGTTTATTTAGCTAAGTTACTTCAGTCATTTAATTTTTATTGTTTTAAGAGTGTTCTCTTTTCGTTTCTGCATTGTTTGATATGCATTTTATTTATATGAAACGTTTTATTAAGAATGATAACTGCTTTGAATTATATCGAAGTTACATCCGAAATATCAGCAAAGAAACGAGAAAAAGAAAATATATAAAATATAATATATAGTGCATAATATATTCAGATGGGATTATTCATCATAACTATATTCAAAGCTAATATTATTTATTTTTATCGAATTGCTACTACCCAGAGTTTGATACTTTCTACTCTTCCCGACAACCAGATTGGTTCTGAGATAATCGTGCAATTATGTGAACCAGACAAGTTATCTACTTATTGCGAGGAAAATTTTCACGCAACGTCCTATGGTATAGCGATCTGCTCAACAAACTACAATAGTTTTACTTGGGTATTATAAGAAAAACATAAATATTTTGTTTTTATAAAAAAATTATTTCTTGTTTTAAATCAAAATTATGTTTTGATTTGCCTCCATGTAAGCAAAAATAACAATAACAAAAACAATATCGTAAACTCCCAAGTACAAATTAAATTAATTGTTCGGAATATTCAATTAAAAATCGAAACAATACAATCAATACCACTTTTATGACTTTTATAGCGTAGGTAATCCTCCATTGTTTTAAATTAAAAGAGTACCCACACCAGCTAGCAACGCACAGAAAGAAAGTAATATGTTGAAACTCGGCCTAATTCTTGCGCTAATATGCGTTTCAAGTAAGAAACTTCAACAATCTAAGACAATAAAATTGTAATTTTAAAACTCGTAGGGCTACAAGCAATGGAACTGCAAGGCATGAGAATATCTGGAGCTTACATCCCAATCGAAAAAGACGAACCAGGGAATACAGAATCACCGTTAGACAATGAAATCGTACCACCATCACAACTAACGAGAGAGGAGACACCTTTTGGTGGTAGTACTGTTCCAAAAGATCTAAGAGACTTCGTCACTCGGTTCATGCCTTTTATATCAGACAAGAATTTCAACCCGAAGAAACTCCAGAAAACAAAGACGGGAAAGAAGAAGCCAAGGAAAATGACGCAAGTGAAATCGTCAGAACCTATTGAAACTTTCATAGGGGAATCTCCTGAATCTCGGTTTGGCTCGGTTTTGGACATGCTTGCGCCGGCATTTCTCGAAGCAAAACCAGAAGCCAACCCAACACCTATTCCCGCCTATCCCAAACCGACGAGGACGCGTAAACCCCAATCACCATTTAGTTTCGGAAACATCGTCCGTACTGTTATGCCTTTCTTCACCAATACCAACCCATTATCCCAATTCATGTCCATGTTCGGCGAGCCTACCCCAACCCCAAAGCCAACGAAACCAACCCCGACAACGCCCACTGAACCAGAATACCAGTTACCGAACTTTTTCTTAGAAGGCGAGGTTCCTGAATTTGTACATCTTGCTTCTTCTGATCACGAACATGATATGCCCAGTTTTTATTCTTCACCTTTCGACCAACAGAGTCCGTTATCTCAATTTATCCAGATTATCAATGATCCAAAGGAAGAGCGCTCCACAGGGAGAAGGAATATGGATGCTGATTTTCCGCTACCTGATTTTATCATGGATATCATGAGGCAGGCTACGCCTGAGGGAAATGCCAGTCCTTGGCAGATCCAGGTTGGTGAAGGCCAGGGGGAAGACGCCGGAGAAATGGTTGTAAACATTGCGCCAGTTCAGAGACAAGGAGTGGAAAAAACTATGGTTTTCAACGTGCCGATGCAGATGGGAGGTCGTGGAAATGACGACGATATGTTTAATATCTTTGAATTTTTGTAAATTTTTGTAAGGTTAAAGATGTATAATTAATATGTACACAGAAATGATTTATTTTATGATTACAGATAGTGCTTAAAGGTTGTTCTTTTTCTTTGTTCTGCTCGCCTTATATTCTGATAAATACTAAAGAATATGTTGTGCATTTTTATTAAATATCAACTATACCTTAGCTTTGTACAAGAGGGTTGAAATCTTTGTACAATTGGCTTGAATTCTTGACTAGCCCGTCCATCTTTCTAAAATTTTTTTTTGCAAGTTGGTACGACATTGACACAAATTAAACAGTTTTTACTCGACAAATTTGTAAACAAATGACTGTAATAAGAAAGTGTTTAAAATGTGTCAAAATCATACGCATCTACTGAACTGGATTAATGTGAATTTGCTAATTCATAGCTTTAAAGTTTATTACATAATCATTGTTTATCTTGCATTTTTCATACAAAAGATCGTGCTGAAACTCCGCGTGAATTCCGACGCTCTACGGTCTTTGGGGTACTGCGGGAAAAGGAGGCGTTAGCGGTGCAGTCACGTTGGGGAGGACCGACACAGGTGGGAGAACCGGGACAGCTTATTATCAATACACCAAAAGAACCATAACTTGACAAGGTAGTAATTTTAACTAACAATTAAATTCTTAATATTTGCATAATTTTGATTATATGTGACCCGGTACGAGAGAAACCTCTTCTATCGATTGGCGTTTATGTATTCTTCAGTGTTTATACAATAAGGTTGTAAACAAGATTTTGATGGAAGCGGATAGATCTAATAATATGGATTTAGCAGATTTTCCGATTAGTGGTGAATACTAAATTAAGCTTGCTTGATAAACCCAAAAAATATTTAAAAAGTATGCCCGATTTTTTAAAATAAATATTCAAACTATTATAACAGTTTCAACAGCTTATTTATTAATAATATTTAAATACATGCAGAAACAATATAAAATAAATACAACTCAATCTCTATTGCATATATTACAAACGTCAGCTCTGAACGTATAAAACTTAAAAATATCAAAAAACTTTTACCAATTTAGCATCGTAAATTTATAGACACATAGAATATTTTGCAGATCACTCATTAATTTTAAATGCTAAAACCGAAACCCAATTTAAATTGCCAAGAATTCCCATGGGACTTCCAAATGCCTGTTTGTGGTTCTGTAATCTTATTGACTTATTTTGCCATTATTTTTTAATTCGGTAATCTGTCGCCGGATATCCAAATTTCTTTGGCGAGGCATAATCGCCGTGGCGTTTTATGTATTGTGTCCGTAAACACTAGTAACTATAGTAATGCACTTGCGATCCGCCACTACTGGCAGCGTCGCTGTCGACCCTTCCCCCGCTCGCCCCAAGGACCGAAGAGTGCCGCGTCAACTGCAGCAATCATGAGATGCTTCAACTCGATCTTTTGTAGGGAAAATGCAAGATAAACCATGATTCTGTAATAAACTTTAAAGCTATGAATTAGTGGGTAGCCAATAGTCTATATTTCATTATTCTAGCTCTTCTAATAAAGGAATTGCTGGCACTGCATAATATAGCTATTTGTGGGCCAAGCACTAATCCAATTGAAAGCTAGCATTCCGCAGGTGATTTTACTTTTTAATTCGTTCAAATCTATGTAATATTTCCGGAGTAATTAATTGCTAAAGTTAAACGAATAAAATTTACGTGGCAAAAACAGCGCCAATTCTTCTTAATTTGGAAAAATCGGGAAAACGCCAACAGTTTTCTAATTTTTATGAGTTGTAGCATACAAATCAAGGACAGCACCAGAATTTTTTCGCCCCTAGGTTTCCGAGCAAATGGACGTCAAAAGAAGGGACATAATATATGGCCACGATAGTACATGGGTGGTTTGAAACTCTTTAGACACAGCTTATTAAAGAGATTTTATATAATTAGTAACGCATCATGGTTACTTTCCAAACACGGGGTACATATTTTAATCTGAATGCAGCATACGTCCGCATAAACAATATCTTTCGTAGGTAGTTGTCTAACGACTTCCCCTGTTATGAGATAATACTAGTTGCCTTTTTTGTGCATTTATTGGATTCATGTTGGATTTGATTTTGTTGACGAATTTCTTTGGTGTAACTAACTGGATATAATTAGAAGAAATAAAACTCCTTGTTCTTCTCTGTTCAAATTAATTTAATTCAGATTAGTGACCGATTTCGCCCAGCAATCTGGGCATTACCGAACTAGTGAGTCAGGAGTATTGGATATGGATATGGAGTATTGGATATGGATATATTGGATTCATATCTAATCTAGTCGATAAGTCGATAAGACTTTCATCCGAGATCAGGAGTATTGGTTGAATTAAGCGAAAATTAACGCTCTTTGTCCAGCACACAAGTCAGAGTTTTTGAAAAATAGACATTCATAACCTGAATGGGTGGCAGCAAACACATCGTTCCAATTAACATAAAACTAACCAAGGCACCCTGAACACTTATACAAAACAAAACTAGAGAGATTTTAGATTTAGAAATTTAGATTTAGAGAGATTTTGAAAATCTGAAGTTTCATGGCCTAACTTAGAGCTGAAAAGCTTTTGGTTCAAAAGGGCCCAAAAGAATTGGTAAGTAGTTTATTCTAAGCCTTTTTCAAGGATTTTGCAAATGAGCCGCCATTACTGTAATTTCGTCAAAATAGCTAAATAATAAATTAAATTAGACAAAATTTTAAATAATTTATGCCTATGACATTTTTTGATAAAATTAATAAAAATAAATTCTATTTGATCGAGATCAATCGCATCTGCATTGATATGAAACTACATAGTAGCCAGGATTTTGACAATTATTTTTTTTGTTCTGTCACACTCGAAAACAGCTGATTTCTTCAGAGGTTGGAGAACCGCTATGGAACGTTGCCGCTCTAGTGCGGCAAATTATAAAATACAAATTTCAAATAAAATAAGAAAACCAATTTGATTGTTTGTTGATAAAAAATATCAACCCGTCGTTGTATATAATTCTAAAAACGATAAATTGAGAAAATTGTAAATAAAGTATAGCGATGAGTGTAGTTTTATTTTAGTATGTTGGTACGGATGTGACATCTACAGTGTCATGAACAAATATAAATATGTCAAAATTTGAATTAAACTTGAAGTTTCGTCAAAGTGGTACCAACCTAACATTTCCTATACAGAAATATAACCATTTTTTATTTATTTATTTTTAAATACACGTTTCTCAAAAAGCAACACAATAAACGTTGATGTCACTCCTCCCAAAAAACTAGATAGCGCGAGTCGCTCACATGCGACGGCGACACTCCGCCTTCGGTGACGCGCCGCATCACCGCTCCTCGCGCTATTCCGTACTTTCGGCACTTGTGACATAAATAACTATTATTCTAATGACGTAGTGTAGGTAGTGTCAAATGCTGATGCTTTGACAATACCTACGATTTATCTCAATAATAGTATATTATTCTATGAGCAAGTAATGTAAGCAATTTCTCACGAGAACGAAAGCAAAGCGTTCGAGTGAGAAATTGCCATTACTTGCGAATGGAATACTATACTTTTTGTACGACTATGCAACGAAATTTTATAAATTAATTTTTGTGCATATAGGGACAGCTGTATGTCACTATGACGGTTTACAGGATTTTGACAGATTAAAATTCTTTGGTGCGCCTTGTCACCGCGACGTTGTCAATGCCTTGATAATGTCGCTAAGCAGTGTATCAACAATTTGGAAATGAAAAATCCAGAGCTGTGATTGGTTCTAAAGCCGTGAGGAATGAAATATTTCTCACTACTGGCGGGGTATAAGGAGCCAGGAATAAAATATTTGTCATGTGTGTGGGGAATGGTTAGTATTACTTATCATAAATTGCCATGATAATGAATGCATTCCTCAATAGGAGTAGAAAAATAGATTCTCATGCAGCTAAACTATTAATTTTATATATTGTATGATAAAGTCATGTGCATGGCCACATCAGATTTTTTAAACAAATGCTAATTGCCTAAACAATTTCAAATTAGTTATATATGACAAAAAATGTCAATAATCCAATAATAATCACTTCTGCCAAAAATAGTAATAAAACACATTGTAAAATTGTAAATTGGGGAAACTTTTGTCTCATATTTACGGTACTAAGGGGAGGGTAGAGGGTGGTAAATAAAAAATAGACGTTGTGGATTTGTTCCTTGGAGAGCTCTGAACAATTTCTGATAATCTACCGCAACTTTTTGTCTAAATCCGAAACGCGAAAGAAAAGGGAAAAAAGATGCATTTTTGCAATGTATTTTAAATGGGAAATTTGAGGTGCTCGGTGGCGCGTGTTAACGTTAACCGATTGTACTCAAATTTGGGGGGATTTTTTTTTCTGGTAAAGGAACAGATTGGGGGGATTGTTGCCCTCTAGCGAAATGTGCGTTTTTTGGACCACCCTAATGTCCACATTGGCATTGTAAAGTATATGAAAAGTATATCAATAGGCAACTATTGAAAGACCACGTCTCCAACAAAAAAAGACATAAATAAAAAAAAATCTCTCAAACAACGTCTCCCCTACATCCGAGATTACCGCCCTTCCCAAAATCCCTTCAGTTATAATCGTTAATAATGAAAAGGAGAGAGAATTTCGGCCCATCAATTATTCAAAACGCGTGTCCCTAGAAATCAATTCACGCGCGATGCCTGTCGCCCCACCTCTACCTCACCAGCTTGGGCGTATAAAGGGCCAAAGGTATTGCAGAGGGGCCTGAACTCTCCGCCGCTGTTCCTCTCCTGCTTTGAAAATTTCAAGCAGGTCTCTTTGAAATTGCCCCCTAAATCGGCTCGGCCCTTTCAGGCACTCAGAAATTGATTTTGATTGTTTTGCGATGAAAACGTTCACTTAATCTGGCGGTCCTTTGGCAGGCCGCGTGAATAGACGGCTGAAATCATGGAGATACGCGGTGAATACAACCGCTTGTCTTCTCATACGCATTCATAGGTTGATTGCCAAAAGTAATTCGGAAAGGTGTAAAGGAAAAATATAAAGCAGAACACGTTGGCAAGTAACAAAGGGCCCAATAGTTTAAGGTGAGGAGAATTTTATTGTAGAAAAGCGGGACAATAGCGGGCGGGGGAGGGGGAGTAGTGATTAAATCTAAAGGTTAGCGTCTTTCCAAAGTCGACAAGTTCTAGAATTTTGATGAAAATATACCACACACACATTATTATAACATGTTTTTTTTTCTAGTTTTGTTGGGTACACAGACTTTCGTTTTTTAAGAAGCATAATATATCACATATTCCTTCAAAATGGTGTGCTTGTGAACACTCGACATTATTAGTGATTAATTGTTTAGCCATATTTATTTAAAATAAATAAATTTGGTACAAGTTAAGTTTGTAAGTTGTTTGTAAGTTTGGTACAAGAAAAAAATTTATTTCGTTATCCTTTTTTATCAACTAATAACTATAGTAAAAAGACTAAGAAAATGATTTATAATCTTATAGTTAATAAAAAACTCTTAAGGTAAAAAATAACAAACAAATGTTCTACTCCAATGACCCTGTACAATATACAACCAAATAGGCCAAGTTAAGGCATATGGTTTTGGGAAAAAATGCTTATTTTGCTAAACTTTAGAATATACACAATTTTAAGTAAACATTTGCAATATGAAATGCTATTAAACCATGCACTTAATGTTACTTGAGTGAATTATCAGTGAATTACAAAATTTTACTTCAAACTGTATATTTTCTACAAAAACTCGTATATTGGGATGGATTAGAAAATTAGATATTGAGAATTGGTATGGTTTTATGAGAGAGAACCTACTTGAAAATCTGCGAGAGAACAGGTTTCTTAGTTATTCCACGGGATCTCTCAGATTTAGACAAAAAATGCCAGATTTGATCTCGTAGTATAAAGAAACAGCTGAAACATCTTATTTTGTTTAATTTTAAAAGGTATGTGTTATGTATGATAAATTTGAAAAATTTCTTTACGTTTTGAAAAATAAAATTAAAATAATGTCACAGATTACAAAAGTTATTGAATATCAAAGTTTAGTTAACTCGATTTAAGCCGGTTAGTCGATATCAAATGTTGATGTGTTAGTGAAATGTTGTACACGTACAGAGAAAGGTTCCAGAAAGGATGGTTTTCTACATCAATTCAATATTGTCTTGAATTTTTCGCAAAAAAAATGTTTTTACAGATTATAATTACGATTTTTCAAAAACGTCTAAATAGTAAATACATTCACCATTAGACAGAATAGAATATTGTATATTCTTTACCTATTATTCGGTGTAATGCTAAGGTTCTGTGTTCTGTATATTGGATACCTATTTCAGTAAAACTTTGAACTGAATAAAAATTGTTAATAATAATCAGTGCAATTTTGGCTGCAAATTACAGAAGGAACCGTTATCTACAGGGTCTCATATTGAGCGTCATGCTGAGAGTCTCATTGTTGATAATAATGAATGTAAAGTATATATTTCGGTGGTATGTAAGTTACTTAAAATGAGTAATCCATATTTTTCTTTGTAAAAAATATAATAGTGAAAAGCGGTGGCGACATCAAAATGTTGTTTTAAAATTATAGAAATGTGTGTGGACGATGCAAGATAATAAGCAACAGTCGAGAAATAAAACTTAGAAGATATGACTAAATCATATTCAAACATAAATCATCCGTATTTATTGGACATGGTATATAAAGGACACACACATCAAGAAATCATAAGTAAGCTGTAAATTATACACCATTATTCTTAAGATAACAATAAAAGTCAAGTCAACCAGCACGTACTAAAACAATAACAGTAACATTCTAGTGCATTCTAATTAGTCAACAAATCAGCAGCCTGTTGCCTAAAAATTCGTCAGGTGTTCCGTTTCCAACAAGGACTCTGACACATACTTTTTTTAAAAACCAGTGATAACGAATTATAGTATTGTTCCCATTTTGGGTATTATGCTCGTGATTGTTGCTGTGTAGCCTAAATTCGTTTTTGTGAACATATGGCACACAGCTAAGTAAGTACATACATTGTATACTGATGTAACAGTTGGATTGTTAAATAATTCTCAACAACTATTGCGGTATGCTGCGTCACTACATACACTGTGCAATAAGAAATTCCAGCCCAAGTGGCTCCGATGCAAAATGAAATCAGTAACTAAACTAACTAACTAAACCCCTGTAGGAATCTCACTCGTTATTCCCTATAGCTATGAGCTATCTCATCAATTGCTAATTTATGGTATTTAGAAATTCATTTACCATGCGTTGTTATTGCCAAGAGTAAAGAATCAGAGTCAAAGGTATAAGAACATGTAGATGTGCAGGTAAAAGACCAGGTGGATGTACAGGTAGAACAACGTCGGTTCAGTGGGACAGCCAATTATAATGGGACTGTCGACTGGTGGGAGAGCAGGTCTGGTCAGGTCAGTCTGGTTTTGCGTCTCGTAGCACATGCACGCAACGGCAGAACTATCGCAGATCTAACAACGCTTCATAACATTCATCTTTGCAATCGCGATGTACCCTCCGCTAGAACAGCTTCAGATCATCTAGTGGTATTACGGTGGCAATTCGGCGCAAGAGTGCGTGGCTTTGTTTGCAATCACTTTTGAAGGCAGACCTATCCCATGCAGATAAACCATTTTCAATATTGTGCATCAATTTGAAAAAGATTTTTGTCTAAAGAGCTGCAGTACTTGTCATCCAAGGGAGATAAGTCCACAAGAAATTGAGGCAAAAGAACGACGGGATGTACTAATCTGCGGTTCGGTAGTACTGGACGATAAGAAATCCACTCAAGGGATTGGCGAGGAATTGGGTATTGCTAACAAAACCGATGCTAAGGCTCTGAAGAACGGTGATTTCCGGGGTTATACGTACTCAAAGACTCAGGAAACATTCGCAGAGCACAGTATTCGCAGAATTGAGTTTTGTGAAACTGTAATGGAAAAGGCGAACGAAGATGAAAATGTTATACAAAATATTATTTTTACTGATGAATCGCCTTTTCCGTTACATGGTAAACATAATCCTTCCATTCTTCGATATTGGGTCGAACAAAATCAGCACCGAAGTTATGGTTACCGTACTCAATATCCCGAAAAACTAAATGTTTTGGCTGGTATTCTCGGCAATCATTTAGTTGGTCCATTCTTTATCGATGGATCTCTTAATGCCCAGAAGTACCTTACTTTGCTGCAAGAGCAAGTACGTCCCGCCATTTATAACCTTCCCGGAGTAGATCAGGATGATGTTTGGTTTCAGCAAGACGGCTGTCCTGCTCACAACGCGGCCAGGGTGCGAGAATTTTTAACAACCGTATTTCCTCACCGTCTTATTAGTGGGACAGGCGACATTCGTTGGGGCCCTAAGATCACCTGATCTGTCTCAGAACGATTTTTTCTTGTGGGGTTATCTTAAAAATACCATTTATGTTGATGAAGTCAATAGGGCACATAATTTACAGTAGTTGAGAGCAAAAATTACAGAAGCTGCCAACACTGTAACAGCCGAAACGCTCTCTGGCGTGAGGGACAACTTTTACAACCGGCTCGGATATATTCTTGCAGCGCAAGGCGGAATCTTTGAGCCCGAGTTAAAATAATGTTTATTTAATTGTTTATTCGTAGTAGAATATTAGCTGCGTATGATATGATAAAGTAAAAAACGATTTCACTCATAATACTTACCGACTTTATCCCGCCTATAAATGTCTCAGATCTTCCTGTCGGAATATTGTGGAGATGGCGTGTTGGTGGTGTGGGAATTCATAGCAACTCAAGTGGTTTTAAAAGCATTGGGCTGAGGCGGGGTGGGGGTTAGTGGCATTCGCAGCGTAATGTAGTGTGTGATTCGGTCATACGGTTTTCCCACCACCTGTGATACATGCAATTGCATTTGGGGTCGTAGCGAAAGGCAGACGTAGAAAAATGGACGGCCCCATATATACAATTTCAGATGCCCGATATGCACGGCTCCCTGCGCCGCTGAGTTACCGTTTCAACTAAATTAAACACGGATATTTGATGTCGTGAAACATTCCAGAAAATTAGAAAGCGCAACGATTGAATGATAGATACACTCGTTTGAATCTTTTGCTTGTGGAAAGCAAATAGATGATTATGGAAATTGATGATTAAATTTGGAGATTAAAGTGAGAGATTAAGTTAACCGTGTATAGATGTACTAAGGTATTTCAAAGACGGAATCAATATGTTGGCTTGGTCATGGTAATATCAAAGTTGAAACTGAATACTCAGAAGATCAAGAAAGTTGCTCACCATTGTAGCCGTAAATTGTTGCCTCACTCTTGAGCACATCTATAATTTGGCATGTGAACATTAGAAATCATTAAAGGCAAAATGGTTATTACGTAAACTCGTCAGTAATGTAGAATCAACTAAAGAAGCGAATGATAATTAATGCAGGTGAGGATAATTTTTGGAAAAAGCACCTCCGCCTGGATTTGAACCAGGAACCCTATAATTTGCGGTTGACAGTTCTCTCATTTAAGCTACAGAGGCAGTGGAAAGTTATTGTCACTTCAAGACTTGCAATCCGAGTTTCAAATCAAACATCCTGGTTCAAATCCAGGCGGAGGTGCTTTTTCCAAAGATTATCCTCACCTGGATTAATTAGCATTTGCTTCTTTACTTGATTCTACATTACTGACGAGTTTACGTAATAACCATTTTCCTTGAATTTATTCATCTGTATGAGCAGTTAAACAATAAACATTTAGCGATTCCTCGTTAACAAACTTCCATGTATCCTAATATCTGCAAAATAAAAAATTGGCTAAAATCTACCGGGAAACAAGTGACCATATGGGAACCAGGAGAAAGCCAAATCCTTCAAACATATTAAAATTAAAACATGGCGGCTGTAAGAAAGCTAGAAGTTGATGGGTGCGATTTAAGCGTGCATTATTTAAATAGATAAGTGCATTAAAATAGATACTTTGTGCATTAAAAAAGAAATAATGTGCATTAAATAAATATGAATATATTACATAAAAATTTTTATAATGAGTAATGTTTAATTCATATTGTGCCCTAGAACAGCTGACTTGTGCATTAAAATAATACATAATAATAATAATAATAATAACCTTTATTAACCAATTTTTAGTAATCACATTATTATAATTGTGTATATCAAATATTGTAATGCAAAATATATAAAGTAAAATGTAACTTAATTGAAATTCAAATTCATAGAAAAAAATTAAATTATGTTAACCATCCTTTCGGATGAAGGTCTCCCCCATTTCCTTCCATTTCGTCCTGTCCTTGGCGATTCTTGCCCATGTTGGCCCCGCCACCTCCAACAGCTCATCCACCCATCTCTTCCTTTGTCGGCCTCGTGATCTTACGTTTTCTAGTGGGATCCAGTCCGTGGTTTCTTTTGCCCAATTGCTTTCTATTCGCCCAATGTGTCCCGCCCAGCTCCACTTCAACCATCGCGTGGTTCCAATCACATCTGATATTTTTGTTTTGTTTTTTATTTCTGTTATTGGCATTTTGTGTTTCCAAGTAATATTTAATATGCTTCGCTCCATTTTGTGTTGGCATGTTCTGATTGTTTTTGTTTGTTTTTCTGTAAGTGCCCATGTTTGGCTGCCGTATGTTAACACCGGGTTTATGCACATATTAAAAATTTTTCTCTTTGTGGATATATCAACACTCCCTTTAAATATATGTTTGAGGGACCAGTATTTTCTCCATGCTAGTGTTGTGCGCCTTTGTACTTCTTTTTCAAGTCGACCTTCAAAAGACATGATTTGAAAAATAATCAAAAAAAATAATACATACTGAGCATTAAATAAATATGAATATGTTACATAAATTTTTTTATAATGAGCAATATTTAATTCATTTTGTGCCCTAGAATGGCTGACTTGTGCATTAAAATAATACAAACTGAGCATTAAGTAAATATCAATATGCCGCATAAAAAATATTATAATGAGAAATATTTTCGTCTGTCATGTTTCCCTAAAATTGGTAAAAATTAACTTAAATCATTAATTACACAATGAGGAGAAAAACATCGAAACTAACTTTGTTTTTGTATTACTAAATTTAACGTCTACATACCTACATAGCCATATTAAATATAATCTTTTCATTTGTAGGTTCTGTCTCTATTATCGGATTCATAAAATGAAACATGGATAACCCGAGGTGTTATGAACATAACACGAAAAATATAATTTGAATTAAAACAAAATCTGATGTGGCCAGCACATTACCTACTTTATCATACTATACAGCAGTGCCTCGTCATGGCAATCTCGACGCATCTGCGTGTCGAATTCGCGTGCAACGCAAACGCTGATGTTCTGACAATACCGTCAAAAGAATCAAAATATCTGTCAAATCCTGGCTAACTAGTTTTAACGCAGACAACATCTTGACCAAATAGAATTTGCTCATGCAGTTAAGCTATGAATGTTAGCAAAACATTTTATATCCATAAATTATACAAAATTTCCTATAGTTTCATTTATTATCTAACTATCTTGACAAAATTACTGAAATTGCGGCTCATTTGCAAGATCGTTGAAAAAAATGCTACGAGTAAACTTCCATTTTACAAGAAATCCGAACCAATCTTTATGTAATTTAGAAAAGATTTTTTTCCATTAGAAAACAAACGTTTTCATTAATTGGTTATTATAAAAATATTGCATTGTTTTTGGGTTGTTGATGTATGTTTTGTATGTATAAAAACACCGCACACGTGTTATGTATGTTTCTTTTTATAAAACTAATAAGTATTAGATAGCAAGTTAAAATTGCAGACGGAATAACCGTATTTGAAACGAAACATACGGTGTAATGGTACTTATCTACTGAAATACAGCGGAAAAGGTACTACTATTAAACAATGTTGATTGTCATAGCAACCAAAAGGAAAAAAATATTGACAAAATTGTACAGCATCTAATTCTACTAAATACGTGTGCAAAAAGAATTTTTATTATATGTCTTATTACGACAGTTTCGTAAACAATCAAAAATAAACAAGTATAACAACAAGCAGTAGAACAAGACAGGATGCATATGATACAACACACAATAAGAATATTCTTATATATACATATTATAAGGGTTTGAACTATTACTAAAATCGCCTTTCCCCAAATGCGTGCGATTTGGTATATTTGAGGTTATGATTGTAACTAGAATTAGATTTACACTATGTACTGACTTATTCAAAGATAATAAAACAGTTCACTTCCCTGTCAAACCAATTTTTATGACTTTATGAAGTTTTATTAAGCTGACACCACAACCACAGAGCAACGATACGACAAAGCTGTACGATACACATAAATGCGCTACGGGTTGCAGAACTTAATGCACACTATAATCTCTCCAGGGCGCATTATAATTTTCTCATGGGACAATTTCGATTATTGAAAGCTCTTACCAAATTTTCAAATGCTGATTTATTTAAACTATTATATTTATTATATTTTTTTTAAATTAACAATTATTTTTTGAGATGCACATTATATTTTTATAAAGGTAACGATTGTATTGCACATTTATTTATTTAAGTGCACAAATATATTATGAAAGGAACATTCAAATATATAAATGAACAATTCTTTATTCTGATGCACATATAAATATATTGCTAATTTGTTTTTTTTTAATGCTCAAGGCATTTTTTCCATTGCTCAAATATTTTTTGTATTGGTCAAATGTCTTTTTGTATTGGTCAAATATTTTATCAAATGCTTACAATAAATGCACGTTTCATTTTATATATTGCGCAAATAATTTATACTGGAAGTTAATACAAATCAGAGAAATGCTAATGGGAAAAACAAAACCAAGTGAGGGGAAAATAATTTCATAGGGCATTTCAATTATTTGAGACAACCAATACAATTAAAGATATAAATGCCCTGACAACAATAAAGTTGAGCGGCTAGTTCGAGATTTTTTCTACTTATATTTTTTATATAATTTTGTATCTAGCATATGAACAATTTTATGTAAATTCACAGGGCATTTGGTTTTTGTTTTTATATACAGGTGCATAAATTGACAGAAAAGCTACACATGGCGATGTTGTTCTGAGTGGGCAATCCATAATCTCCAAAGTGATGATATCCCCGATCTCTAGATTGGTGTTATTATTTGAAATCTATTGATGGAGAAGTTGCAATTTAGAATAAAGGAATAATATTGAAGATTTCTGTTCCGCAGTGTTATCTGTCTGCCTAAAAATTTGTTTTTAATTTCGGTTTTTCATTAACTTTTTTGGCGTTTGTCACTTTTCACGGTTGCATAATCGAGTTAAGTAATATGACTTGTTTCTGCTAATTTCGTGTCATCTCAATCATTCTACCGTGATTATTCCTACAGTTTTCATTAGTTATTGTATTTATCGTTATCTTTACGTGAATCTTTACGTAAAATGAAGGTTGTCGTCTTAGAATTTAGCAAAGAACATCGCCATGTGTTGCGTTTCCGCCAACATATACATACTCTGTCATTTTCCGAATTTTAGTTTCAGTTTAGTAGGTTTTCATGGTTTCCTCACTCCTCGATGCAATGCTGGCAACAGAATGACATATAGGATTTTCTGTATTACCATTTATTTGATTCTTCTTTACAAAACAAAGACGCTTTTTAATTAAAATTGTTTGGTTTTAACGTAACTCATCGCAAATTGAATTTCACTCCAGTTTTGATAGAAAATCCTTCACTAGGACGGCACGACAATTTCGTCTCGTCCATAACTAACCAGCCACCGCACGACGGGGCACTATTTTATGTGCACCTGGAGAAATCAATATTTTATAAAGAGCCCCGCGCTCCCAGGAAAATACTAGATAATTGAAAATCCGCCACAGACTACGACAGGACGCGAAAATAATGAACTTCCTTCTATCTCCTTTCAAACTAAAACACAAAACTAAAAAAAAACAAGCGCGCAAAAACAAAACAACGAATTTCTCGTCGCCAATATACAAAATACAAAACATTCGCCAGTGACAAAAGCATGGAAAACTGGAACCAATGTTTTCTCGTTTCATTTTTGCTGCGCGTTTTTTGCTTTGTTCGTTTCGCGAACAAAGCAAAAAAACGGTTTGTTACTAGCTGTTTGAAATGTTTAGTGAGTGGCGCCATCTGTGTCCGAGTTAGTGGGGTATATCGTCGTTAGCTCAGTTCAGTTCAGACCAGTTGCTGCTGGGCTGTCATAGTGTACGCACGCATGTAATATATTTTATACAGTCCACTAATAAATCAACATTTGAATATCTACGTATTTGATTGCGACCAGCCCGCCCACAAACATTTGGTCCGACGAGCCAGGATAATTTGCGATCAAGAATCCAATCAACAACATTTAAGGGTAAATACGTTCTACGCAGTACACCGTTCCAGCCGGCATCGTGCATTCGAGCCAGCGGACCATTTCAAGGTTTAACCGTTGCCAGCATCGAGACGATATCGGGACAGCCGCAACTCGTTTGGGCGACTTCTATTTCACCGCGTGCAGCCTGCATCCAGCGGAAAAAGGGGAATAGAGTCGAATTACGAAGAATTAATCAGAAGAAATCCAAGCAATCAAGGCAAGAAGCATTTAGATTTGCATCGGGATAAAAAAGAGTAAGATAGTCCATTCCTTTATTCCATATATTTCTTTCCTATTTCTATTATTGAGATTGATTCGATTTGGGTAACTACAGTCAATAATGGAGGATATGTCTGTTTTGTCACGCAGACGCAGAGGGAAAAAACGCACATTGGCCGATTTTAAGGCATATTTAGAAACATTAAATGAAAATGAAATTAAAACCAATGAAGTTATAGAAATTAAAGATAGATTAATTAGTTTTGAAAGGAATTTTGTCGAATTTTTAGAAATACAAGGTACTATTGAAGATATTTGTGATGAGGATCAATTAGAAATAGAATATAATCAACGAACATCCTTTCAAACTGAATATTACTCTCTCCTTGCTCGAGCTAAATTTTTGACTCAATCAAATGAAGTTACAGGTTCTGGGGAATGTTTCAAAGATAATATCAAATTACCTACCATCCAGTTACCATCTTTTTCAGGTAACTTGGAAACATGGATTGAATTTAAAGATATTTTTACATCAATTATTCATTTAAATGATAATATTGGTAACAGTCAAAAATTGCATTATTTAAAATCGACGTTAAGCGGCCAAGCTGCTCAAATTATAAAATCACTAGAAGTTACTGAGGCAAATTATGCTGTCGCGTGGCAGTTGTTATGCGAACGATATGATAATAAAAAGATTTTAGTGAATAATCATCTAAAGGCTGTATTTAATTTGCCTACAGTAAAAAATGACTCTGCAGCAGATTTAAGAAAGTTATTGGACGAATTTTCTAAGCATATTTTGGCATTAGGCGCATTGGGGCAAAGTGTGAATGACTGGAGTACCATTTTAATATACTTAATATCAAATAAATTAGATATGCAGACTCAAAGAGAATGGGAAGTAAGTAAAAAGAGCAACGAATTTCCAGAATTCGAAGAATTAAAGTCATTTATAAAAAATAGATGTGATATTTTGGAAACATTAGAAAATCAAAATAGGAAACCCACAATAAAAACACACATATTAGTTACAGCAAACAATAAGCCTTGTACATTTTGCTCTGGAAAGGATCATTTAGTTTATAATTGTGAGAAGTTACTGAAATTAAACATTCAAGATAGAATAAACGAAATAAAATCCAAGAAATTATGTCTAAACTGTTTTAAGGGTAATCATATGAGTTTTAATTGTACACATTCTGGTTGCCGAAAATGTGGAAAGAAGCACAATACTCTTATACACTTAGATAAACAGGAAGGTGAACAAAAAGCGACACAAAAGGTTCTAGTACATTATAATGTTATGAGTTCAAATATTTTATTATCTACAGCGCAAGTTAAAATAGAATCAAATTCTGGAATGTCAATAAATTGTAGAGCTTTACTAGACTGTGGGTCAGAAGGAAATTTTATTACGTCTGATATCTGTAATAAATTAAAATTGAAAAGGATACCTATTGATATATCGGTCATAGGAATAAATCAAAAGGAGTGTAATATCAAATATAAAACTTACGTAACATTGAAGTCTTTGAATTCATACTTTAATAGACAAATCACTTGTTTTATTATAGATAAGATTACAGATAATATACCATTTAAAACATATAGTATTGAGCATTTTAAGATACCCGAAGGTATACAGCTTAGTGATGTGGACTTTAATAAATCCAGTCAAGTTGATATTTTGCTTGGTGCTAATATCTTTTGGGACCTCATTTGTCCAGAACAACTAAAACTTGGCAAGGGCAATCCAATAATTCAGAAAACAAGGCTAGGCTGGATTGTTTCTGGACCGTTCAAATCTAATGAAACTAATAAGAGACTATTACATTGCAATCTTGTGACTGGAACCGAATTACAGAATGACTTAAAGAAATTCTGGGAAATTGAAGAATGCTCGAATGTAACAATACATGATAATTCATATTGTGAAAAACATTTTCAAGAAACTACCAAAAGAGATAATTCAGGACGATTAATTGTTGATATACCGTTTAACGAAACAATTTCTAAATTAGGAGATTCATATGAAACGGCATTGAGTAGATTTAAAAATTTGGAGAAAAAATTACAAATAAATAAAAACTTTAAACAACAATATGTATCATTCATGAAAGAATATGAAGATTTAGGACATATGACTGAGATCGAGAGGCCATATAATAATATTCATCAGGCATATTACTTACCACATCATGGTGTTTTAAAAAATAGTAGCATCACAACTAAACTCCGGGTGGTTTTTGATGGGTCATGTAAAACATCGACAGGTATTTCATTAAATGAAACTCAGTACACTGGTCCTACCATTCAGGATGAATTGTTATATATTCTTTTAAGATTCCGATTACATAAATATGTTTTGTCCGCAGATGTAGAAAAAATGTACCGTCAAGTTTTAATAAATCCCACTCAGAGAGATTACCAAAGAATTTTATGGCGAGGAGATCCTAATACTGCAATAAAGCATTATACTTTGAATACGGTAACGTATGGGACTACTTCGGCTCCATACCTAGCTATACGGGCACTACACGAAGCAGCATACATACACAGAGATAAGTATGAAAATGCAAGTATGGTTATATTGAAAGATTTTTATGTTGATGACCTGTTAACGGGTGCTGATACTATTGAAAATGCATTAAAATTATATAACGAACTTAATATAATACTAAGCACAGTAGGTTTCAATTTAAGACAGTGGGTTACGAATGATGCTTGTCTAAAGGACAGATTGCATTCAATTACACAGGAAAGGCATAATATATTAAATTTAGATTCAAATCAAGAAAAACGAACTTTGGGATTAGTTTGGTTGCCAGGGAATGATCAATTGACTTATGATGTTTGTGAAATTAATAATCAAGTTGAAACAAAGCGAATAATTTTGTCTCATATTTCAAAAATCTTTGATCCGCTAGGACTGCTAGGACCATGCATAGTAATTTTTAAAATTTTAATACAGGAGATTTGGGTTAAAGGATTGAATTGGGATGATAAGTTACCAACTACCATTTCTCAAAAATGGAAAAAATTAAAGGGACAGTTAAATTATTTAAACAATATTATAATACCACGATATGTATTAGATGTTAACGTTGAAAGATTGGAGTTACATGCATTTTCCGACGCCTCAGAGTCAGCGTATGGTACTTGTATTTATATCAGAATTATAACACAAAATAGAAATATCTTAACCAATTTGTTATGTGCAAAGTCAAAGGTGACACCGTTAAAGAAATTGACAATTCCAAGGTTAGAACTGTGCGCAGCATTATTATCAACTAGATTAATTAAGAAGGTATTAGCGGGAACAGATTTAAACATTAGTGATATTTATTACTGGACCGACTCTACAATAGTACTGAACTGGTTACACACTTATGCTAACAACTTAAAAGTATTTGTTGCCCATAGGGTTGCTGAAATGCAGGATAACTCAAACATTAATAATTGGCATTATGTTTCAAGTAAGGAAAATCCCGCTGATCTAATATCCAGAGGAGTATATCCGGAACAACTAAAGGATTCAATCTGGTGGTCCGGACCTCATTGGTTAAGTACACCAAAGAAAAATTGGCCGAAAACAAATTTAACTTTTGAAAATACTAACGTTCCAGAATTAAAGAACATAACAAATTCCTTGACTACTGTTACTGGTTCAGTGTTTCCTTTTAACTATACAAATTCAATAGTCAAGCTTAAAAGAATTAGTGCATATTGTTTTAGATTTATTAATAATATAAGGCAACCTAAGGAAAATCGACAATATGGAGTTTTAACTGCAATCGAATTAAATAATGCTATGAAAAAATTGGTCAAATTATCACAAGGGGAAAGTTTTCAAGATGTAATTTCATATTTACAAGGCAAGGAAGGTTTAAATTTACAAGCTAGTATTAGGCAGCTTTCCCCATTCTTAGATTCTGAAGGGCTAATAAGAGTGGGTGGACGATTAAAAAATTCAGATTTTCATATTGACAAAAAACATCCATTGTTGTTATCAGGAAGGCATCGTTTAACCACATTATTAGTTAAAGGGGAACATCTACGATTATTACATGGTGGTCCTCAACTTATGTTGGCATCCATATCACATTATTGGCCCATAGGGGGGAGGAATCTGGTTAAATCGGTTACAAGAAATTGTGTCACTTGCTTTAAGGCCAAACCCAGATCTATTGACCCATTTATGGGCAACTTACCTGATTATAGACTTGAAGCTACATACCCGTTCAATAATGTAGGTGTCGATTATGCTGGACCTTTCCAAACTAAAAGAAATCCAGGAAGGGGTAGCAAAACTTTTAAAACTTATATATGTTTATTTATATGTCTTAGTACTAAGGCAGTTCACCTTGAACCTGTAACTGAATTGACGACAGATGCATTTATAGCAACTTTCAGACGCTCTGTAGCAAGGAGGGGTAAACCTGCAAAATTATATTCAGATACTGGTTCTAATTTTATTGGCGCAGCGTCAAAGCTAAATGATTTAGGAAAATTTTTAAAGTTGAATCACAATGATATAAGTGTAGAGACAAGTAGAGAGCACGTAAGTTGGAATTTTATACCAGCTTATAGTCCGCATTTTGGGGGAATTTGGGAGGCTGGTATTAAATCTTCAAAACATCACTTACGGAGAGTTTTGGGCACTACATTAATCACATTTGAGGATTTTTTGACTGTACTTACGCAAATTGAGTCAATTCTTAATTCAAGACCCTTATGTCCTTTGAGTCCTTCTCCAAACGATTGTGAAGCCTTGACACCATCACATTTCCTCATTGGACGAAACTCTATGAAATTACCTGATCCAGATTTGACAAATTTACCAATAAATCGACTGTCAAGATATCAGTATATACAACAAGTCCAACAACACTTTTGGAAGCGTTGGTCACTCGAATACATCGCAGAGTTGCAAACTCGAACAAAGTGGCAAAAGGAAAGAAAAAATCTTAAAATTGGACAACTCGCCCTGATAAAGGAGGACAATTTACCTACCCTACGATGGAAGATGGGACGCATTCAAGATGTTCATCCAGGAAGTGATGGCATTGTGCGTGTTATTTCTTTGAAGACTCCTTCAGGTGTGGTCAAACGAGCAGTTGGACGAATATGTGTTTTGCCATGTTCCGAAACCACAAACGAAAACTGAAAAAAGAAGATATTTTAATTTGTATTACATTTTTAATGTTGTTCTACTTACTTTTTTTGTATTGTATTTCATTTTTAATTTGTATTACATTTGTAATATGGTTTACTTACCTTGTTTGTATTGTATTTAATTTTTAATTTGTGTTACATTTGTAATATTGCTTACTTACCTTTTTCGTATTGTATTTCACTTTAATTTGTATTACATTTGTAATATGGTTTACTTACCTTGTTTGTATTGTATTTAATTTTTAATTTGTGTTACATTTGTAATATTGCTTACTTACCTTTTTCGTATTGTATTTCATTTTTAATTTGTATTACATTTGTAATATGGTTTACTTACCTTGTTTGTATTGTATTTAATTTTTAATTTGTGTTACATTTGTAATGTTGTTTACTTACCTTTTTTTTATTGTATTGTACTTACCTATTATAATATTCATTTGAAAGTACCTTTCAAAAGGGGGGAGAATGTTTGAAATGTTTAGTGAGTGGCGCCATCTGTGTCCGAGTTAGTGGGGTATATCGTCGTTAGCTCAGTTCAGTTCAGACCAGTTGCTGCTGGGCTGTCATAGTGTACGCACGCATGTAATATATTTTATACAGTCCACTAATAAATCAACATTTGAATATCTACGTATTTGATTGCGACCAGCCCGCCCACAAACACTAGCGTACCGATTTAATTATTTTAAAGTGCCCTGGCATTTATGAGCGAGCGGGCTAGCGCTCATTTGTCCGTCGCTTCGCGATTGTTCCTGCGCGATTCGAGCGCCGCCTGGCGGTACGCCGATGCAGATTGCAAAGGAGGAGGAAAACGTGCGTAATAACGACGAATGCAACCAGGCTACGCTGGAGGTGCTTTGTGCAATTTTGCGATTGCGGAGGTTCTGTGTTTTTAATTAGCTGTTGTTCTTATATACCTACAGTTTGACACATTTTAGATGAAAGTATTACTGTCTAATTTATTTTTAGAGGTTTAGATGTTTCAGTTTTTGTACAGAGTTGCATTTTTTGACTTAAATGTCAAATGTAAACTCAGCCTCCTTAGAAGTGTTGATGGTTTCTATTTCTAAAAGGGTTACACTATAAGATTCAAAGAAACGCTGTCACTGCTGTGATGTGTGTACACATATCTATTTAAATATGTTCTAAGTTATCTGTAGCGTCAAACCTTAAAATATATGCATTCCGAATATCAAATAAATATGATTTGAAAGGGAAATCTATATTTCTTAGTTAAAGAAATTAAAAAACAAACTTGTCGTTCATTAACTTCAGGTGCTAAATATATCTTTCTACAAATCTCATCACTATATTATGTATAACATATTATACATATTATATTACATAATAATGTAGTTGGTTACTCAAGGTGTTACTGGATTTCTTTACTTACTGTTCGCAGCAGTGCAATTGAATGATGTGATTTACCTGAAAAAAAGAAAAAAACTCCAATAAACAAGAGAAAAACTAAATGTGTGTTTAGGCCTGGAGCCAAGAAAGTAAACATGCTATTTTTATACGTTGTGTTCATAAAGGATTTTTTCTACTTTGCATTCACAATGCACACATAGCTGCTTTCCTTTTGCAAACAAAGTGAGTTGAAATGAATTGATCTGATTCGCTCAGATCAGGTTAAACTCAGTTCGATTTAGTGAGTAATAAGGGTTCAAAAGGAACGGCAATCTGTTGCTCAACTCACTCAAATGTCAAATGTGCTGTTGCATACCTAACCAAAATAGCAATTTTATAAATTCGCTTGTTACGAATGGCATTCTTGGAAGAAATTCTAGAAGAGAACAATTATTTAGGCAAATGTTTGGTTGACGGAATTTCATTTTGTATTGCAATAATAAAAAGAATTACTTATCATGTCTTTTATTTAAAAAAAAAAACAGGCAAAATTTAAGTACAAGTTCAGTTTTATTATATACCTATCTACTAAAATATCAACAGAACACTTGTGACTCTGTCACACTCGTAGAACAACTTGGTGTTGTCTAGTGCACATTTCCTAAAATAGATGCATTTCACATACATTTCCAGCTGCATTTTGGTTCAAAAGCAGTGTCCAAAAGCAGTACTTCTCCGGCATCGTTAATTATTATTACCTAGTCTTATTTTGTCCATCACAGCTTGTACATGTTGTTTAAAGTTTTAATCACGGTTTTAAGTAAACTTTTAAATAGATCACAGACGAGAACAAAGTGAAACAAACAATCATAACCTCGCTTCTCGTAGACGCCGTAGGCGCAGTTTGACATATTTCGTTTAACCCCAACCAATGATTTCACAAGTGAGATAATTCTCAGATATGTGTATCTGCTCTGGAGGTAGTGCTGCATCGGAAAGGGGGAAGGTAAAAATCTCAGTTCAATTTATCTGAGCAAAAGCAAAAGGAACGCGTACTTACGTGAGCCTAACTAAACTGAGCAAATATATCTGAGATTTTATGCAAAAGGAAAGCAAGTACTGTAACACTGTTTTCGGTGTTACAATTAACAAATTGTAATATCGTTTTTAGTAACTTTTTTCTAAGATTGGTACACACTGATACAGTACACATTGCTTGTTGATATCAAATCCATGTCAAACGTACAACACATAACCACACACTCCCTCTTTTTAATCGCTTGCTATCGCATAAACTGCGAAATATCAGTCTTCTATACATATATAAACATATGTGTAGCCTGCTATAGTATGTCCAAAGGATTGGGGCTTTCTTAGTTTTGCTGTGTTCATCAAAATACGCCAGCATGACATTTCGGTGATGTTTTGCAACTCGGGTAAGTGATTGTCATAATTCTTTTCAACTAAACATCAAATCCCCTTTTCAGATATAATTCAAGGACCACATTTACTTTATAATAAGGTATTATATGAAGATCAAACCTACATCGTAGATATGAACGATTTTAATTCCTGCTGCGGGATTGTATATGTGCAATAAATGGTTTATTGTATATCAGCATACACGTAGGAAGCTATTATAGTACATTGAAAGTGTTGAGGATTTCTTAGTTTATGTAACGTATAAGTTTTCGGTAACATTTTGGACCGAATTCTGCACGGTTCAATACCGTACTTGTTTTTGTCCGTCGCTTTTGACTACGTCTTAAGTCTGGTTGTGTGCAACGAACTTGTATTACCTCACATGTAATTTTACTAAGTGCAACTCATTCTAATAAATTATTACACCGAAATTACAATTTAGTTTCAATTATATGTGCATGTAAACTGGTATAAGCCAGTGGTACTAGGTAGAAACTGCTAGTAAACGTTAACTATTAACTATTCTTTGAAGTAACTAATCAGTTACCGCCAAACACGTCTACTCTGATTATTATAATATGAAACCACTATTTTAAAGGTAACTTTTTAGGTTATGTTTCATGATTTTATCACAGTTGGGTTTATCACTGTTGCCCCAAGCTCCATTATGATCATATTTGCGACCTCACTGATTATTTATTAAAATTTGTAGACTAAAGTAGAGTAAAATTATTCACAATTAGATTTTGTCATGACTTTATCCAAACCTTACGCATTTGACAGTTAGTACAGTACTGCCACCTGGTAGTGTGGAACCTGCAAAATACCCTAGACTATAATTTAGCGCAAAATAGTAACCAAAATTACTAAATTTGTATAAAATTAATGACGCAAAGTAGAAAAAATAGTATATTACACTCGTTTTATAAGACGTATTGGCGCACTCGTTCCATTTGGGCACTGCTCGGTACGCTCGTCGTGCCCAAAACATCTCGTGCGTCTATGACGTCTTATAAAACTTGTATAATAATATACTATTATGACACTGTTGTCGGTGTCATAATAGAAACGTTAAAATCCTTAACTATACAGTTAGGGTTACATATCCTAACCGTAATTTGTTCCTTTATCAACGCAAAGTAGAAAAATACTGTAGTATATAAATTTAAGCAAACGCTACACGATGCGACGTTACTAATACCTTCCAGCGTCTGCCACAAATGTTTGGCAGTAAGTCGTATCGTGTTGCGCCTATTTAAATATATGAGCTGACTACACATGATCTAACATACTGTTAAGGGTTCGAAGCTGAAAGATATTCGCAGCTGTGAGTTTTCCTCGAGGCCTCGGGAAAATATAATATGCGGGACCCTTTCCCAAAAAGGAATAAATGATACGTGAACATAATTTTATCAATTTATTTAATGAAATATTTATTTATTCAATATATGTATTCAATAATATACATACATAAATATAATATTTTTTATTCCAATTTCGTACAAACTTTTTTACTGCTAATTCCTCGATACTTTAATCAAAATTTATCTATTTTGTTACCTCTTGCTCTATTGACAAAATAGCCACCTCGTCTTACCTATTTTGTTGCATGGTTGATCCTAGATAATTTTTAATTAACTTTAATTTGGAAAAACTGCGTTCGGCGGAAGCTACTGAAACAGGCGTTGTTTATAATTCTCAATGCTATATACAACGTTTGTTTGTTAGTAAAAACCGAATAGGCGTTTTAGATTGCTTTCGATTGCGGTGAATATGATGAATGTTTCCAAAATTTGTCCGTTTGTAGAACATTTTCTTATGTATAGTCATCAAATTTGTTTGTCACCATTAAGACAGTTAGGAGATCTGGCAAAGTTAGTATTAAAAATGCTATTTAAAAAAGTAAGAAATTAACTTAGTTATAAATAGGAGGATTTTTTAAAACAAACCGCTTTAGAGATTTAGTCATGTTTTCATACTTTGCAAAAGATTTTAACCGTCAATCCAAAGAAAGCACAATGCGCATTTTTTCCTGTAAGTTTGAGTCATGAATTTTATATAATTTTGGAAATTGCGTTTGGAATATGTCACTAGTAACTACGGTTGCCAACAATTTTCATTATTATTTTCATATTCAACAGTTGGTAGTTGTAGTGAAATTTACAAATACAACTGACGCGAGCCAATAGTGATTGAGATGTCAGCCTTATATTTGACACTTAACGTCAATATAATCAATTTTGGAAAACTAAAAGTTACCAAATGTTTGTGACCTAGTGTTTTCATAACGACACCGAAACCGGTTTCGTTCTGAGTTCATAACGAACGCAAAGTAGAAAATAGTGTATTATAATACAAGTTTTATAAGACAAAATTGGCGCACGAGTAGTTTTGGGCACGACGAGCGTAGCGAGGAGTGCCCGAATGGAACGAGTGCGCCAATACGTCTTATAAAACGAGTGTTATATACTATTTTTTCTATTTTGCGACATTAAATTTACATATATTTCAAAAATTGCGGTTGTCATCTTCCAATCTAGTGTAGTTTCATGTTCTACAGTTGGTAGTAGTAGTAAAATTCACAAAAACGATTGACGCGAGCCAATAGCGATTGAGATGTTTGCCTAATGTGACACTTGACGTCATTTTTATCAATATTGGAAAACTAAAAGTTACTAAAAGTTTATGATCTAGTGTTTTCATAACGACACCGAAAGGTATTTCGTTATGAGTTTATAACGAACGCTAAGTAGAAAAAACATTTTTACTTATGATTGATCCAGATTCCACACCTAACTGGGATCTTAATACATCAACAATAAAAAAATGCAAACAGCATTGTTGTAGGTCTGATGAATCATCAAAAAGCATCAGAAATAATGCTAACCCAATTCAAATTTATAAAAAAAAACCAAGCACTAAAATACATGAATAATACCTATACGCTAAATTAGAATCGTTTCTACGTTCATTCAAATAGCTTGAGTTCTTTAGATTTGAAAACCAATGTTTTGGAGCGAATTTCTTTGATTAAGAGCGCAACGAAAATACAGAAAGTCCATCAAGAAAGAAACCCCCTCGGCACCATGCCTTCAATTAGTCCGGTCGGAATTTCCATCCATTTCCATCGAAAGGGACGGTTTTGTCCCGCTTGTTGTTTATTAAGTCCTTTTTTCGGCGCATGCCAGCAGGATTAAAACTTTATTAAATTTCGCCGATAATAAAACGGGCCGAATTGATTTTTAATTGTGGACCGAGTACTAATTGAAAATTAAACGGAACTCGTTTCCTCTCCCAGCTACTCTCTTTTATTCTGCCTTCAATCTCGGAACAAGTGGAGGTTATTTCATTGGCGCTGCGCAAACCGATTTTTTATACGTAGGGGGCGCGAGCGACGTCGCCCGCTTCTTTCATAACGTTTATTTTGGAACCGTTCCGCTATCGATTGTTTTATAATTAAAGGCGAACGAAGCAAAAAGTGGTATAATAAATTCAAGTTCGCCCAATTGGTTTATGAAAACTCTTCAAATAAGAGGACGTACAATCCATAGAAGTAGATAAAACACATACAGTGTGTCCACGAAAGTCCGCACCATATGGAAAACTTTTTTATTGTGTATTTCTCAGAAAATTTTATTCTTTATGAAAGTTGGCGGCTCGTATGAAACCAAAACTGCAATAGTCAAATATGTAAATTTGGGCCCCATGTACCGAGCGATTCAAAATATATGAATTTGTGATAAGAGTAAAGTGCCTTTATTTTCATTATTATCGAAAAACTTTATTTTGAAATGTTGTTTGGAAGTAAAAATTATATTCAAATATGAAGTCAGAGCCACCTACCTTGAAAAAAAAATATTTTCAGTTTTTTTTTTAATTATTACTCCTGTGACAAATATTAGTAAATGCCAGTGATACGAAAAGGATCCTTTTAATATATTTTTTAGAAATTTGAATACATTTTTTATATTTTTTATTATTTTGGTATGATAACTAATGTTTATTTAGAACTAGCGCAAAATTACTCATTTTCTTGGTGCGAAGTTGTTATTTCACCCTGTAGATATTAATATATTATACAATAACTAATTCAGGAACGTGACTTACCTTTTATTTGGTTAATATTAATGACTGTGGATAGGTTTATAATTGTAGTTATCCATCTACAGCGAGCGATTCTCAAGTGGTGGTAGGCGCAGTTCTGCCACTTATTAAATTTTATTTTTACTGATAATATTTTAATAAAAATGACTAAAGCATCAAACATCTATTGTTTCTTGAATTAATTATGACTGACTTACCTGTTATTAAGTTAATAACTATTACGAATATGTTAGTAAAGCTAATTTATTATCTATGAACTTATTTTATTTCTACTACATACAATTACAAAAATACATACATTAATACACATTAAAAAAACATCGAAATAATTGTTAAATATCTATTAATCCTGTTTCTGTGTGTGGTTTCCGTCCCGGTCTATGCATAACCACATTCTTCTAGAAACATCTTTGACCGCATTACTAACAAAATTTGGTGAAATGTTATGGATACAATCTTGTATAGTTTCGTCTAAATGATTTATGTCTCTAAATGGTCGATGTGTGTATCCATTATTTTTTAGGTAACCCCACAAAACTAAATCTCAGGGTAAATCTAACAGGGATCTAGGTGGCCAGGATCTTAATTCCGAATTTCTGCCCATCCAGCGATGGCCAAATTTATGATTTAAAAAATTCTTGGCAGAGTTTATATTGTGCATTGGCGCACCATAGAACCAAATTGGCGCACGTTGAATTAACGGTAAATTGTCCAAAAATGGCGACAACCCTCTGTTCAGGAACTGAAGAATTTTAATTTCAATAAAATTTTTTTTTGCACGTAAATGTGCCTCGTCTGTCAAAAGAATATTAAAAAAAATCTGTTCACTTCCATTTTCCGCTCAAATCAGATGGCAAAGTCATACCTGATGTCAAAGTCTCTTTCTTTTAGTCTACTTATAAATTTTGGTTTATAAGGGATACTTATTTGGTTTTAGTATTTCATGTACTGTTGATTTACTGCATTGGCTGTGTGCTGCAATTAGTCGAACAGAAGTCGTTTTAGGCTCGATTACTTCTTGCAACACTGGGAAACTTGTTTCTTCATTTTCGGCAACATATTTTTTGTGGGGTTTCTTGAAGCTAGTTTCAACAGACCCAGCCTGTTTGAATTTTTTTCATTATGTTGGAAATGGTTGAACGTGTAATTTGGTTGTGTGGATGTCTTTTATTGAAAATAGCAGCATCACGGTGCGGTCTATTTTCACCATGTATTAAAACAATTTCAACTTTTTGTTGGAGAGTAGAATTGTTTTAAAAGTTACAGCACATTAACAAATTTGCATTATGTATGTATTTTTGTAATTGTAAGCAGTAGAAATAAAATAAGTTCATAGATAATAAATTACCATTATTAACATCCTCATAATAGTTATTAACTTAATCACGGGTAAGTCAGTCATCATGCTTGATGCTTTAGTTATTTTTATTATTATGTATTAAAATTTTATTATTTTTATTAATGTACTATCAGTGAAAATAAGTCATCATAAGTGGTAATACCGCGCGTTACACCACTTGAGAATCGCTCGCTGTAGATGGATAACTACTATTATAAACCTACCCACAGTCATTAATATTAACCGAATAAAAGGTAAGACACGTTCCTGAATTAGTTATTGTATAATATATTAATATCTACAGGGTGAAATAACAACTTCGCACCAAGAAAATGAGTAATTTTGCGCTAGTTCTAAATAAACATTAGTTATCATACCAAAATAATAAAAAATATAAAAAATGTATTCAAATTTCTAAAAAATATATTAAAAAGATCCTTTTCGTATCACTGGCATTTACTAATATTTGTCACAAGAGTAATAATTAAGAAAAAACTGAAAATATTTTTTTTCAAGGTAGGTGGCTCTGACTTCATATTTGAATATAATTTTTACTTCTAAACAACATTTCCAAATAAAGTTTTTCGATAATAATGAAAATAAAGGCACTTTACTCTTATCACAAATTCATATATTTTGAATCGCTCGGTACATGGGGCCCAAATTTACATATTTGACTGCTGCAGTTTTAGTTTCATACGAGCCGCCAACTTTCATAAAGAATAAAATTTTCTGAGAAATACACCATAAAAAAGTTTTCCATATGGTGCGGACTTTCGTGGACACACTGTATACTGGTATTAGTAGTACCTAATACTTATAATCTGGTGTATAATTGTGAGAAACAGGCTTGATGTAAGAGATCGGTTGAGTCATTAACAGTGTATGTTTCGAACATCAGAAGTGGGATGCACCAGCTCAATTGCGGATTGGTTTGAGGGAAGATGTTTTCTTGTGGGAACATGGCGGAGTTAATATTAACTAAAGTTTAATGTGATGCGTATCTTTTGAAAGATTAAGGTTTGGAAATTATCACAACAATGAAATCACAATAATTTTTTTGTCATGATTATTTTACTGTACCTACATGTTAGTAATAAGAACCACCTTGATATATTGATTTCCGGGCGGAAACCGCGTTGAGGACTTTGAAGCAGTCGACGTTTCGCGCTCTGTTGCAAGACGCATCTTCAGGACTACGTTATCAAACCAAGTGTCAATAGAATCAAAATATCTGTCAAATCCTGGCTAACTAGTATATTTTTATGCAGACACGACCGATCTCGATTAAATAGAATCTCATGCCGCTAAACTATTAATTTGATATATAGTATGATAAAGTCATTTATCACGCAGGATTTATCTAAATCCTGCATCTTGTCGATTTTTGGCTATTACGATGACCATATTTGGATTCAATAACTCCCCTCCCCACGTTTTGTTCCGGCTTTGCCTCTATCAAATTCTGACCACCTTAATTATAACTAGACAGCGGTATATGGGCTTTTATTTTGAGTAAATAAGCGTTTAAAATAAACTAAAAACTAAACGCACACACTGTACAAAACCACATTATAACAGAAGAAATTGATACTGCATACTGCAATAAAAATAAACTATGCACAACAAGTAAATGCTAAAATAAAACAACAACTTTTTGTCCTACGAAAAGAACTACAAAAAATACGATAATTTAATTATTGTCGACAATTTGGTTGGTAAAATAGTTTGCCACTAAACTTTGCTCTAAATTTGCTATATTGAATGTTTGCCTTCTATTTGCTAATATATGTACTTTTTTAGATTGAAAAAGTCCTCTTCACATTAACAGAAGATACTGGTGCATACTAACAAATATTCAGATATCTTCTTTAAAAAAATCTACTTCAATACAAAGGCAATTTTGCTAAGAAAAGATTTTTCCTCTGTTTTTTAACCACTTGACCAATAAGACCATGTGACCTTTGAACTTTCTACCCAATTACTTACTATTTACAGTTCATGTTCAGTTGCATGTTTTGTTTTTCCAGTTGGGCTAATATACGAATAATAATCATTAAAAAAAATCAGAAATTTGGGAAAGACCAGTGTTTTCTAAAATTATTTTACATTTCCTAATAGATTCTGCGTTTTCATCCATTTCAAACACAACAGTTTTAAGGTGTTCAAAATGCTCTTATAATAAAATCACGTTCCCCCTCTAGTTTCAATGGGTTCTGGTGAGGCGTGTCAGGATAGCGATTTTAAATACCTTGCACTCTAAGGACTGCTTCAACGAATTTTTTTTTAGCGTTTACTAGTAACTTGTCAACAAGTGGTCTACGGTATGTTTGTTTCTATTACCAGTTAAAAACGGGTATAAACAGGTCAAAAATCCGTAAAAAGTTAAAATAAACATAGATATGGCAAAATCAGCACATATATGCAATATCCGAAGAAAAAACAAAATAAAAATAGCTCGAAATGATTTTTTCTTCTTAGTTCTTTCCTTTGATTTTTATTCCGAATTCGTGGAGATCCTTAAGCTGTTTGAACTACTTACAGTAAACCTGTCCAAGCAAAATGCTTAGAATCCGTACTCTAGTTATACCACGTGAAGGAAAAATATACCATTTCCAGATATGAAGTACAGAAGATTAAAGTGCCTTAAACTATACTTGTTGTCTTTATTCAAGGACATTGCAGAGATATATTTTATACTGCTTTGCAACTGCAGCACGGTTTCATGGCCGACAAACCATTCTCCACAGGCATGTAGATTTTTGTAGGGGACCTACGTTTTAAAGAAGACATCTTGTTCGAAATTATGTCTGCTATAACTCCCTAACTTCCTTAAACTCTTGAACTACAAACGTCAATCTTTGTGGACACGACTCGAATGTTAATAGTTCTAGTAAAAATTTATACTTTTGAGGTACTTACCTCAACTTTGTGTCAATTAGTCTAGATATTGAAACACTAAGTTCTTGGCTTAAGTATCACAATTACCCGGTAAACTTTTTACTTATAATGTGCATGTTTTCTTGTTCGACCAGATTTACCTAAATCTGGATAATGGAAATATGAAGAAGGTAGGTAATACTCAATTCAATACGCATGTTTGAGTGCGGTTTTCGGGATCGGCAGGGAACAAACTTCGGATTTTGTGGTGCGTTCAGTTCAACAACGCAAATCCGAAATATACAAACAGTTTCCGATTATAGTAAAGTTTTAATGGATTTCGAGTCCAACATTTCCCCCGTACGAAACTATCGAATAACAGACTCAGATTAAAAGCTTTCAGTTGTATAGTATGCCTATACCCTTCTTGCGATCAATAACCTCAGTATATAATAACTAATGTGTCTTATCGTTCTAACTTTGTTCAACTCTACTTGCCATTGCCCGAACAAGAGAGAAGGTAATACATTCTAATTTTCCAATTTTTCTTCTACCAGTTTTTTTGCATTGGCTTCAGAGTTTTTGTTTTGAATAAAGCTTGTTCAGAAAAAGCTAGTATCATACACAGTGTGACACACTTTTGTTCAAAGTTCACGTGTATTTAGTTAATTATTAGGGATATTGAATTTTGATATACTGCATAACCTTCATTTTTAAAGAAAATTGATAATAGTTATGTAATAATTTATATTATATTCCGACACTCGTGTCGGAATTTGTACGACGATGTAAAATACATTATTTTCTTGTGTAAAGATACCAATAGAGCCAATAGAGCCATGTATTACTTCTAACCATGCACACAATTCCGACACACATGTCTGATTCAAGGACGTGCTATATTTACATGTACCTGATTCCGACACCCCTAAATTAGATGTAGAGATAAAAAACAACTCAAATTGCAGTTACCTTATAATGAAAAAATCAACATTTAGCGTAACACTCAATTAGGTTTCGTCAATTATTCACGTGAGGCTTTTAAGCCACTTTTTTACACTCACCTCCCTCCAGGTGATACTTGGTGAGGTTCTAAGGTACCTCACCCCCTATCTAACATCAAGTGTATTTTTGTTGTTGAAAATACTCAAATATTTTCCGAAATTTTTTTATTGAATAATACAAATACAATAATATAATAGCACATATTAATTTAGAAAGCAGTGTCCTCGGACCAAGAGTTTAGTTGTCTATTTTCGACACTTAGAAATGGACAAGCATCTATAAGCTCAACCCAATTGAAAAATATTTAGGTCTACCGCAGCAGACTTAAAGTTAATAATTTGCCTTATAATTCGATTTTTTTAATGATATATTAAGTGATTTTTCTTTTTCAAGTCCCACATGGAGTCACATAAAAAATATTTAATGACAAATAAAGTTTAGCAACATTTAAACACTTTTTACTTTATCATACGCAGTATGGTAAAGTATTGTAATCATGCCGAAAAAAAAAATTGAGATTTTAGCGGAAATAGGTCTTTTTGGGTCCCCTGAACATTTTTGACCAAGGTACAAAAAAATGTCTGTGTGTGTGTATGTGTGTGTGTGTGTGTGTGTGCGTATGTGTGTACTCGATTTTTGTGGCGATGATTCCGGAGAAACTACTAAAGGTATCGGGATGAAAGTTCATATTTAGAAGTTTTATGACTAAACTTAGAGCTGAAAAGCTTTTGGTTCAAAAGGGTCCAAAGGAACTGGTAGTTTATTCTAAGCCTTTTTCAAGGATTTTGCAGATGAGCCGCCATTTCTGTAATTTCGTCAAAATAGTTAAATAATAAATTAAAGGGGAGGAAATTTTGAATAATTTATGCCTATGACATTTTTTGGTAAAATTAATAGTTTAGCTGCAAGAGCAAATTCTATTTGATCGAGATGGGTCCCATCTGCATTGATATGAAAGTACATAGTAGCCAGGATCTTGACAAATATATTTTTTGTGCTGTCACCACAGAAATGTCTATGGCTGTCACCACGCTGTCATACTCGGAGAACCGCTATGAAATGACATCTACAGTGTCATGAACGAATATAAATCTGTCAGAATTTGAATTAGCTTTTTAAACTTGACATTTCGTAGAAGTGGTATCAACGTAACATTTCCTATACCGAAATATAACCATTTTTGAATTTTTTTTTAAATATTTATTTCTCAAAAAGCAACATAAAAAACGTTGATGTCACTCCTGCCGAAAACTACATAGCGCGACTCGCTCACATGCGACGACGACGCTCCGCCATCGGTGACGCGCCGCATCACCGCTCGTTGTGCTATTCCGTTTTTTTCTGCACTTGTGAGATAAACAACTATTATTCTGATGACAGTAGGTAGTGTCAAATGCTGATGCTTTGACAATACCTTCGATTGATACTATTGACTATCAAAATATCTGTCAAATCCTGGCTAACTAGTTTAATTTTAATGCAGGCACGATTTATCTCAGTCAAATAGATTCTCATGCAGCTAAACTATTAATTTTATATATTGTATGATAAAGTCATGTGCCTGGCCACATCAGATTTTTTTAAATTATAATTAATTATAAGAAAATGGTCATTTTTCTAAAAGTCTATGAGCCTAAATAACCTGCGGGCAATCTAAATGTTGCATTAGAGTAATATATTTTTGTATACGTTAATTTCACACCTTTTTGATAAACTTTTTGTATTTGAAAAAGGAGAATCACCCAATCGTTCATTAAAAAAATAAATATGAAACAATTTGAATTTTTAAAAACTGTAACGCTCTTGCTGAAGGCCTACATATTTTTCAACTGGGCCAATTGTTGTTGTTGTATATGAGGGTTCATAGGTACAACTTTTTATCAACTTGAAAAATTCGAAAAAGTTTTTTCGATACACCCTACTGCGCAGTCTGTACGATCTTTTAACCTATAAGCATTTTTGTTAATTCGGTGGACTGTTGCTTGGGGTAGGATTACTGTTTTGGTGTTAAATATTTGATTTTTAATTTAAGTTTACAAACAAAATTCAGTGTGTGTGTATGTGCGTATGTGTGTACCCTATTTTTGTGACGACGATTCCGGAGAAACTACTAAAGGTATCGGGACGAAAGTTCAGCTTTAGAAGTTTCATGACCAAACATAGAGCTGACAAGCTTTTGGTTCAAAACGGCCCAACGGAACTGGCTATGTACTCTTAGCATTTTTCAAACGATTTTGAAAATGAGCCGTCATTTCTGTAATTTCGTCAAAATAGATAAATAATAAACTAAACTAGAGGAAATTTTGTATAATTTATGTCTATAACATTTTTTGGTAAAATTAATAGTTTCGCTGCAGCAGCAAATTCTATTTGATCGAAATCGTGTCTGCATTAATAGTAGGTAGCTAGGATATTTTGCAACTTTTGACAGTATTCAGAACGTCAGCGGTTGCGAAACGTCAATTAATCACGCAAATGCATGGAGAATGCGATGAGGAGGACAAACACGCGCGCACGTACGCAATGTGAAACAATATAGAAACATCTTGGTGTTTACAAAGTCAATGTGTATTTCGAGTGCGGATAGCAATGTTGTTATGCATTTTCCCAGGATTTTGCGAATGAGCCGCCATTTCTGTAATTTCGTCAAAATAGTTAAATAATAAATTAAAATAGAGGAAATTTTGTATAATTTATGTCTATGACATTTCTTGGTAAAATTAATAGTTTAGCTGTAGGAGCAAATGCTATTTGATCGAGATCGTACCTGCATTAATATAAAGTTAGCCAGGATTTGCCAAATATTTTTATTGTAATGACAGTAGGTAGTGTCAAAGGCTGATTTTTTGACAATACCTTCTGTCAATATCTGTCAAATTCTGGCTAATTCGTTTTATTTTAATGGAACAGGATCGATCTCGATCAAATAGAATCTCATGCAGCTAAACTATTAATTTTATATATTGTATGATAAAGTCATCTGCCTGGCCACACCAGATTTTTTCACGTGAACATAGGTTATATTTATAATGTCTTCATAATATTAATTACATATTCACTTTATTTCTGATAATTAAAACATAAAATTATCTAAACAATAATCGAAACTGTTCCATTGTGTACTACTTTCCCCTACACTCATTTAATCATACTTTCATTTATTCCCATCCGGTACCAACGCGACGCCTATTGTAGACACGCTACGCAACTGCCACGTTAATTTATCTTAAACTTTCCGCGGAATATAATACATCGACAAATACCTTGGTGACGTTTTAATTAAAGACAACACAGAACAAACAAATGAGCGGCGGAACTTAATATATCATAATCGCGCGTCACATCTGCCGTCTGCATGGCGAAACTGGCAGGACAAATTCAGCCATTAAAATCCCGCCTGGCGCGCGGTACTATGCCCTCTGGCGCCCGCTCCTTTAATTAATTGAAATTTGTCATGGCAACGTTTCAACGTTAGGACGAAATACAAGCGGACAACCCGCCAATCTAGACATGATTCGAACGGGTAGTAGGGTTCATAGACAGGAGAGACGGTACTGCCAGAGTCGGGTTCATTTATTCATATAAGCTTTGCGGCGGATTTGATTCGAATTGTGGGATGCTCTCGACAGTTTTGTGGGTTATTTGATGCTAGTGTATCGCTGCTAATTGAATAGGTACGCCGGTTGTTTGTGTAGACATGCCATTAGTGAAGATATCTTTGATTGGTAGCGCTACACAGGATGTTTCTGAATAAACCTTGAAGAAGTATATGCGTCAACTGGTCCTGGAAGTAGTATATGCCCAACACCAACAAATGTGTCAAATCTCTGGAGAGATCTACAGTATTGTCTAAAAAGATAAAGAATGCAAAACAATGAAAATAATACAAAAGTAAACTTTCTTCAAATATCTATGTACTCTTTCCAGTACAATCGTCAAAGGTCAGCATGGAGGAACTGAAGCCTCGTCCAACTCCTGGTCAATGCCACCGGTGTCTCCTGTATGGCCACACCTCTACACACTGCAGTGTGACGCAGAAGTGGCTTCACTGCGGTAACAAACACCGCGATCTGCGGCGGATCTCACCAGGCAAGGTACATTGGGGGCATTGCAACATCCCTTGTACAAGGGATGTTGCAATGCCCCGAAGCCCCGCAAACTCAATTCTCCACAAAATCCCACAACAAAAATTCCTTCCTCGTCTATCCACAAGCAAGGCACGCCCACATCCCTTACCAAACAAAGGCAACCTACAAGCTACGGCCACAAAGAAAATCCCTTCCCTATATTTTCCCAAATTGTCAGCAATCTTCCACCAACAACAAACAATCCAAGTCCATCAACCAATCCCTATCTTCAAAACACTCTGAAACAACTAATTAGAGAATTTAGCAACCTGGCCATCAAAATTACCGCTGTGGCAGATATGATGCAGTGAAGCAACGCACCTATCCAAATTGTACTACGCAGTCAAGTTTCGCGTAGTAAACATCAGCATATTCGGGTCTAAAAGCCACTGGCTTGACCTCTGATCAATTAGCAACAGCAACTTACAGGAAGACTCACTACTCTTCCGATTTCACACCCGGTCATTCTCTTGGCAACTGAAGCTATAGGCAAAACTGGGAGAGCTGAAGATTACTCATAGATTTCAGCTGTTATTTTAGACATACGTTACAGAATATTTCTAAATATTGACGCGTGTTAAAACGAAATAGCATACTTTTCATACGCCTGCTGTATAATTTAAATGGGCAAGACAAAAAAGTACGTCTGTTCTTAGAACCATAAGAACGAATGACAGCGGTAGCAACCTAACCTCCAATTCGAGCGCGAACGTGTAATGTGAACAAGATGTTTTCGTTGGTATGTTTTCACTTTGCTTCTGTTAAACATGCTAATGATGGATATATAAATTAGATAGGACAATTATCACAATTAAATGACAGTATTTTTAATAATTAAATATTAATCTTGAACGAACTACCTAGTAGGCAACTTAATATACACAGCTATAATTAATTCACGCGGTACGTTCATATCTTGGTTCATACAATTTTAAGCGATGAATCACCTTTAGGTCTCCCAGTTTTGCCTATAGCGAGTGACATTTCCGATCCATTGTTGGTAATTAAAGCTAGCGAATGATAATCCCGACCAGGTCGTTTTGTTGGCAATTAAAGCTAGCGAATGATACTTCCGACCCGATGGTTCTGTTGGCAATTGAAACTAGCGATTTTAACAGTTCCGACCCGATTGTTCTGTTGACAATTAAAGCTAGCGAATGAGTGTTATTTTGCAGTACCGCACCTCCGAGAAAAGTAAGTTGTGTTTTCGATTCCTGGAGCTCGCTGGTTTCGTTGTTACTTCTCACCTGGTGTAGTCGGTTTGATAGGTAGGATCGTACTAGCCTAAGTGGAACACCCGTAACTCCATATCGTTCCATCTTCTGTAGCAATTGAAGGTGTAGCATTAAATCAAATGCACGGCTCAGATCGCACATTTGGGCTTGACACTTCGTCCGTCCTTCGAGTGCTTTGCAAACAGCTTCTATTAGATGTTTCATGGCATCCACGGTCCCTTTCCAGACTGGTATGCAAACTGCTCCGAAAACTTTTGATTCAAAAGTTATTATTGTGACGTCACGTCTCACGACCTGATAGGACATCCATTACAAACTAAACTAGGCATCGATGGTGCCTTCTTAAGGCGCAGCTACACTATGCGGCGAACACCCTCCAGTGTCGAACGTTTGTTAGCACGCCGCTCTGTGTCTAGCTCAAGATTTAAACAGGTGCAAAACGATGCACTAAAATGATGCGATATACTACCAATCGTTCGGCGCTGTAGGGTGTTCGTAGCATTGTCTGGCGCCGGCCTTAGTAAAATGAACTCTAGATGAAGGCAGACTACTCACAGTGGAAAGCTATGCCAACGTGCAAGAGGCCAGTTGCCCATGTGCCACCCATAAGCCGTAGATAAAGCACGTGGGCAATAGACAATGAAAGGAAGGCTTAAAACTTTTGAAGAACACCCGAACAGACACCTTTCAGCCAAACACCATTAAGCCAGAGCCGATTTTGGAGGCAGCTATAAACTATGAAGAAGTACCCGTCCAGCCAGTTACTCCGAATAAAGTTGTCAAAGAAATCAAAACCAACCGTAATCCAAAGACGGCACCTGAAAATGATCTCACCACAGGAAAGTTCTTCGACAGTTACCTAAGAAATGTAATGTTATGCTGGCATATCTAGTAAATGTAGAATTCAGATAAGAATAGGTCCCCGTGTCTTAAAGAAGTAGAAGCTGTCATGCGAGCACATCCAACACAAGCACCGAATGGTGCCAAATCATATCGCTCCGTATGATGGGCCGAATCGTAACGCTTGTTAGTGTAATGCATAGAACGCTGTTTTTGAAAAGGTTTCTAAAAAATAACGAACAGTGTGATAAAAGTCGCCACTTTCGCAGATAACGCGACTCTAATGGCAGTGGGATCAACTGTTGCCGAATCTACTAGGAATCATTTATAGCCTAGCCATGTAAAATTGCAATGGACCAAAAAAATTGAAGACAAAGCTCAACGATCTGAACTCTGTCCACATTAACTTTACAAGCAAAGAATCGAGGATTCACATTATGTCAAGATTAACCGCGTCATAGTTCCCTATCCAAACACTGCAAAACATTTGAGTATGACTTAGGATTCGAAATTAAAGCGGAAAGAACTCGTTAAGAAGAAAGAGTAAGGCTTGCCCTCAAATACAGAGAACTGTACTGGGTTTTGGGAATAAAGGCTCTGTTGTCTGCACAGAATATATTTTACAACCAAGTACTAAAACCGATTTGGTTATAGGGCATTCAACTATGGGGATGCGCTAAAAAAGAAAATTTACAAGTAATTCAGACTCTAAAATCAAGTACTAAGAGATACGGTTAACACCCCTTGGTATATACTAGGGCTTCCAATCCCGGACAAAATACTGATCCCGGGATTTCGGGATTAAAGATTTTGTAATCCCGGGATCCGGGGATTGATCCCGGGATTCACGAACAAAACCCAAGAATTGGCGAATCAAAACGCCCTGGGATGCCAAAAGTTACCAAATCTAGTCAGTAAGAAACACAGTAAGAAACGCCTAAAATATACTTAATTGGACAATATTTTTTACCCTGAAACTTGATCGACGTTTTCAACTTTTACCTTACAAGTAGAAAACCTAAATTATCGGCTTAAACGGTGTCAAAGTGTGCGTATTGACATCAATAATAAACAAAATTTAAACTCCATTAACATAATAACTTGCTCTTCCATCTTCAAGTTTCTCAACGTTTTTGTAGAATGTTTTACGAATAGTCACGGCAAAAGAAATTATTTGATCGAGCCAAGTTTCCCATTTTTTATATTAAGGCCAATAAATATGTTGATGATTGTTTGTTTTCTTCTATAAGATAAAATTGGATAACTTTAGAATTCATACGTCATGGATGTTTATTATTCAAATAGACTAACTGCTTGCATTTTTCATAAAACGATTATTGTTTACGAAATATAATGAGTTGTATACCCAGTTCTAAATGCGTCTTCAAGTAAACCGGTATTTATTGTTGAAAATTGATGAAATATTCAATGAAACTTCTTAGAATATTAAATATTCAATTTCTTGTCATGAACAAATTGAATATTACTTTCGGTTATGTCAAATATAGTTCATATAGCACAACCCATATTATAAAATACATTTTTTACAGTGCACTTTTTGACAGAACTTTTCTACTAAAAAGGCCAAAAAGCGATAATTGTGCCATGAAAAAATTGCAAAAACGACCATATTACCACTGTCACAGCTCAATACAAACTCGAGATGTTTTACCCGAGACGCAACCTATGGCGTACATGCACTTCATGATGGAACAACATCGTACCTAAATATTTCGTTAGTTTATGGTAAATTTCTTAAACTGGAAGAAACTTGAAAATCGGAACAAGAAAAGACATCGTTCGTTCGATTGGAGTGAACCATCGAAACATTAATAATAACGAATAATAACAAATCGTTTTTGGTAAAATTTGGGTTTCATTTTACACTTAAATATATCTGGATTAATTTGTATGTTTATTTTCTACTTATTTTCAATATTTTTTTGGGCTGTAGTTTATACCTATTTCCAAATTTTATATTCTGTATATTCATAGAATACAGGTAAAGAAATCCGCCACTAATTTTTACGTTTATGTTTTTGTTTCTGTTTTAAATAAAGCCTGATTTTTGTTGTTGAGGTAAATAAAAAGACGCAAACAAGCTGAAAATGATGTTTGCGTCCACTTTGAATTATATCTACTTCATGCAAAATCTGTTCCTCCTATTATAACAATATGTTGGTATAAACGAACATTTTATCCTTGATACTGAATTTAATCAGAAATGGTGCTGTTATAGATTGAAGTTCATACTTAAACAATAGCAGCTCAATTGATTTATTGTAGATCAGTGCCCACACTTCACCAATTAACAAAAAAATAAGAAAATAATTTAGATTTAACTTTTTCGTGATCACGGGATTTAGACTTACAATCCCGGGATCCCGAAAGAGCTCATTATTTGTCGGGATCCCGGGATTGGAAGCCCTAGTATATACGGAATAGTGACCTGCACCGTGATCTTTGTCTCGCACAAGTCATCAAAGAGATAAAAATGTTTGCCACTAAGCATGAATCTCGTCTAAGCCATCCGTCAACGTAGAGGCTCTGCAGCTACTGGACAACCAGATTCTAGTGAGAAGACTAAACCCTTCGAACTAGTTCAGAAAAAATATTGAATGTTGTGAAATGCTTCTTGTTCAGGGCAAACTACATATAGGACATCATATAATGCATGACATATTATAGTCAAGTAGCTTATTCATAAATATCTGGCTCACAGATACATAACGTGCATAATTAATCCTGAAAATTACAACTCTCCACCCGTTATTGGCTTTAGTCAGCATAATTTTAACCCCGGCATTTCGACTAAGCCCATTTCAAAATCGGTTTTATTTCGTGGCCCTACAGAACGCTCGCATCAATAATTCGTTTTTTGGCCGTACCGCGCGACCGGCGGCGCTGCCTGCAGAGATTATTCGAAAAGCCAACTCGGCAATAAAAGCTTTCCGTTTGGCTAATCCGATGTCGTTATGCAGTTATCCGATCGTCTGACAAACAAATAGGCATAGAGTGAGCGAGAGAGAAAAAGAAACAGCGAGAGACAGAGAGAGAGAGAATCGAACTCGAATCACAGCTAACAATAAACGCATCCACCGGGAGAGAATTTCTGCATTCCGGCGTGGAGTTGAACAGTGCCGGACTGGGTTGAGTCGTTCGTTTGCCAAGTGCAGTACTACTGGCTCGATACAAAAGCGTGTGTATGTGTGCTGTGGATAAATGGGATGGCGAAATCGATTCCCAATCTTTGTCGGCCATTTGGAATCGAACTACTACCAATTCAGATCTGTCACTGCGTTTGAGAGAAAAGGATTTCTCTTTTATGCAAAGCCGATTGTTCGAGCCGGGCTGAATTCAAAGGTACTGCGCGCGTTATTGCGGACTGATCCTTTCATCGGCACTTCTGGTCAACACGATTACGCGTCGTACTAGTGATTGGCATTGTAGATTGTTGGAAAATAGACAAAGCGTCGCTTGAAGGTTTTATGAATACTGAAAGAGATGTTTGTGGATGTTTGATTGATGTGTTCTATTAGTGCCTTATTCGATTGACATCTATATTATAATAAAGTAATAAAACAATGTAACCTCTTTATTGCAAAAGTTATTTATTATTTACTTCGGACTAGTTTCGCCTTTCGGCATCCTCAGTGATAATATTTCACTGATGATGTCGAAAGGCGAAACTAGTTTGAAGTAAATAATAAAATACCCTTCGCAATAAAGAGGTTTTATTATCAAATTTTGCAAAATGGATCTACATCCTATCTATATTATAGTAAACTGACTACGGCCTATACAAAATCATCAGTTCACCACTGACAATCGGCGACTTTAATAGCTTCTAGACAATTTTGATACAGCTTTTTTCTGGACGTGAACACGTTAAAAAAAGGCGGCTCTCTTTTATAAAATGCCAGGTTTTGTCAAAATGTTGTGAACGATACATACTGCGATGAGGGTTTACTGGCGTTGCCAAGACAACGCGACACAACTGCAGTTCCAACAAATCTACCCATAACCTCAACAGTGCTGCTTTTTCTGTATTATTATGTAATAGATAATATATAATATATCTATGGTGAGATCACACAATTTTTACTGCGTAAAGTTTATTTTGGGTTTGAAAGGTCCTTAAATAAAATGTTTAGTAAAAGAATTCAGAAGAAATAAAACAATTTGTCGTCGACTTTAAGGTTAGATCTATGATGTAGCGGTTATGTGAGATCATCAAGTAGGATATTTGAGTACAAACGTTCGGCTGAATGTTAAGTGTTGGAGCAATGATTCACATTTTCTAGTAACCTTAACATTTTTACTTTATCATACGCAGTATGTAAAGTATTGTAATCATGCCGAAAAAAAATTGAGATTTTAGCGGAAATAGGTCTTTATGGGTCCCCTGAACATTTTTGACCAAGGTACAAAAAAATGTCTGTGTGTGTGTGTGTGTGTGTGTGTGTGTGTGTGTGTGTGTGTGTGTGTGTGTGTGTGTGTGTGTGTGTGTGTGTGTGTGTGTGTGTGTGTGTGTGTGTGTGTGTGTGTGTGTGTGTGTGTGTGTGTGTGTGTGTGTGTGTGTGTGTGTGTGTGTGTGTGTGTGTGTGTGTGTGTGTGTGTGTGTGTGTGTGTGTGTGTGTGTGTGTGCGTGTGTGCGTGTGTAAACGATTTTTGTGACGACGATTCCGGAGAAACTACTAAAGGTATCGGGACAAAAGTTTATATTTAGAAGTTTTATGACCAAACATAGAGCTGAAAAGCTTTTGGTTCAAAAGGGTCGAAAGGAACTGGTAGTTTATTCTAAGCCTTTTTCAATGATTTTGCAAATGCGCCGCCATTTCTGTAATTTCGACAAAATAGTTAAATAATAAATTAAACTAGAGGAAATTTTGAATAATTGATACCTATGACTTTTTTTGGTAAAATTAATAGTTTAGCTTTAAGAGCAAATTCTATTTGATCGAGATCGATCGCATCTGCATTGATATGATATTACATTCGGAGAAACTACTAAAGGTATCGGGCCGAAAGTTCATATTTAGAAGTTTCATGACTGAACTTAGAGCTGAAAAGCTTTTGGTTCAAAACGGTCCAAAGGAAGTGGGTATTTACTCTTAGCATTTTGCAACGATTTTGCAAATTAGCTGCCATTTCTATAATTTCGTCAAAATTGCTAAATAACAAATTAAAGTAGAGGAAATTTTGAATAATTTATGCCTATGATATTCTTGGGTAAAATTAATAGTTTAGCTTCAAGAACAAATTCTATTTGATCGAGATCGGTTGCATCTACATTGATATGAAACTACATAGTAGCCTGGATTTGAAAAATATTTTTTGTGCTGTCACCACAGAAATGTCTATGGCTGTCACACTCGAAAACAGCTGATTTCATCAGAGTTTGGAGAACCGAATGTTGCCGTTCTAGTGCGGCAATGTACAAAATACAAAATTCAAATAAAATAAGATCACCAATTTGATCGTTTGTTGATACGAAATATCAACCCGTTGTTATATCTAATTGTAAAAAATCTGATGTGGCCAGGCACATGACTTTATCATACAATATATAAAATTAATAGTTTAGCTGCATGAGAATCTATTCTATTGAGATAAATCGTAGGTATTGTCAAAGCATCAGCATTTGACACTAGTGTAGGTACACTACGTCATTAGAATAATAGTTATTTATGTCACAAATGCCGAAAGTACGGAATAGCACGACGAGCGGTGATGCGGCGCGTCACCGAAGGCGGAGTGTCGCCGTCGCATGTGAGCGAGTCGCGCTTCTAGTTTTTGGCAGGAGCGACATCAACGTTTATTGCGTTGCTTTTTAAGAAATACGTATTTAAAAAAATAAATAAATGATTTCTGTATAGTAAATGCTACTACTTTGAGAAAAAGTCAAGTTTAAAGGTGCGTTCCGATTGGTAGGTAATGGTAGCTAATGGCGGTGGTAGAATACGAAATTATAGTATTTCTTACATATCGTGATAATGACATATATTAGTTTGCATGTACATAAACATGAGTCTCTAGCAATTTTCTATTGGAAATACTATTATAACGGCGTCTGCTACCACTGCCATTATCACTAATGAAAACGCACCTTAAAAAGGTAATTCAAATTCTGACAGATTTATATTTGTTCATGACACATCCCTACCAACATACTACAATAAAACTACACTCATCACTATACTTTGCTTATAATTTTCTCAATTTATCGTTTTTAGAATTAGATATAAAGACGGGTTAATATTTCTAATCAACAATCAAATTGGTGATCTTATTTTATTTGAAATTTGTATTTTATAATTGGCCGCACTACAGCGGCAACGTTCCATACTGCTTCTCCAACCTCTGATGAGATCAGCTGTTTTCGAATGTGACAACACAAAAAAATATTAGTCAAAATCCTGGCTACTATGTAATTTCATATCAATGCAGATGCGACCGATTTTCGATCAAATAGAATTTGCTCTCTAAGCTAAACTATTTATTTTACCAAAAAATGTCATAGGCATAAATTATTCAAAATTTCCTCTACTTTAATTTATTAATTAACTATTTTGTCGAAATTACAGAAATGGCGGCTCATTTGCAAAATCCTTCAAAAAGGCATAGAATAAACTACCAGTTCCTTTGGACCCTTTTCAACCAAAAGCTTTTCAGCTCTAAGTTTGGTAACAAAACTTCTAAATATGAACTTTCGTTCCGATACCTTTAGTAGTTTCTCCGGAATCGTCGCCACAAAAATCGTTTACACACACACACACACACACACACACACACACACACACACACACACACACACACACACACACACACACACACACACACACACACACACACACACACACACACACACACACACACACACACACACACACACACACACACACACACACACACACACACACACACACACACACACACACACACACACACACACACACACACACACACACACACACACACACACACACACACACACACACACACACACACACATCATACTGCGTATGATAAAGTAAAAACTATAAATTGAGAAAATTGTAAATAAAGTATAGCGATGAGTGTAGTTATATTCTAGTATGTTGGTACGGATGTGACATCTACAGTGTCATGAACGAATATAAATCTGTCAGACTTTGAATTAGCTTTTTAAACGTGACGTTTCGTGGAAGTGGTATCAACCTATCATTTTCTATACAGAAATATAACCATTTTTGAATTTTTTAAATACTTATTTCTCAAAAAGCAACACAAAAAACATTGATATCACTCCTGTCGGAAACTACATAGCACGACTCGCTCACATGTTACGGCGACGCTCCGCCATCGGTGACCCGCTGCATCACCGCTCGTCGCGCTATTCCGAACTTTCGGCACTTGTGAGATAAATAACTATTATTCTGATGACAGTAGGTAGTGTCAAATGCTGATGCTTTGACAATACCTACTATTGATACTATTGACTATCAAAATATATGTCAAATCCAGGCTAACTAGTTTAATTTTAATGTAGACACGGTTTATCTCAATCAAATAGATTCTCATGCAGCTAAACTATTAATTTTATATTTTGTATGATAAAGTTATGTGTCTGGCCACATCAGATTTTTTATTCTAAAATAGTTTCTAATTCCGAATTATTACAAACTCTTTGGAAATCACAGTAACAACTAATTTCAATGATTTTTTAATAGTATATTATTACAAGTTGTAAGACGTCAAATTGGCGCATCAGTTGAAGCTTTATAATAACTGATAAATGGTATTGAATTGATAGGGGTTACAACCCGACTGATTTTGACAACTGAGCAAACGCCTCCAGTAATTAAATACCATATTCATAGATTGATTTAAAATATTGTGTATAATTGATATAATTGATATAATTGATTTAAAAGTATATATTTTCTATATACAGTATGGGTACTTTTGTTATTAATAGAGATAGAAAGTCGACTAAATGGGCAAAATAGTGCATATTTATGAGCTCCTTCATAATCTGTTTAGAAACGACGTTAATTTCAATCGGTTTCCACGCTATTTAGAAAAACCAAGAAATGTCATTTTTTAATTATGGTCATTATGGTCAACTTCTTTATTTGTGATCCCATCAAAAAAGCATTTTGACATTATGACGGCACTCTTTTGTCTACAATTTGATTACGTCAGTTTAATTTTTTTTTTCGCCAATGAATTTGTCAGAAAGAGGCGAAACTTTTGTTTTTCTTATGGACCCCATCATATTGATTTTATAAGTTTGGTTTCAGAATTTTTTCTTAGTAATTTGGTATGCCACTTGCCATATTTAGAACACAATAAGACGACAAAATTTGAGTTTTTCTTTAATATCTTAAAATCCCATGGTGCCACGAAACACACATTTGAGTGATACAGTATGTGCTCATAGCCAAGTTACAGTAAACTTTTGGAATGTATTTATTTATACTACCTACACAACATAAAAAAGTAACAACATTTTCACAAACTAAATAATGTTTTTAAAATCTCGCTATTTTCATGGAGGAGTTTTTCACATCATTCCGTAATATGGTTGTAAATCGAATCTAAAGCGGCGATGACGGTGTCACGTTTCGTCTTTATTTGTAGTTGAAATTTTCAAGGATTATACTTTATTACTACTGGAAAAATAAAATCTTGTTGAGATGGCAGTTGAAATTTATTAATTTTGCAACTCAAATAACAACATCTTAATCTTAGTAATCATTAATATGACGTCTCATATTTTTTTCTGAAAAACTAATAAATATAATTACATTTACCAGAGAATCTATTGAGTTTACAGAACACTTTCTGATTGCATCCTCTTATAGGATATGTATTTCAAAACATTAGGCTACAATTCACTCGTTTCTTCCATACAATGTTGGTTGGAGATTGGAGAGTTTGATTTTAACCCGAGAATATTTTTACAGCTTAATATAATATCCATTTTGCCATAAAAACCGAGGCATTTTTAAATATTAAAAAAATTTTAATAAATTCTATTATATGGACAGTAGTTACATATTAAACAACACATTCGTATTTTACTGATTTGACTTATGTCGAGAATAAACATCCGGAAAAGTTGATAATAAAGTGTTCTTGATAGCTCCCACGTAAAATTACAAAATAAATAACAACAATAAAACGAAAATTGGTATAAAGCCCACTTTTAAAATTATCCGGTATGTCATATTATATAAAAACCAGTTGCCAAAAAGATATTGGCTCTGCTGAAAAAATATAAAATTTTGCAAGATATTTGATATATAATGATTACCTGAACTTTGTAGTTTGATAATGTAGAAAGATCAAAATGCAGCTGGAAATATTCTACAACGCAGTTCCCCAACGTTTCCAAAATTATAATCACCATAAGGTAAGATCCGGCAATGTTGGTGGCCATGATACTTCTGAATAGGTAGCAATTACTCCCCGTTTATGTCTTATATCTAAATAGGTCCTCACAATTCGTGCATTATGTGCAGGTGCTTCGTCTTGTTGGAAGCACATACCTTATCGTAAGGCCAATGGTATATCGTCCATTCTTTCTTCCACGTCCTCGGAGAGCAATATTGCCGATACATCTCCGAAGTTAAGTTTTTGTTATAAAAAATTGGTCCGGTTAATCGGATGGCCACTATACCGCACCATACATTAAAATCAAACCGCACCTGATTATGGCGCGGTACAAGGAGGTGCTGATTTTTGCGAGCACAGTAGTGCGTCTTCTTTCAGTTAAAAATACCGCAGTTTGAAAAATATGTTTCATCGGATCATAATATTTGTTTCTTTTAATTCTGTTTTCACCAATTTTTTTCAGCAAATGGGCCACAGTTGGGCTTTGTTTGAGAAAACGTCTTCCATGGCACCATGCGATTTTCAGCAATTCTCGAAGTGTACAATTTTCAGTCAATTCTATTATCTTATTGTAATCAAAACATGGCATGTGGTATGAAAGAAATGATGAATCCAAACATGTATAAAACTAATATGGCGTCCACAAGAAAAATAAAAGTTTCGATTGTTTCTAACGAATTCATTTGCGAAAAAATTTTTAAAGTGACATAATCAAAATGTAGACAAAAAAGTGCTTTTATAATTTCAAAACGCTTTTTTGATGGGATCTTAATTAAAGAAGTTATGATCGTAACTAAAAAAAATACATTTTTTGCTTTTTTTTCAAGATAGCTTTGGAATTCAACTGTTTTCTGAACAGATCATAAAAGAGCACATAAATATGCACTACTTCATCCATTTAAGCGACTTTCTATCTCTAATAATAACAAAAGTACCCATACAATCCAACATTCCGCGAGACACACTGTATATATAAGAGCAATCCTTATATATACGCAATTGAAGAGGCTTAATTGAGATTTGAGAATCCTTTGAATAAACTTTAAGAATTCAGAAATTTAGGCGCGTTGGGGTGGTCTATTTGGAACTGTCATTTCCAACAATGAGTCACTATCACTTCTGGGGAGAAATATACACAAGTACGCCCAACTAATTAGCGGAGTCTAGTCGACCCCTTTCTCTTCTCGCAGTGTATTCAAAATTGATTTTTGAGTCTTTGCCGGAGGCCTATTCGTTCACCGTCTGCACATCAATCAATTTAAAGAGCCATTATGCCCGCCCGAAACTTCATAAAATTAGTAATTAATTTAATGAATGAAATTTAATTTACATCGGAAGCGAGGGCCGGAATGAGGTTTATTAACACGTGAATTTGAAAATATCAATCTTTCTCCGCAGGCATGCTCAACCAACCCCGTTTAATTTCCGCACAGATTCTACCACAGCGGCGTCCCCTGTATAATTCAACAGTAATTGGCTCCGACACACACACACACACACACACACACAGCCGCTGTCAGAAACATCAATTCTAATGGTTTTTATTGGGGGGAAAAGCAATATAAAATAGTAATTTGTGATTTATTTCGTGAACCTGGTGTAGAAAAACATGGAAAAATCCGACCTATTAGTTCAATGGATTATTACGGGCTTATTAGTGGATTTTTTGGTATCGGTTTTTCAGTTATGCATTGTGCAGTGGCTATGTTGCGTTAATAGACAAACCTTCATTTGCATAAATCATAATAATATTACTTTTCAAAATTCTATTAGTGTAATTTTAGTATTTATTTGTTGTATCTTAATTATATTATCTAGGTTTCATATATTTAATTATATGTATCACATCAATAATAATAATAATAAACAAAAATCAAAAAAAGTTAATATCAGTCCTTTAGATGTTTCTACCTATGGTTTGGAAAGACCAAATTATTTCTAAACTAATAATTTTTGTTTGACGTGATTTGTGATTCAATATTTAGGATTTATGGTTCTTTCTATTTTAAGACATAGACGAACTAGTTTGTATACAACATGTTCATAATATTGGGCTAAATCTATAAAACAATTTCAATTCCAAGAATTTTCTTATTTTATTATTTTTAGGAATCTGTACGTACGCATTTTTCTCACATACAATAGTACTTAAAGTACTTGAACAACTCTACTGTTTTGAAGATAATTGCATACGTGGAAAAATTTTCTATGGATTATTATGAGTTTATTACAGAATTATATATTATATTCCAAATGTCATCACATACAGCATGTTGCAACAGAAAAATTGAAGTTCTTGGAATGGAAATTATCATAATTAATAATTAGATCTAAAATTATAAACACACAGTATGAAAACTAGATGTTCTATAACTTGAAATTGACAAATCTTCCGTATTTTCAGTAGTTGAAATTAAAGTTTCATAAAATAAGGTTTTTTAAACAAATAAGGCAATAAATAAAAATTGTGACGATTATTGTGCGACTATCCTAGTACCTTTTGCACTAAAATATGGACTTAAAAACATCATAAAATCTTCACAATACAATACATATGTTATTTTACTTACTATTACTACAATTACATTTTTTTACTCAATACCTATAGTTTTGAAGTCACCATATTTAATATCCCTCGATAGTTGTTTTTTCTGGTTTAAATGATGCACACTTTGAATTAGATTTTCGCTCCCCTTTCAAGAAAAATGATGACACTGCTTGAAATTGTTGAACGGTCCCACCTCGGCTGTTGTTAATGTTTCATATAAAAATGTAATTTTTAAGGACAAGAATTGAAGAGAAATTACTATACACTGGTGATCAGCAAACAATAACAAAGAAATAACATCTGATCTCATATGATCTTTTCCATATAATAAGATAATCTGAAATCAGAAACTGTGAACTGTATCTAGGTTTTGAGAAACTCAGGGCCACAAATCTACAGGACCTGTTTTGGCATGATTTCCACAAAAACTGGACTCAAAATACTGTGCTTTTGATTATTGTAACCACTTAAAAAAGTCATATCGAGAAACCACCATCGAACCTTTGAAGAAGGCGCTTCTATCGGGCGTAATTTTGTGCGAAGATATGATATTTTCTATGATTTTTTTGTACCGTATTTTTTTTCCTGTTTTTTCTGTTATTTCGTTTGGTAGTACTTTATATCACTTCGGTGTTGTGCTTACCCTTTGTATTTTTGATACAATAAAGTTATTTTATTTATTTATTTATATAATAGAATTCTAGAAGTTTCATATTCTATGAGCTAAAATGAAGACCAATCTTCGAACTTTACAACTATGAAGATAAAACACATCGGCGTATATCCTAAACATTAACCTGTGAAGAAACATTTTTCTGTGGAAACTGATTGAAATACGTTAGTTCCAGGAAAGAACATTATCGCGATTTAGTGGGGGCAAAACTCTGAACGCCACAGGGATATTAGGTTTCTTAATTACCTACAATTTGAGGTATGTTAGAAATTTATGCAAACATTTTTGCAGAACTTATAAACATTTTTCTGTGGAAACCGATTGATACATGTTAGATATAGGAACGTTCATTATTGCGATTTAGGGCGGGTGGTGCAAAACTCGGAACGTCATAGGGATATTAGGTCTCTTAATTACCTACCATTTGAGGTATGTTAGAAATGTATGCAAATATTTTTGCAGAAGTTATAAACATTTTTCTGTGGAAACTGATTCAAATACGTTAGTTCCAGGAACGAACATTATCGCGATTTAGGAGAGCAAAACTCTGAACGTCATAGGGATATTAGGTCTCTTAATTACCTACAACTTGAGGTATGATAGAAATTTATGCAAACATTATTTCAGGAATTATAAATATTTTTCAGTGGAAACCGATTGATACAGGTTAGATATAGGAACGTTTATTATTGCGATTTAGGGCGGCTGGTGTAAAACACGAGACGTTATAGGGATATTAGGTTTCTTAATTACCTACAATTTGAGGTATGCAGAAGTTGCAGAAGTTTTCTGTGGAAACTGATGGAAATACGTTAGATATAGGAACGAACATTATCGCGATTTAGGGGGGGGGGGGGGGGCAAAACTCGGAACGTCATAAGGATATTAGGTTTCAGCACCGCTCCATCTGGATATCCTCTAGCAGCCCTCACTCCCACGGTATAATTGTTGATAGTGGCGTACACTTCGTTATGTTCAAGCATGTGAGCTATCCATCTACTCAAGGTAATGTCCACTCCTCTGCTTTCCACTGCTTGTATGATGGATAATGGGGATGTATTATCAAACGCACCCTCAATATCTAAGAAGGCTACGAGTGCAATTTCTTTGCTCAATTTCTCGAACTGCCAGGTCGCAGGATGTAACTGCTTAATATGCATATTGGTATCGGCCGAGCGGATAAACGCTCAGCGCTGTGTGCCTTATATGCCTTTCCACTATTCTTTCCAAAGTTTTTAATAGGAAAGACGTCAGACTGATCGGTCTGAATGATTTGGCCTGTTCGTAAGAATCTCGCTCAGGTTTTGTCGTAATATAATTCGCGACCGAAGCAGTTTCTTGGAACAAAAAAATCTATTGTTTCTAAAGTTCGACATCCTACTATATACTATACCCGACACTACCTTAATCAGGTCAATTAGCTGGTCAGTTATCAATGATGGTTTTAACCATTAAAAAATACATTAATAGTATCCTTTTTAACAGTATTCTTTTACGGTGATTATAATAACAGATCACTTCCTCTATTTCAACTCCACATCCTCATTACTATAAAAATTAAAATCCGATGAAATATAAAACAGGACTGCGAATACCAATTCTCATATATACCTACCTACGTACTATACGTAGTTCGCACTGTGCCCGCATAGCTGGCGCGAGTATTCGAGTACAGCGGGCGATATCCCTCCCAGCTGCATTGTGCTTGCAAATTACCCCATTATTCTTCTTAAATTATTTTCATTCTCTGCCAAATACGTGGCGGTGCTTTGGAATACCTACGAGATACTGTACAGCAGGCGTAACTGGCTCCGTTTTATCTCGCAGCGTTTGCAGGGACAGGACAAAAACGGGAGCTTTTTGTTTTGCGCGGACGACAAAACGTTTGCGCTGCCACTCTTTCTGTAGCTTTAATGAGCGCATAATATATTTGCAGGGTGTTTATTCTGTTCAGCGGACGAGCGGATTCTTATTTTGGTTTTGTTGGGTCGCGAGAAAACCCAGAGGATGAAAAAGATGCCCGACGAACGAATATGGCCCGGCGACTTCGCCATAATTGCAACAGTGTCGTAGACTGCTACTGCTTCTGTTCATAGTCTACGTAATTGTTAAATATATGCATTTATGGTGCAGACACGTATACTGGTGGAATTAAGTATGTTTTGATCGTATTTCAGCAGTGTGTCAATGTTACATCCAAGTACGAGCTTTTTGTTACTCTGGTCGGCCGCTCGGCCGCTAAGTGCAAAAAATTGTCCGTTTACACTGCATACTCGTATATCGGAAATTTATTATTTATGAAACCTTGTTCGAATGCTTTCAATTGGCGTATAATGATTTATATATTTCTATTTATTAGCTTAATGTGTAATTAATGACTGTAATTCCTACATTGCAATGTAATTGTGTTTTTATTAAATATAGTTTATTATATAACATGAAATGAAAATCTCATTTTAAGATATTGCACAACAAACTATACAAACTTATTGCATCTAACAGCTTTTTTGCGTTAATAAATACAAAAATCAATTTATTGTTGTGGATATTTTTACTGAAGGTTATTTCAGAACTAATATGTATTAACTTTTATTCACAAACTAGAAACAAATTAATAAAATTAAATTGCTTTAAATTTGTATGTTTGGTAATTTGTTACTTGTGATTTACTGGTGGTTTCGGGATATTTAGCTTTAACGATATTTTGCAGTGTTTAACTTAATAACCAGAAAGGAGTATATTTCTTTATATTATTATTTTGTATTTACGTTACAGCAATATTTTTCAAATAGGTATCTGACAACTGAAAATAATGACAATTATGTAAATCACTAATTTATAAAAATTGATAATAGCTTGTAGAAGCAAGCTCTAAATTTTCTACGAGTTTGGATAGAATGTAAATATGTAATAATTATTATTAAAAAAAATAAACCAAAATATACGACCACCTAAAACAATATTTAGACGACATAAAAATTATTATTGTTAAAATTTGTTCCCTCTATGTCTAAAACTACTACAGATTTGAGATTTGAAAAAACTAAATAAAATATAGCGAAGTTTCGATAAATCAGCCATAGTTTCGGATAAATTAATTACAATATTTAATAAATAGCAAAATGACTTAGGAATAACTACACTTTATAATTATGTATTGTATTATAACGTGCTTAATGTATTCCTCATATAAAATATCGAATATTATTTTAAATAACCAAAAAGCTGCGCTTTTAACCATAATGAACGACTTGGCAACACCTGGAATGTGACAACGTGCATTGATTTGGCATGAGTTCGATGCAACGCATCGGGATGGCATCGGGCCGACATTTTGCTTTTACAGTAATATTTTGGGTAAGTGTTTAAGGAATTATGCAAATATTCCAAAATAATACAGAAGTTTGGTAATGGCAGATGACTTGACAGAAAGACATTAATCATTATTGACATAATAACCTAATTTTTTAAACCAACTTTCAATATTCTTAAGTAATTAGCTTATTAGTTTTAAGTATAATTTTAATAATTCGAATTATAAATGAACAAAAGAAGAAACCATTTTTTTTCTAGAACGTAGAAAGTAATAAGTTTCATATGATCCTATTGGTTTTCTCTGTTCCTTCAGAAGTTGGAGCCGTTTAAAATAAGATATTGTTAATAATTTAAAAAAAAATGTTTTGCAGAACAAACGTGGATATATTGTGTATACTTTGTGTACATATTATTGCTATGATTTTAATTATTTTGGTTGTCAAGCATGTATTAGATCTCATGACAGATAATTGAAACATTAACTGCTGTAAAGTAAATACAGATATATTTCCATTGTCCCACATACAAAATACATGCTCCGTCCTAAATATATATTTAAATTAAATTTAGAAAATTTATTTACATTTAGTGAATATATTTTAATATTATAATTCTGAAATAGTCTATATTCTCGAAAACGTATCCATTCAAATTTTTTTTAATGCGATTTTTTAGTTTAGTGCGCTAAGGTATCTACGAAAAAAGTAGTGGCACCTAATGTACATTGTGTCTTTTTAATTTGACTAGTGATATTTGCTTCCTCTTCGCTCGATCTGGGGACATATTGTAGATGTTAATACTTTTCAAGACATAGTCTTGTAGTAGTTAAATTCTAATCCCGGATTACAAATACCAGATCCATTTTATTATTAATTAATTGCAGATGTACCGTTTTACAGAAGTGGCCTGAAGAGGTCTAATATCTGAGATATTAGATACACATAAAAATTTAAAGTTAAATAAAATTTAATTTTAAAATTGTGACCATCAAATCACATTTAAGCAACTATGTATTACCTAAAACATTTCTATAACGTGAACAATTGATAGTTGATCGAACATTTCTTGGTTGTCGACTTTCCTGTATATGATATCAAAATTCGGACTCTGGTACATTTTGGAGAATCCAAAACTCTTTATTAAGAATGTGTCTTTTCGAGAAATTAAAGTTTAGATACATTTAGATACGTAGAGTTAGGAAAATCTGAACGGAAAATCATAGCCAAAGAAGTTACAAAAGTACTTTTGTGATCTTTGTGATATTTGTGATCTACGAAGTAAAAAGAAGACAGTTAACAAAATGTTACCACACAGAAATTCTTTACTTTTATAATCTCCGAAGAATCAAATCTTCTGCGACCGTTCGTTGCCAGAATTGTACACAATTCGTTTGGGATTCGTCCAAATTCGACGTCAGCCGGTTCCAGATTTATGCAGTTATGGGCACCAATAAAAGAGCTATCGCCGGCAGCGTAGATCTCAGCAGGCCGGTGAAACGGTGACGCGGTTTCGATAACTACGGGAATATCCCCGTCGTTTCGAGCGGGATCCAATCCTTACCGTACCAGCTAACCAATCCCCTCAAAATATACCGTCATCCTTTCGAATTTTATTAAGTCCTCGATGCGATGGCAAGATTACGAGACGGTATAACTTTTTTAGGGGATGTTGCCACTGGAAGGTATTTTTTGGGAGTTTAAAATATGGAAAATGAGGGGTTTTTAAATTTTTGTTTTGTCAAAAACACGCAATAAACTATTATTTATAGTTTGCAAATAATTATTCGTACATTATTGAGTAATGGCGTACTTGGTATAATCTTGGAAATAAAATAGTTCATAAGTTCAATACAGTAACACGACTGTCTTGACTTACGAAAAAAATACTGTAAAAGCCTGAAATACGGTCAAATCTACGACTAACGCGTTAATCCTAGGTTTGACCAATATCAACTGCACAGAGAGAAAAGATTTCTTGTTTCAAAGAAATGTATTTGTTTGAATTTATTCTTTTGGGTCAAAACATATTTCTTTGACGCCAACAATATTTACGTCATTGAATACTCTAGTTTATTTGCTTGCAGAGATTAATTAATTTGAAATATTTATTTAAGTGGAATAAATATATATGGATACAAACAAAAATTACTTTCCTTTAAAGTAATATTTTAGTTTTGATTTAAAAAAAAAAAACTTTCTTTACACCAATGAAATATAATTTTGATTCTAACATATAAATTTGTATATAAGGAGAGATTTATTTCGCTTAAAGTAATATTTTGTCTTTGGCTTAAAAATAGGTTTACTTCCGCAAAAGAAATCATATTTTGATTAAAATAAATATATTTTTACACAAGAAGATATTTATTTCCTTCAAAGTAATATTTTTGTTTTGGCTTTAAAATAGGTTTCCTTCCACCAAAGAAATCATATTTTGATTCAAATAAATATATTTTTAATGTCATCCAACTGTATTGTTAGATGGCGCTGTAAACTCACTCCTCGCACTTCGTACATATCGAGAGTATAAAGCCGCGTGATCGACAGTATAGAACTTATAGACTACAGTGCCTGCAGGTTCAAGTTGCGATTACAAATCAGGGTACACTTTACTAACTTAACCTTGAGTATATGTTGGGTTGGGAAGACCAAGCACTGGTCGAGGATGTGCGACATCCCAAAAAGGAGGTGACACATGGCGAGTCTTCCGAAAAATTCTTGTCTATTAATTTTAATAATTTAATAATTTAATAATTTTAAGCATTTTAACTCGATCAACAATTTTGTTAATTTAAAAAATGTAATTCTTTGACTCAACACAATCATAATTATTTGAAGTAAATAAATCTCATTTCTTATAATACACAAATTGCAAACTTTTTAACTGGTAACATAAGTTGTTTGACGCAAATCAATGTTTTTTCTACCAAACAAATATTTCAAATAAATGCGTTTTTACCCGCAAATAAATATTTCCTTGCCTCTATTGAAACAACAAATTTCTTTGAGTCAATGCATATTTATTTGAATCAAACAAAAATTTCTCTCTGTGTGGTAAATGTCCGAAAAATGGTATTTACCAATATAATTTCGGGCTTTTACCAAGACATAGGGGTCAATCCTAGAACTGACCAATACATAATGGTGAAACCTAGGATTTACTGGTTCGCAATGGACCTATTGGTGAACCTCAGGTAAATTTATTTGCACAGACCCTTGCCTGTGCTTATGTTATTGATGCTAAATTTCGGTAGGTAATTATTTTTTCGGTAAATTGCCGGAGACCGTAAATTAATTCATTTCTAATATTAATTTACCACGTAATTAAAAATTCAAAATGTTAAATTACGTAGGTTTAAATGACCAAGTAATTAAAAATTTAAAATGTTAAATTACCGATAACAGTAAGTTATGATAACTACGTATGGCAATTAAAATGTAGGGTATAACCTTACATTTTAATTGCCATTTTATTTAAGTTATTATTTTGTAGATAACTACCAATCTCTGGTGCTTTCCCTAATTTGATAGTAGTAATTCGTTATAAAATTCAGAACAAAGACTATCGGTACTAAAAATCCTATTTATAGCAGCAATTTAAAATAGGGAGAGTTAATTATAGTATAAAATATACTTGATTCTTTACCGAGTCACAAAACAACAACTGGTTTTACAAACATCGAACATCTCTTCAACTGGTAAGTTCAAAAGTAGATAAATTGGTTCTGATTCAAAATTTGCGTTATTGGCTCTAAAGTGTCTGTTGCAGATTTTAACTGTTCTTTAACAAGCTTGATAAACCACAACTCGACCACACAGAACTTGACCTTACTACACGGGATTGGAAACTCGAACAAATTATAACTCATGGAAGAAATGGAAATATACAGGAATAAACACAAAGAGTCGGACAAAATATTTAACGAATTCACGGAAATTAACAACAATAGATTCTTTCTGAAACTTGCATAACGCGACATATTCACACCCCACTCCATCGAGCCAAACTTCACACCATTTTAAGACATTTGCACAATAGGCACAACAGAACTAACGTAGACCAGTTAAATACACAGATTTATGGTACATATTGGGGAACCTATCGATAACATCGTTCATACAACAATTATACAGATCGATATAGTACTACGGAATGTAGTACTAACACGAAAAAAACGACGAAAAAACGAACGATAGTTGGAACAGACGGTAAATACTTATTTAAGAAAATAACATGTACTATCGTGGCCATATATTATGTCCCTTCTTTTGACGTCCATTTTCTCGGAAACCTAGGGGCGAAAAAAAAAATTCTGGGTCTGTCCTTGATTAATATGCTACAACGCATAAAAATTAGAAAGCTGTATGTGTCGGCGTTTTCCCGATTTTTCCAAATTAAGAAGAATTGGCGCTGTTTTTGCCCCGTAAACTTTCGTTTAACTTTAGCAATTAATTACTCCGGAAATAATACATAGATTTGAACGAATTAAAAAGTAAAATCACCTGCGGAATGCTAGCTTTCAATGTTCATTTTTGTAAAATCAGTGGATTAGTGATTGACCCACAAAAAGCTATATTATGCAATGCCAGCCATTCCGTTATTAGAAGAGCTAGAATAATGAGATATAGACAATAGGCTACCCAATAATTCATAGGTTTAAAATTTATTACATAATCATTGTTTATCTTGCATTTTTAATACAAAAGATCGTGCTGAAACTCCGCGTGAATTCCGACGCTCTACGGTCTTTGGGGTACTGCGGGGAAAGGAGGCGTTAGCGGTGCCGTCATGTCGGAGAGAACCGACACAGCTGGGAGAACCGGGGCAGCTTATTATCAATACACCAAAAGAACGATAACTTGACAAGGTAGTAATTTTAACTAACAATTAAATTCTTAATATTTGCATAATTTTGATTATAATATGTGACCCGGTACGAGAGAAATCTCTTCTATCGATTGACGTTTATGTTTTCTTCAGTTTTTATACAATAAGGTTGTAAACAAGATTTTGATGGAAGCGGATCTAATAATATGCAGATTTTCCGATTAGTGGTGAATACTAAATTAAGCTTGCTTGATAAACCCAAAAGATATTTAAAAGGTATGCCCGATTTTGTTATATAAATATTCAAACTATTATAACAGTTTTAACAGCTTATTTATTAATAATATTTAAATACATGCAGAAACAATATAAAATAAATACAACTCTTGATATATTACACATATTACAAACGTCAGCTCTGACCGTATAAAACTTAAAAATATCAAAAAACTTTTATAAATTTATCATCGTAAATTTGTAGACACAGAATATTTTGCAGATCACACATTAATTTTAAATGCTTAACCCGAAACCCGTTTTAAATTACCAAGAAATCCAATGGGATTTCCAAATGCCTGTTCGTGGTTCTGTTATCATATTGACTTATTTTGCCATTATTTTTTTAATTCGGTAATCTGTCGCCGGATATCCAAATTTCTTTGGCGAGGCATAATCGCCGTGTCGTTTTATGTATTGTGTCCGTAAACACTAGCAACTATAGTATTGCACGAGCGATCCGCCACTACTGGCAGCGTCGCTGTCGACCCCTTTCCCCGCTCGCCCCAAGGACCGTAGAGCGCCGAGTCAATGGCAGCAATCATGAGATGCTTCAACTCGATCTTTTGTAGGGAAAATGCAAGATAAACCATGATTATTTAATAAACTTTAAACCTATGAATTAGTGGGTAGCCTATAGTCTATATTTCATTATTCTAGCTCTTCTAATAAAGGAATTGTTGGCATTGCATAATATAGCATTTTGTAGGTCAAGCACTAATCCAATGATTTTACAAAAATGCACATTGAAAGCTAGCATTCCGCAGGTGATTTTACTTTTTAATTCGTTCAAATCTATGTATTATTTCCGGAGTAATTAATTGCAAAAGTTAAACGAATAAAATTTACGGGGTCAAAACAGCGCCAATTCTTCTTAATTTGGAAAAATCGGGAAAACGCCAACACATACAGCTTACTAATTTTTATGAGTTGTAGCATGTTAATGAAGGACAGTACCAGAATGTTTTCAAATTTTTTCGCCCCTAGGTTTCCGAGAAAATGGACGTCAAAAGAAGGGACATACTATATGGCCACGATAGTACCTATTAGACTCAATTATATACTTTATAGTTTGCATCTGATGACGGGGCAACCCAAAAGTCGACTAATGGAAGATTTCAATATACTCACTGAAGGAACCAAAGTTGTTTATTATTGTATTCATCAACTTCAGCGAAAAATGGAAACATTCCTAGCATATATACTTATTATTTAAATTTGTTCGTTGATTTTATTTTCAATTCATTCTAGTAGCATGATTTTAGTCATCAAATAAGTGATAATTACTGAAAAACTGTCGTTGAGTGGAAGAACAGAAGATGTTTTAGCTAATAGCTAATTTATTATTGCTTGTTGACAATAAAAATTCTGTTCCGACCAAATCAGTGTAATGTACAGTTGTCAAATTACAGAGTTTTCTTCAGTTTCCCAAAAATGTCCGATTGGAGTTACAGTTGAAAGAAAAATTTGGAACGATTAATTTTACAGTATTCATAATATGCGATACTATACAGGGCATTCCATGATACAAATGATTTTATTATTTAATCATAATTAAACTAAAATTTGTTCCACTGTAATATAGACTAAAATGTACTTGGAACCTTATCGTTCTAGGGTTGTTACTATTTGCACTTTCTGAATGTACTGATTTCCAAAAACTAATTTCAATCCATATAAAACTGACCTAATTTAAATTTTCAAAATGAATCGTTAAAGGATTCAAACTCGAGTGCGACATTTTGCATTTAGAATGTTCCTTTTTCTGGTATGAACGCCCTTCTGTCGTCGGGGTCGCCAATAAAAGTCGGTAATTTGTTGAAAACGGTCGGGGAACGGCGCAATTAAGGATGTAATTAATATTATACATCGGAGTCAGCTGCGTTCGCAAAATTTTAATGGCCCCGCACTCCCAAATTTAATTAAGGCTCTTTCTGCCCACTGGACAAATCGCGTTCTTCAAATTACTATTTCGAAGTTTACTACAGGAACCAGTGACAGCAAATGTTTGTATGTAGACTCTTTTTTTTTGTTTGGTTTGACTGGTGTTTTTATTCAATCTTAAACCGGGGTCCAACAATACAAAACATCACATTATTCAGTCAAAGAAATTCAATTTAAACCATCCACCGAGTTTAGGTCTCAAGGAAATTACTTCATTGCGATACCAAAAACTTGTCTCAGAAGACAAGGTGACGCACATTGGGGTCATACCTACCCATTCTTGGCATAACCTATAAAATTAAAAATTGCGTTAAACCTCCAGTATTTTCAAGAACGATAGTTAGATATACATAACTTATCGCACAAACACAGAAAAAGGCTGAGTTAATTTGAAACTCGGATTGCAACTCCTGAAGTGAGAAATAAAACCTATAAATTTCCATAGCCTCTGTAGCTCAACTGGGAGAGCTGTCAACCGGAAATTGGAGGGTTCCTGGTTCAAATCCAGGCGGAGGTATTTTTTCCAAAAATTATCCTCACCTGGATTAATTATCATTCGCTTCTTTAGTAGATTCTACATTACTGACGAGTTTACGTAATAACCATTTTCCCTTGAATTTAATAACGCTAAAATTGAAAAGGTTTACTTGAAAATCTACAAATATTACAAACATTCAGATGTGAGGATGAATCGAAAACCAATTTATTGAGAATAGATACGGCTTTGTATCAGACTACTTGATACGCTGACATATGACGAACTATTCCACAGTGTGTCTCAAACTTAGACCACCAAAACATCATGTTGATTCTACCGTTATAATAAGTTCTACGAATTGCTATTCCGTGTGATAATCTTGATGAATTTGTTGTATTGACAACATGTTGACAAAAATCATCTAGATCAATTAATTATAAAAGCTATATGAAACATCAAACCTTTGCAAAATATTAGGTATTACAGTTCACAAGCTTTTAATTGATTGTCCCCAAATTATTGAGAAGCTAAGAATAAGAACCTCAAGAGAGAGCACAAATAAAAAATTTCTCGTAAAATATCTCGAGCCAAAACAAATGAAGATGTATTAAATTTACTTCGCATATCATCGGACCCTGTCATCACCAGCATGCGGAAAGTACGTAACAGGAGGCATAGAAACTTAGACAAGGAAATTTTGGAGCTACTGATGCCGCCTAATATAAGGTTTGTTCGAGGAGCACTGAAATAAGTGCGTAAAGAGGGCGCGTGTCCTCAACCTGCCCCCCCACATTCCAAATGTCAAAATTTTCTTATGTCAAAGTTTGGGCTTGTTTTGTGCAGTTTTGTGCTCCTTTTCTTTCTGAATTATAAGCAATTATCTGAAGGGGGGGCTGTGGACATGCCAGCCCCTACTTACGAATTTCGATTTTTTTCTAATATCTTTTGTCTTATATTAAACACAGTAGGCCTGGATTTGATGAAAAATTATTTTATTTTGTTATTCTTGCAATATTCGAATTTCGAGGTCAACTCGTCATCAGCTGCAAACTGCAGGTACATAGAAAAAAAAACAGAAAGAACGCATGTTACATACATAACTTAAAAATGATTGATATTACTTCGCACCATTTGTACGCTGTTAGCATAAACCCGACGGTATGTACACCGAAAAAGTGTGTTTTTAAGTTATGTATGTAACATGCGTTCTTTCTGTTTTTTTCTATGTACCTGCAGTTTGCAGCTGATGACGAGTTGACCTCGAAATTCGAATATTGCAAGAATAACAAAATAAAATAATTTTTCATCAAATCCAGGCCTACTGTGTTTAATATATGTTCCTTTTGATGAAATGGAGAATTTTCTGATCATCTTTTGTCTTCTAATGTCAAAGTTTTGTGCTAGTTTTGTGCTGTTATGTGCCGCAAACTAGAAGTTTTGGGCTTCTTTCGTTACCGAGTTATAAGCATTTTTCTGAAGGGGGCTGTGGACATGCCTGATCTAACTTCCAAATTCGAAATAAAGTCAAACTTTTTTCGATGCCAAAGTATTGTGCTAGTTTTGTGCTGTTTTGTTCCGCAAACCAAAAGTTTTGTGCTCTTTTCGTTTTTGAATTATTCGTAGTTTTCTAATTAGGAGCTATCCGTCTCTCTCTTTCATCCGGGGCCCGGTTTCTCGCAGGCATGTTGATAATGCATACGTACGAGTTTAACGGCACTGTTTGTGGCTATATAAGTTAAACACTATTCAATAATTTGTTTCATTCTTTGTTCTTTGTACTTGCATAGTGGACACGTGGAATTTCGATTAAATATTGTTAAATAGTTTTTTTAGTTATAATGTCACAAAGATTTAATATTATTTCTTATTATTATCTTATATTAATCTCATAATGCCATAGCTCGTCGCTACAATAAATAATCATTGAGCAATTATCACTTAACAAATATTTACTTGTCACAGATATTTGATAGTATATGTATAGGTAACACATTAATATTGTTATAGTTATAAAATAGGTATTCTAAAACTAACAGTCTATTGTTTGGCAAGATTGGGTTTATAAATGTAGTACGTAAGTTAGGAATATTAAGGCCCGATTTTACAAATAAATGACATATAGTCTGTAAATTTTTCTTTCCATTTTATGTATATATTATAGTATTGACATCGTCCAACCGAACATTGCAAATTACTCGAAAACAAAAGGAGCACAAAGTTTTGTGTTGGTATTGTGCTATTTTGTGTCGAAAATCAGAAGATTTATGCTCCTTTTGTTTTCGAATTATTTGCAATGATCGGTTGGAGCAAGTCAACAATAGAAATGGCTGCAATAATATATACAGAAAATGGCAAAAAAAATGTTTTCAGACTATATATCATTAATTTATACAATCGGGACTACAAATTCATAAATTACGTACATTTATAAACCCAATCTTGCTAAACAATAGACTGTTTGTTTTAGAATACCAGAATGCCAGTAATACATACCAACAGATGAAATATTGCCTTAGAGAATTATATTATGATTATAACAATATTAATATGTAGTACTTATACATATACTATCAAATATCTGTGACAAATACTTATTAGTTATAAAAAATTGCTTACTTCTGGTTTTCAGCACAAAACAGCACAAAACTAGAACAATACTTTACCATCGAAAAGAGTTTGATTTTATTTCGAATTTGGAAGATAGACATGCCTGATGTCCACAGGCCCCCTTCAGAAAAATGCTTATAACTCGGAAACGAAAGAAGCTAAAAATTTCTAGTTTGCGGCACAAAACAGCACAAAAATAGCACAAAACTTTGGCAGTAGAAAAAAAAATCGAAATACAAAAGTGGGGAAGCTGGCATGTCCACAGCCCCCCTTCAGAAAAAAGCTTATAGGTCGGAAACGAATGGAACACAAAACTTCTACTTTGCAGCACAAAACAGCACAAAACTAGCACAAAACTTTGGCATTAGAAAAAAAATCGAAATACGAAAGTCAGCCCCCAGTCGGAAAATTGCTTATAACTTCGAAACGAAAGGAGCACAAAACTTTTGGTTTGCGGCACAAAACAGCACAAAACAAGGACAAAACTTTGACATAAGATTTTCGGCCGCCCCCACTCCTGTACCATGCGACCTCCAGATTACTATATATTCTACTGTATGCTCGATGGCGTAAAGCATACTCTTTCTCTTGCGCTCTCTTGCGCACGCGCAATAGCCCTTCCAAAACCTCCATTGTCCATGCTTAGTAGAATACCCAAATGTTTTTACTGCTAAACAAACCTATAGTATTATAACATTCACATATTTTCCATAAACCACGAACAGTGATAATGAGACCTAAAATGCCTCTGACAGTGAATATATGTACTTAAAATCAACATATTTACTAAACTATTAGTAATATATGTTGTTTTAATAGTTTCCATAATAAAACTTCACAATATTAATTTATGCCAACAATTTAGGTTTTTGGCACCAGTGTGTTTTACACTGTTTTGATTCGTATAGATTTTCCAAAATATTCCAGCAGAAAAACTCGCAATTTATTTTACAATTTGTACGGTACATTTTCGGGTATGCTGAAAGTTTTAATGTCGACATACGTATTAATGTCGCCAATTAAAATGTATTTCCTCTTTTGGGGCCAACTTGAAAATTCAATCAACGGGCTGGATCTATAATTCAGCCGGTTAATCAGGGCTTCTGGAAAATGTGACACCGGCGTACATGAATACAAATTGCTGAGAGCAATAGCTTTTATGGCCCTCGTACGTCAATTATTTCGCCGGCCATGCACATATTAAATTCCAGCTTCCACGGCAACGAGACACGCCCCGGACAGGGTTTATTGTTTAATTATATGACTTGAATAACGAACGCTGCATCGAATAACAAATACCATTAACGAGAGTACACGTTCTTGTATCGTTATAACGTAATAGCTTTAAAATCGTACGGGTTAGAGTGTCGTGTTTTATTGTTATAATTATTTATAAGCAAAGCGTGTTCAATCAGATATCAAATCTCATAATTCTTACTATAAGATTAAGATCTTAACATCATTTTTTACTGTCGTTAGATTATTTAATAGAAATGTGCAGTTACTTGTTATTATTGTTAATGGCCGTTTTTACATATGGCATTCAGGGCTCTCGTGTCTAAAAGTGGTGTTGATCAAATAAACACTGTATAAAAAATGGAACAAGCCACATCATACCAGTAGTATTTCCATAGTCACCGTATTACTTTTCAAGTTGAAGAAAATTACTTATTTTCAAATAGGATGGTAATTTTTGCCTCAAAAAGATAGTAGAGGAATACAATGCTGATCCAGTTGTCCAGTACATGATAAAATTTCAAGAAAAACACAAACTACAAGTGAAAACTATTGATAACACGGAAGTGATCGGACAAGTCATGTAGTGGCTTAGCCCACTTCGCCGCTTCTAGATATCTGTTGGATTTAAGGGGGGTTCTCATGTTCAGTGTACAGCCAAGTTTGTCGCATATATAAGCTATTGGAATACAGGAAACTTAATTGGTCAGGTTTAAAAATGTAAATAGAATGTTTGGCGAAAGAGAAGCCAGGAGAGAGGTAAATCTAAAAATCAATTAAAAATTTACGGTCTCGGCCCGGATTCGAACCGGGTTCTGCTGCCTTGCCGGGGCATTGCTCTACCATTAAGCTACCGAGGCCAGTGACTGCGAATAGGTAAATTCGTCGGTTCAAGACAGTAAACAGTGAGGACTGCTGTTGTACAAACTACCTATCACGACATCTATTGACGGTGGGAAATTGGTTCAGAGTACAGCGAAGTTTGTCGCATATATAAGCTATTGGAAGATAGGAAACTTAATTGGTCAGGTTTGACAATGTAAATGGAATGTTTGGCGAAAGAGAAGCCAGGAGAGAGGTAAATTTAAAAATCAATTAGAAATTTACGGTCTCATCCCGGATTCGAACCGGGGTCTTCTGCCTTGCCGGGGCATTGCTCTACCATTAAGCTACCGAGGCCAGTGACAGAGAATAGATAAATTCGTCGTTTCAAGACAGTAAACAGTGAGGACTGCTGTTGTACAAACTACCTATCACGACATCTATTGACGGGTGGAAATTGGTTCAGAGTACAGCCAAGTTTGTCGCATATATAAGCTATTGGAATATAGGAAACTTAATTGGTCAGGTTTGACAATGTAAATGGAATGTTTGGCGAAAGAGAAACCAGGAGAGAGGTAAATCTAAAAATCAATTAAACATTTACGGTCTCAGGCCGGATTCGAACTGGGGTCTTCTGCCTTGCTGGGGCATTGCTCTACCATTAAGCTACCGAGGCCACTGACAGAGAATAGATAAATTCAACGTTTCAAGACAGTAAACAGTGAGGACTGCTGTTGTACAAACTACCTACCACGATATCTATTGACGGTGGGAAATTGGTTCAGAGTACAGCCAAGTTTGTTGCATATATAAGCTATTGGAATATAGGAAACTTAATTGGTCAGGTTTGACAATGTAAATGGAATGCTTGGCGAAAGAGAAGCCAGGAGAGAGGTAAATCTAAAAATCAATTAAACATTTACGGTCTCAGGCCGGATTCGAACTGGGGTCTTCTGCCTTGCCGGGGCATTGCTCTACCATTAAGCAATCGAGGCCAGTGACAGAGCATAGATAAATTCGTCGTTTCAAGACAGTAACCAGTGAGGACTGCTGTTGTACAAACTACCTATCACTACATCTATTGACGGGTGGAAATTTGTTCAGAGTACAGCCAAGTTTGTCACATATATAAGCTATTGGAATATAGGAAACTTAATTGGTCAGGTTTGACAATGTAAATGGAATGTTTGGCGAAAGAGAAGCCAGGAGAGGGGTAAATCTAAAAATCAATTAAACATTTACGGTCTCAGCCCGGATTCGAACCGGGGTCTTCTGCCTTGCCGGGGCATTGCTCTACCATTAAGCTACCGAGGCCACTGACAGAGAATAGATAAATTCGTCATTTCAAGACAGTAAACAGTGAGGACTGCTGTTGTACAAACTACCTACCACGATATCTATTGACGGTGGGAAATTGGTTCAGAGTACAGCCAAGTTTGTTGCATATATAAGCTATTGGAATATAGGAAACTTAATTGGTCAGGTTTGAAAATGTAAATGGAATGTTTGGCGAAAGAGAAGCCATGAAATCAATTAAAAATTTACGGTCTCAGCCCGGATTCGAACCGGGGTCTTCTGCTTTGCCGGGGCATTGCTCTACCATTAAGCTACCGAGGCCAGTGACAGAGAATAGATAATCTATTCTTGTCTTTATGAGCAATGTGTTTATTACTATTATTGCTGTTGCCATCTTGGTTTAAACTATTCGTTTTACACATAATACTATTTCCTAACAGGACATACGGTATGGCACTACCATGCTTCTAGTACACTTTAACAGCCACGTTTTTACGGGTCCATAGATGGCGCTCCCATATACGTCACCGGCTCGGTCGGTATATCCGACAAATTCGTAAGGAAACGGCCGGACGGATGGCAGCATTAGGCGAGTAGAGTGCTGCTCCTGATGGAACGGTTTTATAATATCTTCGGAGTGCGATATCTGCCTGGAGCAGGACGTAAAGTACCCGGCGTGGCGGTCATTACGCCGCGCCGTAACGCGCCCGCGAATAGATTAAGGCGGCTGCGGTCGCGTGAAATACGCCGCCATTTGCGGGAACCGCATCGAGATCTACGGCCAGAGCAATAATTGCGCGCACACGGAAAATATCAGCGAGTGTTCTGGTCAGGATTTATTCGTCGTTGTGTGTCCGGGAATGGAGAATCTACCGACAAATGCCCACATAAGAGTCGGAATTTTACAGCGGGAAAACCGTAACTAGTTTTTAAAAATGGTCCCGACATAGTGTGTATACTGTGATGATGATAATATTATTTGTAAAACGATTTTTGTGTAAAAATTCTGAGTAAGTTCCTATGTACCGAGTTGATTTGAAAAATCCAGACCTAGAAAAATAATGGTTTGATATTAAATGAGCAACTCGGAACTAAAAGAAGTAAAAGCTGGTGTACCCCAGGGTAGTGTATTGGGACCAATGCTCTATCTACTATATACAAGTGACCTACCACAGCTGGGAACTGTAACAGTCGCCACATTCACAGATGACACGGCTCTAATAGCAGTAGGATCAACTATTGGAGAATCTACAAGGAATCCTCAACAAGGGAGTAATACAATATATAAATGGACTAAGAAATGGAAGACCAAGCCCAACAAACTGAAATCTGTCCACATTAACTTTACAAACAAATGAATCGAGGACATACTTCCTGTCAAGATTAACGACGCCATAGTTCCATATGCGAACACAGCAAAGTATTTGGGTATGACTATAGATACAAATCTAAGGTGGGAAGGACATGTTAGGAAGAAGAGAGTAGAGCTTGGCCTCAAATACAGGGAACTGTACTGGCTTCTGGGAAGAAAGTCTCAGTTACCAGTACAGAACAAACTACAAGTTTACAACCAAATACTAAAACCGATTTGGCTATACGGCATCCAGCTTTGGGATAGCGCGAGAAACTCCAATATACAACGAATCCAGACTTCCCAAAATAAAGAAATAACGAATATCGTTAACGCTCCTTGGTACATACGGAATAGTGACCTGCATCGTGATCTTGGCGTCCCACAAGTCATCCAAGAGATAAAAAAATAGCCACTAAGCATGAATCTCGCCTAGGCCATCACGTCTTAGAGGCTATGCAGCTACTGGACAACCAGAATCTAGTAAGAAGACTAAAAATAACTAAACCCTTCGAACTAGTGAACCACTGAAATGTGTAAAAAACAGACCACACTGAGTGAAGTGTTAGTGCTTCTTGGTTAAAACAAAGAAAATATAGGACATCAGTGGATAGCCTATTAGATACAAGCACCTAGTTTTAAGAATTCAGATTTAAATTGATGTAGTTTCATTTTTATTGATAGTTTCAACATGATAAACACTCTATGCCTATTAATAATAATAACAAAAAAACAAAAAAATAACAAGTTAAAAAATGCCTCCAACTCCTAGCTTAAATAGAACTGAAACTTTGAAATATGAGACCACTTCCGGTATAATCGCAAGTAACCAAATCGGAAAAGTTCAATTAGCCAAGTATAAAGACGTGTATATTATCTTAAGTTATGTGTTATCCTATATTTATAACAGCTTATACTGCATATATCCAAGCCGTATTCTTTGCATTGTACATTATATATTGTCACTCTGTTCTGCTCTCTCATATAATTCGGAGAGTAGTCTCTGTCAAATAAATTAGTTGTATAAGCCTCACGTTCTCAGTTCGAGAATAAAACTCCATAGCTTGTTTTGTTCTGAAGAAATATTACGAAGTTACATTGGAAAAAAAATTTTCAGGTTTTCTTTTAACTTTAAACAATCTTATGCTATATTTGAAACAATAATATTTTTTGCTGAACACACGTGCAGAATTCATTAGAATCCACATTTATTAAGCGTTTGATCACCAAAATTGTACAAAGAATTTAACTTTAAATCCACATTTAGCGGCTAAATTCTGAAAACGTGCTATGTGACAAAAATAGAAAAAGTTTGTTAACCTATTGTTTTGCGATTGTCACTATGAAAACTATAAGTGCACATATATAATATAATTAATTCTGATCCAAAGTTCGTAAAAGACGTGATACGTCAAAGAAACACGGGCCATATCTATGGTGTCAAAGTTGAAGAATAATGAGAACGCAGTTTACAGAATTGTCACTGTTTCTTTTCTTCACAGCTTTGAAGTGTAGATTAAACTTTTATTTCAGCCTTCTTGGAGAATTCTATTACTTCTACACTATTTGAGGAAGTACAATTTTTTTGCAATTTTATGGCTTTTTGAAATAAACGTGACTATGTTGGTTCAAATTAATGAAGGCCGGATCTTTACTGCAAATTGTTCAAATTCTTAATATTACACTCACACAACACGTAAAAGTTTTGAGGGTTTTTCTCAGCTGATATTTGTGTTACAAATTTTGAACACTCTGTATAAGATATAATAATGTACTTTACCTACGACCATATGTGTAAACGTCCCTTACATCACGGACTGCTTCGCTCGTATATCGCTTATAACAAACGTGTGCGTTTGGCTGTGCGTTTGTGTTTTTTTACGCACGACCTAATGCCATAATGACAGATGTCACGCGAATGTTTTGATTAATAATTTGTCATTTTTGATACAATTTATATTTATTGAAATTTTCGATCGTAGGTAAGTGCAATACTCGAGCTGTAACATATATGCCATGCTTGTAAACATTTATGTTGGATTTGTATTGGAATTTTGTATCGACACTTCAGACAAAGTACTGCGTAGTTGCAATAGATGTCGCGCGAATACCGTCAAATATCGTCAACCGTAAAATATCCTTACCGTTATTTATTTGACATTTTTGATACAATTTATTGAAATTGTCGGTCGTAGGTAAAATTATGTACAATACTCGAGCTGTACTAGCATATTACGTGCTCGTGAAAAATAACAAAACTCGCCGCTTCGCGGCTCGTATGTTAACTTTCCACTCGCACGTAATATGCTAGTTACAGCTCTTGTAATGTAATATACTATAACAGCATTTTGTTTGTCCATATTGATGTTTTGTGCTCACTAAACATCAAATTGGTATCCTTAATAGTAACCAAGATATTCACACTGTCCCAATGCCGCCACATGTCTGTCCCAATGTGCCCCGGGCCGGGGCACATTGAAACAAACTGCAAATTAGAAAGAAGTTATTATAATTCCAAAAATACTTTAGCGGATGTCAAAATCCGTCCAATGTGCCCTAGTCCCCCCTACCACATGATATATCTAAGTTACACGTTTCTTTATAAGTGTACAACATTTCACGTGAAATATCATACTTAGTAAAAGTACTCAAAACTTTACTTCTTCTTTTGGCGTTTAACGAACTCTGTATAAGTGAACGTGAGTTATAGTATTTTATTGTAATACATAACTCTTATATTTTTTTGATTTTCAGGATTATAATTTTACCCTAATTGATATAATTATGTAGGTAGATTTAAACTGATGATGAGCGAAGATCGAAACTGGTACTTTTTAAAATAAACTATTTTGCAAAGGATAAAGAGGTTTTTATTACAGATTTAATTACTAATTTGAGTACATGAATCAGACATAATTTATCAAGAAGCATGGATATAATAACAACTATTTATACATATACATTACCACAATAAGTAATACGCCTTTATCTATAATTTCATATATGGGATCTGGCATTCGTTTTCAGTACAATCCACTGAAAAGTTATGTCATTGATCAAAACTACAGAGGATAGTTAGAATAGTTACGGACATAATCCGACAGTTTCATGTCAAACTTTTTAAATTTTAATTACTAATTTGAGTACATGAATCAGACATAATTTATCAAGAAGCATGGATACAATAACAACTATTTATACATATACATTACCACAATAAGTAATACGCCTTTATCTATAATTTCATATATGGGATCTGGCATTCGTTTTCAGTACAATCCACTGAAAAGTTATGTCATTGATCAAAACTACAGAGGATAGTTAGAATAGTTACGGACAGAATCCGACAGTTTCATGTCAAACTTTTTAAAATTCTACGTTTGAATGGAATAAGCTATACAAAAACTGGGACAAAACTCAGCCCTAAATCAACAGACCACAAGTTTCATTAAAAAAATTCGAACATAAAAACTCACGACTATCTTCACCGTGCGCGCTTTGTACCCATAAATTTGTTACAACTGCGAGCAAATCCGTAGCTCATTTGCCGTCCGAATCCCGACTAAAGGCCCCTAAAGCCGTCAAATATTTGCAAACGTCCGGGTGGAAATGGCGAAAGCATGTTGAGAATAATTTAATCATGGTCTCTCCTGCCTGACCACAATTATCGTTCCGTTGCATTTAGCGAGAGAAATAGAGGGATATACAGCGAGCTACATGCAGAGCTGGCTCCGCACTCTCTTCACTTCCGATAGGCAAACAAATGGCACACGAATTCACTATTTAGAGCCGAAATGGAACAACGAATGTATTGATTTCGGCGTGAGTAGTGCGGCGAGGGAAATGATTAGTCGAACGAATGAAATGGCGAGCTTTGTGTTATGGTAATATTCGGGAAATTGTATTACGTCCACTGTCTTCTGATTGTGCCCGTCAAATTAATGAAACCTTTGAAAAGCATTTGAAGTAGTTTTAACTTTATGGCTTTAATAAGAGACGTTAAAAGACCTGAATCTGAACAATTGTGTTCAAGATTGTTCAAAATTGTAAAATGATAGCGTATTTTGTAATATACATTAAAAGTAAAGTTTCCAAATGAGAATAGCAGCGGTGAAAAATCTATTATAATAGGTCTTCCCCATAAAGGGGCTTGAAATTATGATTATTTAGTTCTTTGCTGTGGAAGAATTTGAAGAGTTTCCAAAGTCTTTCAATGCTATAGATCAGGGGTTCTCAGCCTATTAGGTTCCGTGTACCACATAAAAAATATTAAAATTTCTCCGCACCACCAACTTTTATACAAACATGCATACTAATACACGAAATAAACGAAAAAAGTGTATATCAGATTTTAAAAATACATACCTACATATTATTTTGTACCAAAATAATAACTTTTTCACGAGAGTTTACTTGGGAAAAAATAAAAAGTTCTAAAAAACAATAGTCTAACAATAAACAATTATATAACAAAACTTCATTTGATATACAAAAGCAACGTAAAAACGTCACTTACATTAATGTAATATAAAATAATTTTAATATTGATGCGCCTGGGACTGTTTTGCTAAACACATTTTTTTTACTTTATCATACGCAGTAAGATAAAGTATTGTAATCATGCCGAAAAAAAAAAATGAGATTTTAGCGGAAATAGGTCTTTATGGGTCCCCTGAACATTTTTGACCAAGGTACAAAAAAATGTCTGTGTGTGTGTGTGTGTGTCTGTGCGTATGTATGTCTGTGTGTAAACGATTTTTGTGGCGACGATTCCGGAGAAACTACTAAAGGTATCGGAACGAAAGTTCATATTTAGAAGTTTTGTTACCAAACTTAGAGCTGAAAAGCTTTTGGTTGAAAAGAGTCCAAAGGAAGTGGTAGTTTATTCTTAGCCTTTTTGAAGGATTTTGCAAATGAGCCGCCATTTCTGTAATTTCGACAAAATAGTTAATTAATAAATTAAAGTAGAGGAAATTTTGAATAATTTATGCCTATGACATTTTTTGGTAAAATTAATAGTTTAGCTTCAAGAGCAAATTTTATTTGATCGAGATCGGTCGCATCTGCATTGATATGAAATTACATAGTAGCCAGGATTTTGACAAATATTTTTTTGTGTTGTCACAATCGAAAACAGCTGATCTATCAGAGGTTGGAGAACCATTATGGAACGTTGCCGCTGTAGTGCGGCAAATTATAAAATACAAATTTTAAATAAAATAAGATCACCAATTTGATTGTTTGTTGATAAGAAATATCAACCCGTCTTTATATCTAATTCTAAAAACGATAAATGGAGAAAATTGTAAATAAAGTATAGCGATGAGTGTAGTTTTATTTTAGTATGTTGGTAGGGATGTGTCATGAACAAATATAAATCTGTCAGAATTTGAATTACCTTTTTAAGGTGCGTCTTCATTAGTGATAATGGCAGTGGTAGCAGACGCCGTTATAGTATTTCCAATAGAAAATTGCTAGTGACTCATGTTTATGTACATGCAAACTAATATGTGTCGTTATCACGATATGTAAGAAATACTACCAATCGGAACGCACCTTTAAACTTGGCGTTTCGTCAAAGTGGTACCAACCTAGCATTTACTATACAGAAATCATTTATTTATTTTTTAAAATACGTATTTTTTAAAAAGCAACACAATAAACGTTGATGTCGCTCCTGCCAAAAACTAGATAGCGCGACTCGCTCACATGCGACGGCGACACTCCGCCTTCGGTGACGCTCCGCATCACCGCTCGTCGCGCTATTCCATACTTTCGGCATTTGTGACATAAATAACTATTATTCTAATGACGTAGTGTAGGTAGTGTCAAATGCTGATGCTTTGACAGTACCTACGATTTATCTCAATAGAGTAGATTCTCATGCAGCTAAACTATTAATTTTATATATTGTATGATAAAGTCATGTGCCTGGCCACATCAGATTGATGCCTCAATAAATAATTTTGTCCTATATTTGTCCTTTAAATTAAATTTGATGACAACTATATTTGAAATAAACTAGTGGTGCAAAAGGCATTAAAAATCTCTCAGTCTGAGGAAGTTTCTCTCAATTGTTGTTTCTTTTGGCAGTGAAGTTATCTGGTATCCTCATAGTTTTTGGAGTTCCGATCCAATTTTCATTGTCATAGTTTTCTGGATAATAACTGTTAAACTTGGTTATTATGATAATGATTTTTTCAAAAGAGCCTACTACTGCTGACAATAAACTACATTTATTTTTATTAACTTTTTTTACTGTTGCGTTTAATTTACAATAATAAAATAATAATATCAACAATAACAATAAACGACCATTCCTCCCTGCAAAACTAAATTTATATTATTCAACCCACTAATATCAGCTAAATATGCTAACCGGACTATCCACAATTCATCAAAGAAACAATATTTGAAGTCGAAACTAGCTTCTGCATGGAAAATTTGAACTTCTGATTAAGTACGAAGAGACAATGTTATCTTTTTACTACTTGATCCAAAACTGTTTTTAGTTTGTCTGGAATAGATTTTGCTACTAGAAAATCCCGATGGATTTTGTAGTGAGTGAATTGGGCTTCTAGGGCAACTGTTTTAACTTTCTTTCCGTTAAAGCCCGAGCTCCATCAGTTCAAACACCAATAAATTTCTTTCATGGAATGGAATTGTTAAACATACAATTATTAAAATTTATCACCGATCTCTTTTCGGGCAGAGGTTCCTAAAATAAATATTCCTCTGCAATTTCCTCTTCAACCTCAAATCAGTTAAAGACTACTAATTGATCATGATAACATGATAATGAATATTGATAATGAAACATGATGACATAATGAAACATGATAACTTTAAAATCCAGTTTACCAGTTTTAAGTCAACTTCAACTTCAAGTTATTGTTCGGTTTTGTTAAGCGAATTTATCTGTCATATTATCAACCTCGGCGTAAGTTAAGAAGTACACTCCGGTTTCTGGAATTCACTCCAAGTGCCCGGCAAAACTAACATCTAAATACATAATATAAAAGGAAACACTAAATAATTCTTGGGGGAATAATTTCTTATCAATAATTAGACATGGGTCTGCAAATGACCAGATTATTCAGTCTTTTTCGTAGAAAGATATATAAAAAATCGAATGCGGCCAGGCATATGAGTTTATCATACTATAGTATATACATATTTTATATACATATATATGTATATAAAATTAATAGTTTAGCTGCATGAGATTCTATTTGATCGAGATCGATCGTGTCTGCATTACAATAAAATAAGTTAGCCAGGATTTGACAGATATTTTGACACTACCTGCTGTCATTGAATGAAAATAACTGTCAAATCCTGGCTAACTATGTACTTTAATGCAGACACGATCTCGATCAAATGGAATTTGGTCAAAAAGCTAAACTATTTTAGCAAAAAATGTCACAGACATAAATATTATACAAAATGTCTTCTACTTTAAATTAATATTTAACTATATTTGCGAAATTTTGCTGATTTTTGCGGCAACGATTCCCGAGAAACTACTGAAGGTATCGGGACGAAACTTCATATTTAGAAGTTTCATGACCAAACTTAGAGGTGAAAAGCTGTTGGTTCTAAAGGGTTGAAAGGAGCTGGACTAAGCCTTTTTCAAGGATTTTGCAAATGAGCCGCTATTTCTATAATTACATTAAAATAGTTAAATAATAAATTAAAGTAGACGAAATTTTGTATAATTTATGTCTATGACATTTTTTGGTAAAGTTAATAGTTTACCTGTAGGAGCATATTCTATTTGATCGAGATCGTGTCTGCATTAAAACTAGTTAGCCAGGATTTGACAGATATTTTTATTCTAATGACAGTAGGTAGTGTCAAACGCAGGTTTTTTGACAAGCATATGTCAAATCCTGGCTAACTCGTTTTATTTTAATGAAGACACGATCGATCTCGATCAAATAGAACCGCATGCAGCTAAACTATTAATTCTATATATTATATGATAAAGTCATGTGCCTGGCTACATGAGATTTTTTTTATTGTTTTTAAAAAAATCAGCAGAAATCCAGAAATGGACCAAATTGAACGAATACAATCTTCTAATCGATCTCCTGGAAGTTATTGACGATAGTTCGAGTGGGGTAGTTCTTGGATTAGAGTTATCGCGAGTCTTTCGAAGTGTTTCCGGATTCTGCTTGCAGATTTATTGCTAGCTTCGAACTAGAAGTGATACTAAAGAGAAATCCCTCCGCTAAGTTTGATAGACGTGTACGAATATATGTACATCCTGAGGGTGTTTAAAATTTACGACCACCCTGGGGGCTGATATGTAGGGTGCACGATAAAATCTCAAAGCTTCAGGGATAGAATATCAAGATCTATTTTTTATATGGGTATGTATATGGACAGGTAGATTTATCGACGGTTTCCTATAGAATATAATCTTTGAAAGAATTTATTTGGTGTACGGTTTGGTATAAATTTAATTAAGAAATCTAATAACAACTAATGAAAGTGAAAAATCGAATTAAAGAGAGAAAAAAGGAACTAATAAATTATAGACAAAAGCAATGGTGGACAAGTTTTTAAAACGAGATGGACAATTATTTTAATTATATGGCATCAATAAGCTGCTTGTATATAAAAAATTGTTTACACCAATAACCACATTTCTTTTTTTACCCTGCTTTGTCTATATTTTCGTACAGAACTTTGTATCTCTTCGCTAATTTTAATACAAACAATGCGTACTAGAATCTTATTTTTTATAATATTCTAGTACGCATTGTTTGTATTATCATTTTATGATTGAAATTCTTCTAAGTGAAATAATTGTTTTACTGGGGTAATGTATTACAAGATCTAAAGATCAGCAAGAACAATATGCAGTTATCATTAAAAGAAAATGTCGATGACGTCATAATTCGAAAACAATTACAGATCGGTAACTTAATTTGATATTGAAATATGTATTTTGATGGTTCTGCTCGCGCTTTTTTGTTTGTTTAATAACAAACCAACTGGTGACGATCTAACTTGTTATTACTGAACAATATATTATTCCTTGATCATTGTAGATTAATATATTTTGGGAGACTCGTTAGTAATGCAGAAAAAACAAACACGTGCATATTACATACAAAGATAATATTTTCTCGTCGAAACGAAAAGATAAACAGAAACCAACTAGAAAAATTTATTTTTCTGTGGAGCATTGATGTTTTGTATATTTGTGTAGTATGTTTTGCTAAGGTATGCGAGCAAATTTCGGCGTAGAGCTGTTAAACCACAAGTTTTTGTCCACCCGGCCGCAGCGGTTGGAGAACTCGTTCTGGAAATTCACATGTGGTGTTTTGAATCCTTACAACTTATAACCAATTCATAGGTTTAGTATTTTAAAGGCTAATAGGATAATATACTGGGTATAAATCATCTATCATATTAATTTTTGATTTCCTCCACAAATAATGCAGAACAAGTGAAAATTCTAAGAACAGTGTTGTTTGTTCTAACATTGTATGTCTTATTTTTTAATTTAAGATTAAATTTCTTCAATAGACACCAGATCTAACGATGGTTATTAACTCAATTACCCCAAGAATTTTTAAATAAAAGATTTGCAAATAAAAACTGAAATTTGTTAAATATCAAATATGTATTGAATATCCACAACTTAACTAAAGAATTTAGTTATATATATTTCGCTCTTAAACAAAATTATTAAAAAATTTATTAAAAATTTATATTAAAAAATTGTACACAAAATTAGAGAAAAATATATAATTTTGTTTTATATTGTTCTTTTATTTTATTATTATTATTGCTATAACATTCTAGAACGTATTATCTGTATCATGCATCGAATCATTTGCTATAGTTGAATTCCATCTTCTAAATAGTGCAATCGGAATGAAACGTTGCATATTTTTCAGGAAGATATAGGTAAACGTCCCAAATTCAGACACTGTCCTAAAATTCCGACATATTTCTGTTTAGTTGGATAAAATAAGAAATCTACAACACTGAACGTTATTTTAGGACATCCGGTTTGTTGTTTTGACATTACACTTATCAACCCACAATCGTTTCTTATTCTACTTATGTAACTAACCGTCAGAATATAATCTAAAGGTTTGACTGATAATTGAGTGTTATGCTAAAAGTAGAATTTTTCCATATAAGGTAACTGCTATTCGACCTATTTTTACAGGATAACAGTAATCAAGAAATAAGTACGTAGGCTTTCACGGCCAGAATCATTTAGAAAATAAACTGCTTCCGGGTTATGTGGTGTGTCAAAATTTGTTAATGCTGACGTTTCGCGAATCATGTTGCTCGCTTCTTCAAAGCTAATTGAATACTATTATTGAATACTCGGAAGCCGGAAGCAGTTTATTTTCTAAAAGTAATCAAGAAAATTCTAATTATATCAATTTAGGCTGACTAAAAATACTTTATATTTTCATAAAAATAAATTTAGGGGTGTCGGAATTAGGTACATGTAAATATAGCACGTCCTTAAATCAGACATATGTGTCGGAATTGTGTACATGGTTAGAAGTAATACATGGCTGTATTGCTACCTTCACACAAGAAAATAACATTTTACATCGTTTGCTATATTACATTAATTGTAGGTATTTTGTCCAAATTCCGACTCGAGTATCAGAATTACGGACATCAATAATCCCTAATTATTACATTAGCAGAAGAGAGTAGCGATTTTGGCATTAATACCCCCCATCTAGAGCTACAAGTTGAACGGTACCATCTCCGTTAAAAAATCATTATTCTGGCCTGAAACGCCCAAATAATGTAAAAAGAAACTGTTCTTCTGTAATATTATTATCTAATGCTTTGAGAGAATATTTGTTAATAGAAAAGAAGCAAGCACAAAAGAAAATCTGAGAAACAAAAAAGACGACATAAATGTTTAACATTTCTTATTAATGAGTCTTATTTAACAATATTAATTTTTTTATTAATTAACAGTACCCCAAGGTACTTGTGTATAACACATAGTCTAATGTAATGACTATCTAGCTATATTAATATAACCTAAATTGCAACGTATAAAAAGTGTTCGATATTAAGAGTTTCCCATTGGTGTAACTTAAATTTAATTTGGATGTTGACGCTTTAAACTTCACACACTGTACGTTGCTCTGCTTTGCTCACCTATCGACTATCACTCACATAACACTGTGCTCTGCTTTTTTACTTCACTAGCTCAAAAGGTTTAGTTCTTTTGAGTCTTCGCACACTGTCACAATTGTCAAGAAGCTGGACTGCCTCGATATTCGTGTGCTGGAGAAGTCTGTTCTGATGATTCTCTGCAAACTTTCAAATTTCGTTCGTTACTAGTTCCAGCACAAGATCCCTGTGGAGATTTCTGTTTCTTATATACCACGGTGCACCGTTCGATGTTTCTTAGCACCTTATTTTGGAAGCGTTGAATGATGGTGATATTGCTTGGGTTAGTGCAGCCCCACAGTTGGATACCATGGGTCCACACAGGGTTGAGTATCTACTTGTAAAATAGAAGTATTATATGTCGACAAATACGACTTCCTACCAATAAGCCAGTAGATTTTTTTGTATCTTATGCCCGATTCTTCTCGTTTCTTTTTAACATGTGCTTTCCAGCGGAGCTTGATGTCTAGCATCATACCAATGTATTTTGCTGTGTTCGACTAGGGTACGGTGGTGATATTTATTGTAACTGGAACGTATCGTAGTCGCTTGTTGGTAAAATTTATGTGAACGAAAATTGGTTTCGTTCAATGTAATTAATTATCGTTCCATCCAATCACTAATATGGTTGACAGCATTCTGCTGTTTTAGTGTTGCTCCTTCAACATTTGTATTTACTGCCATGATAGCAGTGTCATCAGCAAACGTGGCAACAGTGACACCAGTTGGTTGCGGAAGATCATGAGTATATAGAAGGTAAAGAATTGGGCCAACTATACTACCTTGTGATAGTCCAGCTTTAACAATATTTAAAACAGTTAATACCTATTTACTTGAATGTTTATATTTGTCGGAATAATGTAACACAAGTGTCTGATTTTTTAGCACTGTCTGAATTAGGTTCACTGAGGTGTCGGATTTCGCATCAAAATATACGCTTAGTATTGGAATTAGGGACAATTGTTAAACTTATAAAATATAATATAAATTACATAACTATTATCAATCTTCTTTAAAAATGAATAGTCAGATATCTTTAGAAGGAAATATGTACATAAATATAAATTCTACAGTTACAAATGTAACAAAAATTCCTTAACTTGTCTGATTCTGGGACGTTTACCTTACCTACATATATATTATTATTACTGTTAGTCTTAAGATTTTCCATGGTTCAATTGACAAATCATTATGAGTCCTTTATATAAAGAACCTGTCATGTACTAAGCCAAGTAAAATACAAAACTACTTCACTAAAATTTGAATATGGTTTCAAGTACTCCTTGATTGTCAACTAAGCCCATTCTATAGTACTAGTGTTGCGTACAATGGCATTATGGCCGTGATCTATATTCTATTTATAGACAGACGTTCATAACAAATCGGAAATCCGCCATTTTTAATTTTCGAATAGTGTGTTTGAAAGAACCACCCATAATTTATTTGGTCACATTATCAAGTATGACAACTTTATACCAATATACAACCATTTTTCTGTTTGACTGACGAAACCTAAAGACAAAATTACAAATAAAACGAACAATTCAAAGGCAAGCAAAAATGCTATAAAGTCTGACGCACGTCCCACAGAAACAAACAGAAAAAAAAACTCAAAACCGTATCCATTTATGCAATACAGAACCCACACGAACACGAATTCGATATTAGTCCACGAAAAACAGAACAAAACGGCATATATTGATCTCGATGCGTTAGCTCGGGAATTTATTAGTCAGTCGATTGTAATGTTGACACCGGCGTTGTTAGGTGGCGCTCTCTGCGCGGCGATCGGCCGCGAAACAAAACAGCAGCGGCGTCGAGCACCATCCACGATACCCTTATAAATGATGCATGGCCGGCTTCCACCATAAAACCGGTAATTACTTCAGAGGACGAGTACTGCTATTGGGGGGCGTTCCGAAAGGGCATTCCGCAAAACAAATACGCAGAGGTATATGTTTGCGTTTGTCGTCAGCACCCGCGAAGAGCGAAAGAGATAGAGAGGCCACTGGTCGATTAAATGACCATTGGAATTGATGAAGCGCACGGCATAGAATAGCGAATGCTAGGGGTCAAGTGTCCCATTGGCAGTAGTTGACGTTTTCGTGCTGAACATGACGCTTTCTGACTTATATATTATAGTTATTGATTTTTATTGTTTTCTATGGCAAAGGTTGGCTTAATTGACACAATTGATAACAACCTCATAACAATCATAACTTGTTACAACCTACCTTTTTGTACTAAACACTATATTTACTTCAAGTGGCATGATTATATACTTTAGTTTACAAATCATGTTGTATAACAGTTGTAAATGGATAGCTTTTAATGTTTCTGGTAGCACTTAATTGCCAAGAAGGATATCTATCAGCCAATTTAAATGCTTATTGTTACCCAAAATAACGGAGTTATTGATTTGAATTGTACAATATTGTTATTCCCTTTCAAGAGAAATGACCCATTATACTCATCTATGATTGCAATCTGCTATTCATTCCCGGAACAATAACTTTAGGAGAAGCCTTATAGTTTCTTTGTTTGGCTCCAGAAAAGTTCCGAATTTCTGTGAAAATGTTGTACCTACCATCCATAAAAAAGCAATGAAAACAAAAATGCAAAGTGATTTAGGCAAAAATTAAAATTGCTAGTCACCATCACATATTTAATCTATTCTATAACTCATCCTTTCAAGCTTTCAATAAAAAAAATCTGATGTGGCCAGGCACATGACTTTATCATACAATATATAAAATTAATAGTTTAGCTGCATGAGAATCTATTTTATTGAGATAAATCGTAGGTATTGTCAAAGCATCAGCACTTGACACTACCTACACTACGTCATTAGAATAATAGTTATTTATGTCACAAGTGCCGAAAGTACGGAATAGCGCGGCGATCGGTGATGCGGCGCGTCGCCGAAGGCGAAGCGTCGCCATCGCATGTGAGCGAGTTGCGCTATGTAGTTTTCGGCAGGAGTGACATCAACGTTTTTTGTGTTGCTTTTTGAGAAATACGTACTTACAAAAAATTAAAAATGGTTATATTTCTGGATAGGAAATGTTAGGTTGATACCACTTCTACGAAACGTCAAGTTTAAAAAGCTAAATCAAGTTCTGACAGATTTATATTCGTTCATAACACTGTAGATGTCACATCCGTACCAACATACTAAAACGTAACTATACTCATCGCTATACTTTATTTACAATTCTCTCAATTATCGTTTTTACAATTAGATAACAACGGGTTGATATTTCTTATCAACAAACAATCAAATTGTCGATCTTATTTTATTTGAATTTTGTATTTTCTACTTTCCCGCAGTAGAGCGGCAACGTTCCATAGCGGTTCTCCAACCCCTGATGAAATCAGCTGTTTTCGAGTGTGACAGCCATAGACATTTCTGTGGTGACAGCACAAAAAATCTGATGTGGCCAGGCACATGACTTTATCATACAATATATAAAATTAATAGTTTAGCTGCATGTGAATCATTTTGATTAAAATAAATCGAGTCTGCATTAAAATTAAACTAGTTAGCCAGGATTTGACAGACATTTTGATAGTAGTTATTAGAATAATACTTATTTATGTCACAAGTGCCGAAAGTACAGAATCGCGCGACGAGCGGTGATGCGGCGCGTCACCGAAGGCGGAGCGTCAACGTTTTTTGTGTTGCTTTTTGAGAAAAGTGTAAAAATAATTAAAAAATGGTTATATTTCTGTTTTGGAAATGTTAGGTTGATACCACTTCTACAAAACGTCAAATAAGTCAAATAAGCTAGTTCAAATTCTGACCGATTTATATTTGTTCATGACACTGTAGATGTCACATCCGTACCAACATACTAAAATAAAACTATCGCTATACTTTATTTACAATTTCTCAATTTATCGGTTTTAGAATTATATATAACAACGGGTTGATATTTCTTATCAACAAACAATCAAATTAATGATCTTATTTTATTTGAAATTTGTATATTGTACTTTCCTGTACTAGAGCGGCAACGTTCCATAGCGGTTCTCCGACCTCTGATGAAGTCAGCTGCTTTTCAGTGTGACAGTACAAACAAATATTTGTCAAATCCTGGCGACTATGTAGTTTCATATCAATGCAGATGCGACCGATCTCGATCAAATAGAATTTGCTCTTGCAGCTAAACTATTAATTTTATCAAAAATGTCATAGGCATAAATTATTCAAAATTTCCTCTACTTTAATTTATTATTTAACTATTTTTACGAAATTACAGAAATGGCGCCTCAATTGCAAAATCCTTGAAAAAGGCTTAGAATAAACTACCAGTTCCTTTGCACCCTGTTGAACCAAAAGCTTTTCAGCTCTAAGTTAGGTCATGAAACTTCTAAATATGAACTTTCGTTCCGATACCTTTAGTAGTTTCTCCGGAATCGTCGCCACAAAAATCGTTTACACACACACAGACACACACACACACACACAGACATTTTTTTGTACCTTGGTCAAAAATGTTCAGGGGACCCATAAAGACCTATTTCCGCTAAAATCTCAAAAAAAAATTTCGGCACGATTACAATACTTTACATACTGCGTATGATAAAGTAAAAAATATTTGTCAAATCCAGGCTACTTTGAAGTTTCATATCAATGCAGATGCGACCGATCTCGATCAAATAGAATTTGCTCTTAAAGCTAAACTATTAATTTTACCAAAAAATATCAATGGCATAAATTATTCAAAATTTCCTCTACTTTAATTTATTATTTAACTATTTTGTCGAAATTACAGAAATGGCGGCTCATTTGCAAAATCTTTCAAAAAGGCTTAGAATAAACTACCAGTTCCTTTGGACCCCTTTCAACCAAAAGCTTTTCAGCTCTAAGTTTGGTAACAAAACTTCTAAATATGAACTTTCGTTCCGATACCTTTAGTAGTTTCTCCGGAATCGTCGCCACAAAAATCGTTTACACACAGACATACATACGCACAGACACACACACACACACACACAGACATTTTTTTGTACCTTGGTCAAAAATGTTCAGGGGACCCAAAAAGACCTATTTCCGCTAAAATCTCAATTTTTTTTTTCGGCATGATTACAATACTTTACCATACTGCGTATGATAAAGTAAAAAAACAATCTTAAAGATTATATAAATATTATGATATAGGCAACAACAATAAGACAATTATGTTAAATTTTTAAATTTCCAAAATTTTTCCGAAATCTCCGGCTTCAAGAATAAAAGAAATCAACAAATTATTGTTTTTTTTATATCTATTGTGCCAGTATTGTAAATGCTTACTAAACAAATACAGATATTATTAAATTATGAACAATTATTATAAACAATTAGCTATGGAAACTTTTTCAAACTATTGGCAAATGTCAAGCAAAATACAAAATACATATTACTGAAAAAAATTCAGTACAAATTATATCTGCAATGTATAAAATAAAACGTGCATTTATTGTAAGCGTTTTATAAAATATTTGACCAATACAAAAAATAATTGTACAATACAAAATCTATTTGAGCAATTCAAAAAATTACTTCTACATTAAAAAGAATAAAAGAGCAATAAATTTGTGTAAATGTACATCAGAGTAAATAACTGTGCATTTATATATTTGAATGTTCCTTTCACAATACAGTTGTACATTGAAATAAATAAATGTGCAATACAATCGCTACCTCTGTAAAAATATAATGTCAGCATAAAAAAATGCTTGTTTATTGAAAACAGTATAAATGTATTTCCAATTGTTTAAATAAATCAGCATTTAAAAATATTATAAGCGCATTTAATAATCTCAATTGTACCATGAGAAAATTATAATGCGCCCTACAAAGAATATAATGTGCATTAAGTTCTGCAAGCTTTAGTATACATATGTATATACAGTGAGCGCGTAAAGTAAGGAAAATTGAGAAAATTTCTGAGTTCTGAGAATTATTTACATACACATTTTTGTGATAACTTTAATTTCCGACCGTCAAGCATTACGGAGTTATGACGTCATCGACATCTGTAATGGCAACGCAATTTTTTTCGTATTTTTTGTATTTTTTGTGTGGTATATTCATGTTTATTTCATGCACAATATTTATTATTTTAATGCACAAAGTATTTATTTTAATGTACATATCTATTTAAATAATGAAAGCTTAAATCGCATCCAAAAAATATAGTCCGAGATCTCACTGCAAGATTGCTACGTGCATCGGTTTTTTAATCAAAATACCTTGTTTTATAGAATACTATGAATAGAAGAATATGTTTATGAAGGGTTGCCTATCAAAATGTGGCCGTAAGTATTTTGAAATAAAATAAAATTAATTGTTTTTCGAAACAATTTCGTTCACTTGTTTTTAAGATAAATTCTAATTCATTGCAAGAGAGCTATGTAATAGAAGCCAGAAATAAGGATTGCTGGCTTGAAATTCTTAATTTATCAAAAGGCATATTCATAAATCAATTTTGTGTTCCTTTACCAAAACATGTTGAAAGCACACTTAATTAATTTGTTTTAATATCTATCTGACTTACCACAATATTCTAGTTTTTAAATAATTTAATTAATTAAATTAATGTTGTCAAATTAATTTTATTAAATGACAAACAGAACGATGTACAATTCCGGAATTTAAACTTATATTTGTTGGTTTATTTTAATATAAATTTTTTATCAAATTAGAAATTAGTATGTGGTTTTTATACTAAAATAGGTGGTACAACAAACTTCTTGGAAATACAATTTTGGTTTATTATCGAGATCTGTCGGGGCCATCTGGACACAAGCTGCGTAGGAGAATCTACTGCAAGTCTTTAGCAAGCTACTTATCAAATAGATAAATTGCCCAAAAAATAGAATACCAACCTGAACGAACTGAAATCTGTCCATATCAACTTTACAAGGAAAAGAACCGACATACGTCATAGTAAGGTTAACGACGCCATAGTTCCATATGCGAACATTGTAAAGTATTTGAATATGACTCTGGATGGGAAAAAAACATGTTAAGGTGAAAAAGGTTGAGCTTGACTTCAAATACAAAGATCTGTGCTGGCTTTTGGGAAAAAACTCTCAGTTGTCAGTGCAGAACAAATTACAAGTCTATAATCAACTATGTACTAAAACGGATTTGGTTATACCAACTTTAGGGTTGTGCTCAAAAGGAATCTAGACTTTCCAGAATAAAGTACTAAGGAACATGATTAACGCTCCTTGCAACATATGGACAGATGGAACAGTGACCTGCACCGTGATCTTGGTACCCCACAAGTCATCCTAGAGATAAAAAGATTAGCCGCTTGGGAGAGCTGAAGATTACTCATAGATTTCAGCTGTTATTTTAGACATACGTTACAGAATATTTCTAAATATTGACGCGTGTATAATTTAAATGGGCAAGACAAAAAAGTACGTCTGTTCTTAGAACCATAAGAACGAATGACAGCGGTAGCAACCTAACCTCCAATTCGAGCGCGAACGTGTGATGTGAACAAGATGTTTTCGTTGGTATGTTTTCACTTTGCTTCTGTTAAACATGCTAATGATGGATATATAAATTTGACAATTAAATGACAGTATTTTTAATAATTAAATATTAATCTTGAACGAACTACCTAGTAGGCAACTTAATATACACAGCTAATAACCAATTCACGCGGTACATTCATATCTTGGTTCATACGATTTTAAGCGATGAATCACCTTCAGCTCTCCCAGTTTTGCCTATAAGCATGAATTTCGCCTAAGCCACCACGTCAACGTAGAGGCCCTGCAGCTACTGGACAACCAGAATCTAGTGCGAAGACTAACAACAACTAAACTCTTCGAAGTAGGTCAGTGAAGATGTGTAAAAAGCAGAACACAGTGAGTGAACTGTTAGTGCTTCTTGTTTAGGACAAAGTAAATATACGACATCAGTGATAGACTATTATAGACAAGTAGCCATTTTCGATACACCCAACTGTATATTTGCCATTTCGGCAAAGCTATATCAATTCCTCTCAGTCCACTAAAACGGAATTCAACTTTTACGTACGTTATATAAGGCTGACGCTGTAAGAGGTTGATTTAGGGAAGTAGTTTGTGTTGCAAGTTCCCGGACGTTCTTAGAGTCCTAAGCGGACCGGTATTGGTGCGGGCTGGTAGGTATAAAATAAAATTAATAGGCCCGGGAGAATTAGTGGGCATATTTATGGTTGAAGAAGTTCAGTTAATAAATCAATTTAGTAGCCGACGCTGGCGGGGTGTTTAAACTTCGCCCCAAAGTGTGGTAACGCGGATGAACAAGAACGGCCATTTTAATCGCTACCTCCCTATACTCTAAGTGTTCCAACTTGAGGCCCTAGCCAGTAAAAGTTTACAGCACCTAGCCATAATTTTCGCATAGTTCTCTCTAGGTTTAATGTTGTTTTATGCAAGATTATACCCGTGCATGATAGTTAACAGTATATCATTATTATGACATCTAAACACGCCGAAAGCAGAAAGGATATTGGACAAAAGCAGACAATAGGTCAATAATAGAGATAATAAATTTAATTGTTGCTTATAACGTGAAATTGTTATTGTCAAACAACTGTAATGCCACGTAATCAAGAAACTGCGACAAGAAAGGCCGTGTATTGGGTATTAAACACTACTGAAGTGGTAACGGTAAAATGGAAATGGTAATGCTTAATGCCTTCTACTACTACAAAGGTTCTGAGTTCGGATCCTATAGGTTCGACGAACGTGGTTATTTTAAATTTGGGGCCCCCATATACAGTGTTGAATTAGGAAACTTATTTAAAACAAAGTAGTTTTACTCTATCATACATGTTATCCAAAGTTGTACAAAATTGGTGATTTTCATAGACTGTTGTATATATATTTTGTTATTTCTTTTAAATTTAATTTTGATCTTCTACCAAAATAATTTTTTAAATTTCCCTGCACTCAACGCTCCTAATCCCTGCTACTAAGCGAGCGCATACTATATTTAACCAATGAACAATACGCCGTTGATTGCCTGATAATTCCCTCTAAACATTTTTCTTTCTTTATCTAACATTGTAACATCCATAATAATTTTTATTCTTAGTTAACGTATTCAATTCCATACCCTAGAAAAAAAAAACTAGAATTCCGAATGTCTTCTGATATATAGTGTATACAAAATGAAACATAACGTGTGCTTAAAAATATTAAAATAAATTTTAAAAAGATTTGTACCGTGTCAATAGTTTGATATCTAAAAAGTCTACAAAAAGAGAGATGGTTTAACCTATAATTCCAAAATACGTACTAAACTATTTAAAATTTGTAGCTTGATCATTTTCTAAAACTTTTATCTAAGTTTTTGCCTTCGCAAAATTTCATCGAGATCGGTCGTGTCTGCATTAATATAAAACTAGTTAGCCAGGATTTGACAGATTGACATTCTTATGACAGTAGGTAGTGTCAAACGCTGACGTTTTGACAATACCTACTGGCAATAGTATAAAAATATCTGTCAAATCCTGGCGAACTCGTTTTATTTTAATGCAGACACGATCGATCTCGATAAAATAGAATCTCATGCAGCTAAACTATTAATTTTATATACAGGATGTTTCAGAAATAACGGCTAACCTTGAAGGAGCATATGCCAAAGGACGTTATAAGCATGTTTTGTCAAGTAACATATGGTCTCACTTAACGCATTGCTGAGAAAATAATAAAGAAAGACGGAGTCCATCCCTGACCAGCGGAAGAAAATCGACAACACTCCACGAGTAAAAGTGCAAAGATTAAGGTTTACTATGAGATCATTTTGACGTTTCTAAGACAATGGATTCAGCTGGTATAAATACCAAAATATTGTTGTATACAGTTATGCTACACATTGTCGAAAACCTTCCGCGATAAAAAAATGTGGAGCCCAGATTTGTTTTAGGGGAAATAATTGTACTCAAAACGCAATATCATATTCAATTCAGAAAAGCTGTTTCCCTAAAATTATCAATATTTTAAATTTTCAATTGTCTTTTTTTCGAAAATTTTCGTATGTAGTACGGGTATAAAATATTTCGGATGCCATTTAGACAACTAAATAATCTACAAAAATCAGTTAGAAAGAAATGGGATTTCCATTTAAAATATGAGTAGATGACGTCATAACCTAGTAATTGATGGCCGTCTCACATCACGCGCTCACTGCATATAACTTTTATCTTAAATCTGTTAATTTTTTTTTAAATTTTTTATGACAAAATAGTTTTTGCAAATTGCAACAACAACTTTAATTTCACGAAAAAAAAACCTTAAGAAATAGCAAACGAAGAAATATGTGCTCTGGGGTTGCGAGGTTGAGTTATGAATTTAAAGCGGGTAAAATCGCAAATGGAATATCCTTGTAATTGATCTATCTGAAAACCCTCGAGTTTTTACTTGAAGTTTGACAATAAACGCGTGTGACGTCATACCTCTGATAACATTGGAATATAGGGATTGACCAATCGTTCTAAGATTCTATATAATATCGTGGTAGAGAGTGCAAGAATATAGTTGTGCGATCATGCGAATATGAGTTGTCAAAATGGTGTATGTAGGCTTTCGTAAACATATTTTACCAGATAGACTTTTTGACTATGACCAATTATATCTTAAAGTCAATTATGCAATTAGATTTTTGGAAAAAAAAGTTTGGGTTCAAATGTCTATAACAAATAATTTCGATTACAATCCACGAAAAACATTAAAAAAACATTTAAAAATTTTTAGTATTTTTTTGATAATTTTGTCAGTAAAGAATTCGTAAAATTGGTCGCTGTTTTTCAGAATTTAACAACACCAACTCCACCAAACGAACAACAAGAATTATAAAAATACCTAATTAAAAAGTCGAGAACACTCACTCAAATAGTACAGAGTACACGTCTACAATAACTTCGGGCATTTTTAATTTTGTTCGGCGCTCTGTACTGCAAACTTTCGCAAACATTGCGAACCTGTCCGTAATGAAATCGCGACCGTTTGAGACATCACGCTAGAGGGCGACGTGTTCGCCCGTGTTCTGACGGCGCTAGCCGCGCCAGCCTGAGGGGAAATATGAAACCATATAAATTAAAACAGTGTCAACTTGTTGCGAGTTGGACGGAAGTCGCAGTACGCGAGCTGGAAACATAAATACGACGTCGTAATCTGCCGTCGTACGCGCGCTGTACGAGTTTCTTTCAGTGTATTGCGACGAGTTCGTTCCCCTTCAACACACAGTGGGATAAATTCGCAATTTCACGCACGTATTTCGCATGTATCTCCATATTTTTAAAGTGGCGGTTATGGTATAGATTAAAGTTTGGAAGGGCACACTTTTTCTCTTAATAAATAATAGGAATAGTATATTATTTTAAGATAGAGCCGTAGGCGAGTGTATAAACATGCGAGTGATTTATATCGATCATATGCGACTCAAAGACGACTTGTTATCTACCTCCCATTAATTCAATTTTATATCAAATAACAAATGCTTTTGTCAATGGTGGCGATGCGAACTGTCAATCGATTGTCAACAGTAGTCTTGAACGTGCAATCACATAAATGTGCAGGATGGAACAATTCATATATACAAAAGAAGGCATTACTTAAAAGAACTGTCATTTTTATTCGAAGCTACTGTCATGTTATTGTGTTGTTCGATTGGGTTCTAATATTCATAATGTTTCTGAATCGTTTTACTCTTTATGTGCATATTTTATAACGTTGTGAATGTCATTGTCTGCAGAAAACTTTCTGATCTTTTACATTTGTGTAAGTGCTATTGCGTTTTCAGTTTATGTGTTCTTTAGATGAGTATAATTTCATATGGTGCGTCGTACTTATGGGTCGATTCTGTGTTTTCACTCGTAAAATTCTATAACGTTATAGATCTATAGCCTATAGGTTTCGATAAGAAATCCTTATAGAACCCTATAACCAGCCTATAAGTTCTTATAGAAACCACATAGAAACGGGATTCTGTGTTCGAGTTCGGCTGTCATGGCGGACAGCCGAATCAGCTGTTTGGGCGGAATTTACTAACCGTCGCCCCGTTTGATTTCAGCAGTAGTAGTTTAGGATTTGTATCAGTGCGGCAAAGCAGATGAATCGGTCAATTGGGTACGCCAAAATAGTTTGTATCTTCAATGATATATTTTGTTTAATTAAAAACTTATAAGATTGGCAATCATGCGCCAGTTGGCAATGCTATTGGCATATATTTCTGTCACAGTTTGGTGCAGTGATTGAGGTTATAAAAACTGTACCGGCAATCAAGAGAATATATACAAGAATTCAATCGTTAAAATGGATCCACATATAGTAACTACCAAAGTGATAATAATTATGCTTCCGAGATAGGGCTGCTTGCGATTACAACAAGCAATCAAAACATTTGTTTGAAGAAGGTACGATATTTCTACATGTTATTGTAAATCATTTTTTTAATTATGATTTAATTGTAGATATGGGAATGAATCAATCACAATAATTGAACCAGGCGATTATTATTTATGATGTGAATCTATGGTTAAAACTTATGCCAATTGCACAGGCCAATTGTGTTCGGACAAACATCAAGGTGTAACGCAAGGCACTAAACACTTGATCATCGAATGATCGCGATGAATCGTTGAGACTCACGTAGACGATTGCCAATTGCACAGGCCAATTTTGTTCGGCCTAACATCAAAGTATAACGCAAGGCACTAAACACTTGATCATCGAATGATCGCGATGAATTGTTGAGACTCACGTAGGCGAGTCAACTTGTACTGTTAAAAAGTGTGCAGAATATTATGATTTCAAAGCTTTGGGACTAGATTAGAAGCTTTATTCAAGAGCAAGGTTGCCTGGTCTCTGTTATTGCGCCGGAGTCTGCGACATTTGAGGTTAATCTCAGGTCTCCGGCAGGCATTCAAACATTCCGGCAAATCAATTATGAAGAGCGTAGTTTTACATTCTTGTAAATAATATATTGTCTGCTTAAAGGTAAAAGTCATTAACTAACATTTTGTTACATTTGATTGAAACACGAAATAATTGAAGGCACAAAAACTTATGTGGAGGCGATCATTCTATTTATTGTCATTAGTCAGGTTTCGTACATTTGGTTGTGTGACAAATTATGCAGTAGTATTATAACTGAAACTATTTAGAACACTGCATTACGTATAATTGTTTAAGGATTTTATTTGTTCATAAATGTCACTTGAACTGTTTGAAATTTACAAATAAAACATACAAAATACAAACAAATATTGTGTTTTATTCTTTTATGTGTATACGATAAAACGAAAAAATATTAAACAAAATGCAAACAGAATATTTATATAGTGTCACTTAAGAAATATATACAAATTTTATTAAAAACTGTTAGAAACTTATTAAATTGTACATAATTTATGGTAAATATAATAATACAATTAAAAAAGAATAATAATAACAATTTTAATTTTTTTGTGATAGATATACATATATTAATTATTTTTTATTTATTTTTAATTGTCTTTTTTTATCAAAAGTAAATTGAAAAACTCTCAAAAAATGACTTATAATAACCAAAAGTCCTTTTAATAGGAAAAGAACCAGAACTTTGCCTTCCATGCAGGGTTGTTATAAAAAAACGTTTTTTTTTATTTAAAACAAAACAAATGTTTTTTTTTTATATAAAATTGTGTTTTTTTAACAAAACAATGTTTTTAAATAATCACTCTGCAAAAACATGTGTTAAATCCCCCCAAAAAAAACAGTTTTAAATAAAGAATCAAACCTGTTTAAAACCAAACACTTCAAAACAAAATATTTGTTTTAAAACAGTGTTTTAAACATAACAACCCTGTTTCCAAGTCCTTTTGTTATATATTTCATTTCCATGATAGGTATCACCTGAACACAAAAAATAAAAAAAATTTAACAACTGGAAAATTCCCAAAAAAAACTACCCAGAATTCCCTTTCCAAAAGAAAAGAACCAGGACATACGCCCTTTTCGTTGACAATATTCCCACAATAAAAGTAAATATTTTATATTATACCACTGCTATGTTTATTTACACAATAGTATTTTTCACAAAGGCAGCTCTTTGGAGAGTAGCTTACGGTAAATCGTTTGCGGCTTACAGAATCACAGTGCTGGGGAAAAAAATTGTATTATCGACCAGATCGATTTCAATTACGTTATTTTTTTATATATTTTTTTATTTAAAAAATCTATCAAATCAATTAACAAAAGATCGATATCTTCGATCTGATTGATTATGATCAATCGATTGATCAGATTCATGTTCATATGTGATCGAGTATCGTTCACATATTTCTCCAATCCTTATAGTATCTATAGGAAGTTACGGTGACCGTCGGACCACACGTAAATGTAAGAGTATCTATAAAGGATCTATAGTCTATTGGGGCTCACAGAATCGCATATTACTTAATAGCTTGCAGGTTTTGTCATAGTGACGTTATAGGACTGCTCAGAATCGCTTAGAATACCCATAAACACCCCAATAAGAATATTTACGAGTATCTATAAGGGTATCTATAGCCTATGAGGGCACACAGAATCGCAATATTCCTTATAGATCTATAACTACTTATAGGTTTGACCTTATAGACGTTATAGATGTGCACAGAATCGACCCATTAGTCCAAGGTTTTTTGTTTGCGATATTTTGTTAATCTGATATCCCTCTAGCTTATATAACATTGCCCCACATATTTTTTTTGAGTCGCGAGATGACATGGGATGCAAATTTTAAATTGATCGTTTACACTACTTTTGAGACAAATTTGGACACATTTTTGCAAAAGGGTAAAATGAAATTTCTTTTTATTTCTTTTGTTGCTAAATACTCATAGGTCGGATAGAACTTATTTTTTAAAATTTTAACACGGGATTATCTTTATTTATTTTTTTTTACCCATACCTAATTCCTGTGAAATTTGTGACCAATCAATACATGTTGGCCAAAGGGGTGAAAATCAAGGATAAGTTTAATGCAATCATAAATTTACATATCACACTCATTATCTTCATAAAAATCATTAACATTTGAGTATAGATATCTGAGCATTTAACATTGTTCAACTACTTAATATGTCAAAAATACAATAAGCCATCAATAAACAATACCAAACAAGTGAAAACTATTTCTGGTATGGTTTTTCCGTAAAATATGAACCTGAAGGCAGACATATCTGAGATGGACTATATTCGAGATTTGAGTTTTTCAGGAAAGCAGGATAGAATACTGCAACAACAAAAATTAATTTTTTTACCAAAAAAACTACACGCAATTCAGAATTTCTGCTTTCCGATTCAGATTCTAATGGGGAAAAATACACCTGACAAAGTTTTCAGTTGATAGATTTTGTTCATTGTTGGCCAGCATTATTGTATTTTGACAAACTAATTGTAAAATAATACGATTTAAGTCAAATAGTCATTGTTTGAATAGATATAAAAATTTAGTCATTATCAGCAACGAATGTTTTTGAGTAAATAAAATATGATGTTACTCCAAACAAATGCTCTTTGACTCAAATAACCGTGCTTTCTAACAAATAAATATATTTTTGCCTCTACTGAAACAACGATTTATTTCATATCTGTGTATTAATCGATCTCAAATTTCACAGGAATTTAATTTACCTAAAAAACAAATTGAGAGTTTGGAAACCTCCTTATTGTCATTATATTTAATTGCCTATTTGTAACCCTATTTGTTGTTTAATCATGACAAAAGCACATTTTATTGAAACAAGCTGGTAACAATAATGCGCCGTACTACAAATCTCTTCGATTTATAAGCAATAGAATTTATGTGCATACTACAATGTGAAAAAATGGAAAAAATATAAAAAGTGATGCTATCTACGTTAATAAAGCCGTTCATAAAAGATGTTGTAGTGAGTAATTAACGCAAAACGCTGAACAGTCTCACGCAAAGTCACATGTGAAAACATATTATCGCAGTGTCAGAATCATTTTGAATGATACTGCAATTATTGCAAAAATATACGTCCCAATATTACGCTTTTTAATTGAACTTATCAATAATTGTAGATAATAAATTAGTGTATGTTTAGTAAAGAGCTGCCAGGGCAAAAAAAATGATTTCTAGGGACATGGGTTAAAAAAAAAATCTGATGTGGCCAGGCACATGACTTTATCATACAATATATAAAATTAATAGTTTAGCTGCATGTGAATCATTTTGATTAAAATAAATCGAGTCTGCATTAAAATTAAACTAGTTAGCCAGGATTTGACAGACATTTTGATAGTAGTTATTAGAATAATACTTATTTATGTCACAAGTGCCGAAAGTACAGAATCGCGCGACGAGCGGTGATGCGGCGCGTCACCGAAGGCGGAGCGTCAACGTTTTTTGTGTTGCTTTTTGAGAAAAGTGTAAAAATAATTAAAAAATGGTTATATTTCTGTTTTGGAAATGTTAGGTTGATACCACTTCTACAAAACGTCAAATAAGTCAAATAAGCTAGTTCAAATTCTGACCGATTTATATTTGTTCATGACACTGTAGATGTCACATCCGTACCAACATACTAAAATAAAACTATCGCTATACTTTATTTACAATTTCTCAATTTATCGGTTTTAGAATTATATATAACAACGGGTTGATATTTCTTATCAACAAACAATCAAATTAATGATCTTATTTTATTTGAAATTTGTATATTGTACTTTCCTGTACTAGAGCGGCAACGTTCCATAGCGGTTCTCCGACCTCTGATGAAGTCAGCTGCTTTTCAGTGTGACAGTACAAACAAATATTTGTCAAATCCTGGCGACTATGTAGTTTCATATCAATGCAGATGCGACCGATCTCGATCAAATAGAATTTGCTCTTGCAGCTAAACTATTAATTTTATCAAAAATGTCATAGGCATAAATTATTCAAAATTTCCTCTACTTTAATTTATTATTTAACTATTTTTACGAAATTACAGAAATGGCGCCTCAATTGCAAAATCCTTGAAAAAGGCTTAGAATAAACTACCAGTTCCTTTGCACCCTGTTGAACCAAAAGCTTTTCAGCTCTAAGTTAGGTCATGAAACTTCTAAATATGAACTTTCGTTCCGATACCTTTAGTAGTTTCTCCGGAATCGTCGCCACAAAAATCGTTTACACACACACAGACACACACACACACACACACAGACATTTTTTTGTACCTTGGTCAAAAATGTTCAGGGGACCCATAAAGACCTATTTCCGCTAAAATCTCAAAAAAAAATTTCGGCACGATTACAATACTTTACATACTGCGTATGATAAAGTAAAAACAACAGGAGAAATGTAAAAACGCTAGGAAAATATTTTTCTTGTGAAATAGAACAGAGAAATATGAAAAGTTTACAAAAAGCTCACTTATTTAGAGACGTGCTTATTTCTTGTGGTGTTTTTCATCAATATCTCAACAGTTAAAAATTTAATCATGAGTTATATTTAAATGGGGTGGCCTACGAGCACCCTTTGCAGGACAAGCAAATTTGAGCCTGAATCCAGCTGTCAGTTGGCAATCCTACTCTTATGTGAAGATTTTATATCTAAAAATATCAAGGAGAACTAACAGTATTTTCCTCACTTACTGATATATTATCAATTCATACAGTAAAATTGGCGATCAAAGTCACCCCTGGAAATCAATCTCATCCCATTTTATGATGGTGAAATTTATTAGAAACTTGGACACTTGGACGCCATCTTGGAATAAGACTAAATGTTAATTTATTTTTTTGCATGTACTTTATTTATTTATTTTGCCGTCTATTAGGCACGGCAACGAAGGCAAAATAGCGAAAAAAATTCGTGTGTAAGCCAATTTTGGCACATACTAAAGGTACCGGTGGGTGGGGTTGAAGCTAAGGGGGGGGGGGTCTTTAAAGGTCCCTTTTATTTTGTTCTTCGTTAATAACTCGAAAACTACTGCCTTTAACGAATAAATGTCCATATACCTACTAAATTAATCTACATAAAATTCTCTAGAAAGAATGTCCTGTACAGTTTTTCCCTGGGATCCATACTACCGGGAAATATTACTGATCACCCATAGACGACCACCCGTCTAATTTGTTTTGGCGTTTTCTAGGCAACGTGACATTATGGACTAGTTTAGTTAATATACTACACAGTGATCTAAAATGATTGAGGACAGGTTGAATTTCCTGCCAATTTGAATAATTGTCATGTTGGCAATGGTTGCAAATGACAGGTATTATTTTGGTCCAGTGGCGTAGGTATTCCTTGTTTTAAAGGGATTCATTCTCTGATTATAATTAGGTATATTAAATTGAAACAATTAAGGGTTTGGAAAACGTTAGCAAGACGGAATTTTTTAAAATTCAAAAATAAATTTTCAAATATAATATCAAAATAATATAACAAATAATACAATCCTCATCTCGTCATCATCTCTCATATCTTAAATCAAATAAAATAAATATAGTATTTATAACGAATTAAATCTCGTACAGATAAAATATTGTAGCAGAGGAACATAACCCTTACTGACGAGTCCGCTATGGTATCTGACAGCGATCATAACCTGTATCCTGCACGCATACCATCTTAGAAACACTAAATACGTTCAAAACTGTGGCGGGAAATTCAAACTGTGCTCAATCATTTTAGATCACCCGTTATATTACATGATTACACTTACATGCAGTTATTAATACGTGGTGTTAGCATTATTTATCATTAAAACTTGATTTTTTAACATTTCCGAGTTTCGGTTCTTATAAAACCAATATTTCATGGCAATGTTAGCTTATACCCGGTGATTCAATTTCGAGGCTCACCATGGCGATCTCACTTTTTAGTGGAGAGTCTGAAATTACTGTCTGAAAAGAATTTAAGCTACATTTTTCAATTTGAAGTTATCTGCAAAAAACTAAAATTTTAAGATATCGTTTTTAATTTTTTATTCAAAACCAAATGTAGCTAGACATTTGAAACAAAAAAATTCTAGAGCTAATTTTTAACAAGGAATGCACAGTTATTTTTTTAATTTGAAATAACACCATAGATGCTGGCGTAACCATGGCCAACTTTTGTTTTTCTTATGGACGCCATGTTGAATTTTGGCATTTTCCGATAGTCGTGTTTTTCTCATTTCCGCAATGTATAACATGCTGGAATTAGTTTTTAAAGCAATGGTGTAATACTTAAAAAAAAAACTTTTTCTCGTTGTTTGTCGTATTTATCAGGTGCCCTGGTTACAGACAGCCGGACTGACCAAGGGTGCTTTGGATTAACAATATTCAGATTGTAAAAGAAACCAGTTTATACAACAAAAAGCTTATTTTATTGTGAGGCGGTTCCCCATCTTGCGGCTACCATATTATTCACATTATCCACATTATCCACATCTCCTTTGGATGAATGGCCCAATTAAAGGGTCAACAATTATAAGAATTGCGGGGTTTACTAAACGATCCATGCTCCGCTAAATTTCTGATCAATGTTAGGAATATTGTACGATGGGGCATTTCTATGAGAACAATAATAACCTTATAACGGTTTTCGTTATTGGTAAACGGCATTTTACATCCACAATCAACCACAATTAAGGTTTATTTGGTTAAATGGCAAACCCACAGCTACGCGCGCCGCTTGATCCAAGTGCATTTCGTTGACGTTGTTTGACAACGAGCTCGGCGGTCTGTAACCAAGCTCCAGTTGGGTACCTGAAGGTTTATTATTATTTCCGTCGATCGTTTATTTATGAGTCAATTTAGTGAATAGGAAATCGTTTATTAAAGTACTACATTAATGCACGATTTCTATTAATGCATGATTTGTTATAGCCAATCACAAGACGCAATGCCGTCGTTGATTGGCCAATCCAACATATGTGAAATGAAACCTTCCAATCAAAACATACCGCTCTCTAGAACTGTCAGTGTCAAATTACATAAATGGTCATATAACCTAAAAAGACATCGGCGAAGAAAAATCTATGTAGACGACGCTAGAAGAATACGATCGACGGAAAAATTTTGTAACCAACTCGAATATTAAACAGCGATTAATGATCTCGACAATTAACGCGCTCGCTTCGCTCGCGCGTTAAACAGTCTTGATCGTTAATCGCTCTTTTTAATATACTTGTTGGTTAAATAACTATTTCCGTCGATCGTTTATTTATGACTCAGTTTAGTGAATAGGAAATCGTTTATTAAAGTACTCCATTAATGCACGATTTTTATTAATGCATGATTTGTTATAGCCAATCACAAGACGCAATGGCGTCGTTTGATTGGCCAATCGAACATTTGTGAAATGAAACCTTCCAATCAAAACATACCGCTCTCTAGAACTGTCAGTGTCAAGTTATATAAATTGTCATATAACCTAAAAAGACATCGGCGAAGAAAAATCCATGTAGACGACGCTAGAAGAATACGATCGACGGAAAAATTTTGTAACCAACACGAATATTAAACAGCTATTAATGATCTCGACAATTAACGCGCTCGCTTCGCTCGCGCGTTAAACAGTCTCGATCATTAATCGCTCTTTTTAATATACTTGTTGGTTAAATAACTATTACACCATTGTTTTAAAAACTAATGCCAACATGTTATACATTGCGGAAATGAGAAAAACACGACTATCGGACAAATGTCTAGCTACTCTTGGTTGTGAATAAAAAATTAAAAACGTTATCTTAACATTTCAGTTTTTTGCGGATATCTTCAAAATGAAAAATGATAGCTTAAATTTCTTTTCAGATAATTGATCAGCACAGAAATACGAAACTTTGCCAACTTTAAGCATAGGCTCTATCTCCACTAATAAGCGAGATCCCCATGGTGAGCCTCGAAATTGAATCACCCGGTATAGTTTATGATTGCTCTTTCTATTGTTATAGTTTACTTTACCTACAATATATGTTTATAATAAAATATGTAGTCACTTTACAGCGTTAAAATAGCTTTGGTACCACTGTGCAGATGTTCCCCAGGCTGACGGTAGTGTCCCTCTCCTCCCCCCGCTCGTCCCACCTTCAGTCACGAATTGCCAACTACAGCAAAATGCTCTCCGTGCTTCAACTTCCTCCTTCGAACACGTCGCAGCCGTGTCAAAAGTTTACCTTTCTAAAGACATGTGATACGCTTTCGCGATATTGCAGTCAGTACGCCACTACGAATGAAGCTGAATTTAATTAAGTTAAATTAGATGGCGTCCCCTCAAGCCATGACACTCTTGGGATTAATTAAATAACGGAAATTGTCGTGTATTTCAAAATGGAGATGGCTAGACGAAAGAAGAAAAGCAATACACCAAGAATAATTAAAATCACGCCGAATGCCGCCAACGAAATTTCATTATATGAACGAATACTTTGAGCACTAATGTTTTAGAATTCTGTAAGAAGCAAAATTGTTCTTCCTTATTCTTAAATTGAATTTGTAATTTGAACTGACTTAGTTTCCTAGGCGTCCACTACGATACGGTGGCGTTTAGTTTTTTCCTGGCTCTGCTTAGTTTATTGACTAATTGATTAATTAGTAATTAAGGTAAGGTAGCTTAACTATGGTTGTGTCACAATCCTTTTGGCTTTCTTGATCTCCTGTTACGATTCTGATCCAGCATTTGTCTCCAGGTTTTACATTTTTACAGATGCTGTCTCCAATTTTTTTTTCACGTTGCTGTGTAAATTAGGTCGGCACAACTTAAGAAATCTATTACTTATTTCGGTAAATTTTGATATAAAATAACTATTTGACGGATAAATGACCGATTTGCATTATTTTTCCGGAACATTGTTAGGAATTTGGGCAGATTATCAACTACATATTACATTTATTACTAAGCAATGTCAGTTCTCAACTATTTGGTTTTGATCCATCTGAATATAACATTTTTACTTTATCATACGCAGCTTTTGGTTTAAAAGGGTCCTAAGGAACTGGCTAGTTTCTCTTACCATTTTTCAACGAATTTGCATATGAGCCGTCATTTCTGTAATTTCGTCAAAATAGATAAATAGTAAATGAAAGTACAGGAAATTTTGTATAATTTATGTCTATAACATTTTTTGGTAAAATTAATAGTTTATCTGCAGGAGCAATTTCTATTTAATCTAAATCGTGTCTGCATTAATAGTAGGTAGTCAGGATATTTTGAAACTTTTGACAGTATTCAGAACGTCAGCGGTTGCGAAACGTCAATTCAACACGCAAATGCATGGAGAATGCGACGAGGAGGAGAAACACGCGCGCACGTACGCTATGTGAAACAATATTGAAACATGTTGGTGTTTACAAAGTCAATGTGTATTTCGAGGGCGGATAGCAATGTTGTATGCATTTTTCAAGGATTTTGCAAATGTGCCGCCATTTCTGTAATTTCGTCAAAATAGTTAAATAATAAATTAAAATAGCGGAATCTTTGTATAATATAGGTCTATAACATTTTTTGGTAAAATTAATAGTTTATCTGCAGGAGCAATTTCTATTTGATCGAAATCGTGTCTGCATTAATAGTAGGTAGCCAGGATATTTTGAAACTTTTGACAGTATTCAGAACGTCAGCGTTTGCGAAGCCTCAATACAACACGCAAATGCATGGAGAATGCGATGGGGAGGAGACACACGAGAGCACGAACGCTATGTGAAACAATATTGAAACATGTTGGTGTTTACAAAGTCAATGTGTATTTCGAGTGCGGATAGCAATGTTGTTATGAATTTTTCAAGGATTTTGCAAATGAGCCGCCATTTCTGTAATTTCGTCAAAATAGTTAAATAATAAATTAAAATAGCGGAATCTTTGTATAATATAGGTCTATAACATTTTTTGGTAAAATTAATAGTTTATCTGCAGGAGCAATTTCTATTTGATCGAAATCGTGTCTGCATTAATAGTAGGTAGCCAGGATATTTTGAAACTTTTGACAGTATTCAGAATGCCAACGGTTGCGAAACGTCAATACAACACGCAAATGCATGGAGAATGCGATGAGGAGGAGAAACACGCGCGCACGAACGCTATGTGAAACAATATTGAAACATGTTGGTGTTTACAAAGTCAATGTGTATTTCGAGTGCGGATAGCAATGTTGTTATGCATTTTTCAAGGATTTTGCAAATGTGCCGCCATTTCTGTAATTTCGTCAAAATAGTTAAATAATAAATTAAAATAGCGGAATCTTTGTATAATTTATGTCTATGAAATTTTTTGGTAAAATTAATAGTTTAGCTGTAGGAGCAAATTCTATTTGGTCGAGATCGTGTCAGCATTAATATAAAGTTAGCCAGGATTTGCCAGATATTTTTATAGGTAGTGTCAAAGGCTGATTTTTTGACAATATCTGTCGAATCCAGGCTAATTCGTTTTATTTTAAAGCAAACACTATCGATCTCGATCAAATAGAATCTCATGCAGCTAAACTATTAATTTGATATATTGTATGATAAAGCCATATCAGACTTTTTTTGTAGAAGATATTTACTTGTCTCTGCTACAAATAAAATTTCTTTAAAAAAATAGGATATTGTGATAATTAAAAAAACAGTATGTTGAAAATTGACAAGCCTTTCTAACAGAGCATCTGACAAACCCAAATTCCTTACTCACATTATAGGGTAGTCAAAAATAAATATTATAAATATAACGGTATAATAAGTTGTAAGAACTTTTTAAATTGCATAGATATAATTAATCGTAAAGAATTTCTTTACAAAGTCTTAGAAAGACATATTAATATTATTACTATTTTCATTATTTAAATAGCAATACGCAATATAATAAATACTTTAAATAAATATTTAATTAATCAAATCTAATAATTTGTACATTAAAAACATAGTGTGGATTAGATAAATAGAAATTATCAAACTGTGGAATACTTTATTCACATTGTACCCTAGAATTAATTATTTAAGTATTGCCAGAAGTGCATTTATTTGCCCATCATTTGCAATAATCCCTATAGCGAGATAATAATCTACTTTGGGCGATTGAACCATTATGCAAGAGTAGGCACGCAAAGTATGGAAACGTGTCAAAATCTCTGGAAATGCATGACCAATGTGGATTTCTGTATGAATGTTCCGACCCTCAATGGAGTTTGCAGAGTCCGACAATAGATTAGTCCAAAAATGCATTTTGTCGAGTTATTTTGCAGTATAATTTTATCGTCTTACCATATACTGTTGAGACGTAAAAGCCAGAAAATGGAATGTGTCAAATTATATTCTTAAATAGTTTTTTTATTATACGTATTATTTACGAATTTGACATTAAATGTCATGTGTCCTGAAACCTACCGTCTAGGTGTCAAGATGGTATTTACGCGCTCGCTATATATTATTATTGTTGTTATAAAATATAGCATTGCTGTTATAAATTATAGCATTCCTGGTCAGAGCACTATCCTTTAAAAATTATCTTGTAAAAGGAAGATTATATAATATATTATATAATACATATATTATGTATTATGCACAGACACACATCTACAGCAAAAAGGTATGAGACATGAGACATGGTTTGAGACAATAATTAACATGAGAGAAAATGCCAATATTACCACTTAAACTAAGCATAATTTTGATGTACTGAGAGCATTTTTCCCTAACTAAACTTAAATTTTTATTTTATTCCGACACTATCGGCATTTTGTATAAACCCATAAAAAATGTGTCTCTAGTAAAAAATGATAACTATATCTCTCAGTCTTTGTAAATATAATCCTTAATGTACACTGATACTTTTATTTACAACTATAATCGAAACGGTAATAACGAGTCCTAACTTCGACGGTATAGAAAATGAATACGATATTTCACGTTCCATATTTATGATCGCCATCCATACTAAACCCGGTATTTCTTGCGTTCCAGTAATGATCGTATTATTCTTTCGCCGGCCATTATTCAACCCCCACCCCCCCTATATCATCAGCGTTACAGAAATTAGACGTCTCGATCTAAAACTACTATTATCGAGAAAAATCGATATGTAATGAAAGGTATAAATCGCGGGCATTTGTAACAACGCTCCAAATCCAACACAGCAACTCACCCTTCTCCCCAATAAATACGTCGGCGATATTTATGTTTTTACGCCGTCGGCGATGTATATGGAGGGCGCTGAGGGCACAGTGGCGGCGCTCGCTTCTTATTTTCATTAAATAAAAAGCCTCCGCCTACGATGCTGCGAACGAAAAATGTATATACATAATATCAGCGAGGAGAGAATGCGACCCAAAGAAATGATTTGGGAGAGTCGTTCGTAAGTGACGCTCGATAAACATGCGAAGGGGTGCTGTTGGGGTGGAGTGCGAGGGGATGTTTCTCGCTTTGTGAATTGTTCGAGTGTGGGAAAGGTGCTATCGCTTATTGCCTTTTTTATTATTTAAATACGTATGTTTGTACAGGGAATCTTCTGGAATGAATGTTCGTGGAATTGCTTTGTTGGTCCTGGTGGGTTTTGGTTTTTTTGTATGGGTGATTGTTTAGTGGTATTTTAAAGAGAGCCTTCAAGCAATTTCGGAGTAATGTGTAAGCATTTTCGTTGATATATTCCCTGGTGAAAAGTCAACCGGCGACTCCGCCATTATTGAAAAATGCTTTACAGCGATTCTTTTCAGTGTTGTTAGTGATTCTGTGGTGACTAAAACGTAAATACTGAAGTGTAGAAACCATTTCCCAGTCGAACACGTTTAGCACTACGTAGTGTTTGCTTTTGAACTGCTCTGAATTCCATCAATTAAATATAGCACATTGATTATTATTAAACACCTAAAAAAAATATTTTCTTGAGGTTTTCTTTTAGAGGAAACTGCAAATTTATTGTTGGGGTGGAGTGCGAGGGGATGTTTCTCGCGTTGTGAATTGTTCGAGTGTGGGAAAGGTGTTATCGCTTATTGTTTTTTTATTACAGTCGAGACCGGATATAACGAACTCCGGATATAACGAACGCCCGCTTATAACGACCAAAAAAGAAAGTCCCGTCAGATCTCCATATAGTTACATGTATGTTTAGCTCGCTTATAACAAACGCGTATATAATGACCGCCCGTATATTACGACCAAATTTGTATCTACTCTTAGTTCTACAAGTTCGGTTATAACGACCACCTAACGAATACCTAGCGCGAAATCTGTTCGGATGTCTCCTGCCAGCAAAACTTAACCTACATTCGCCAATAGGAGAACCCCTACCGTTTTTTTCACTATTCCGCGGGTACGTCTCCACTATTCCTCACGTCTGTTTTTCTTATCTCGTTTTACCTTGGTTTCCTGACGCGATTCGGTTTGTTTATGCTACCCTGTGTGCTCAGTACGTAAATTAACAAATGAAAATAAACGAAAAACCATAATTCTGGATGATAAAATTAATATCACAAAATTAGAACAGGGGGTACCAAATAAGTACCTAGAGTCAACTGTTTGTATGATTTGGACAAACAAGAAAAATACTTGGAGGCACGTACGGGTACACTAGCTCTACATATCTATTGTTAATTTGTACATACGGATATTTTATTTTATGTACGTACATATGCATCAATAAAAAGTTTATTTAAAAAATATGTAGGTATGTATAGGGTTTTTCTTTAACACGCATTTCGTTTTTCAAATAAAAGACTTGTGGGGTAGTTATGGAAATGATTTTTATTTGAAATAAAGTATAATCGATGCCATTATTTATGGAATACGACATCGTTCAAATGTCCGCCGCTGGACGAGCAAAACGCTGGATGCAATTCTCTATGACTCGAGTACACAAATCGGTCGAAATAACAGGAACTTCGCATTCGATGTTGGCCTGCTGATGTTCTAACTTTTCTGGCTTGTTGGCATACACCAGCGATTTAATGTAACCCCAATGAAAATCTAAAAGGATTAAAGACAGAAACGTTACAACAGCTGCAGTCCATCGAACGAATGGTATTTCGTCCGATTTGTGTACTCGAGTCATGGAAAATTGGGCCACTCGTGCCAGCCCTTCCGCGGCGGACATTTGAACGATGTCTTATGCAGTAAATAATGGCATGGATTATACTTTCATTCGTTATAAAAATTATTTCGATAAGCGACCCACAAGTCCTTCAATTGAAAAAAACAACAAAATGCGCCGGCGTTAATGAAAAACCCTATATTTATAAGAAATGTATGTAATGCTTTAAAACACAGATAATGTATATTTATTTTGTTTATTCTGAGTTCTTTATTATGTATGCTGTTGATTTACTAATATGTATCTATCTTTCATTTTTAAAAAGCATGAAAAATCGCAAGTTCGCTTGTAACGAACGACCGCTTGTAACGAACTAGCGACATGGTCCCTTGAGTGTTCGTTATATTCGGTCACGACTGTATTTAAATACGTATGTTTGTACAAGGAATCATCTGGAATGAATGTTCGTGGAATTGCTTTGTTGGTCCTGGTGGGTTTTGTTTTTTTTTTGTGTGGGTGTTTGCTTAGTGGTATTTTAAGAAGAGCTTTCAAGCAATTTTGGAGTAATGTGTAATCATTTTCGTTGATATATTCCCCGGGTGAAAAATAAACCGGCGACTCCGCCATTATTGTAAAACGTTTTTTAGCGATTCTTTACAGTGTTGTTTGGCGCACTCGTTCCATTTGGGCACTCCTCGCTACGCTCGTCGTGCCGAAAACAACTCGTGCGCCAATTCTTGTCCTTTAAAAATTGTATTATATATACTATTCTAATTACATATATGTATGTATTCCAGATTCATACCTATAATTAATCTGAAAAAACAGTAGCGTCATAATCTTGTTCTAAAATGTATAAGAAAACAATAAATTATACACAGTAATGTGCAAATAGACGAACATTGATATGATAAGGACAATCTGGAAACATGGATATTAAATTTTAAAACAAGTTCAAAATTATGTGTGTTTTACATTTAATTTTTGCCTCGAGCTGTAAATTATCGGATATTAGTGCATCCACTTTTCAACATAGTGTATGTATGAGCAACATTTTTCTTATTTAACAAATCTTAAGAGAATATATAAAAATCGTTATCATAGATAAAATTAGGATCCTGCGAATGAAAAATGTATATGTATGTATATACATTAGTATAATATGTATTATCAGCGGGGAGAGAATGCGAGGCAAAGAAATGATTTGGGAGAGTCGTTCGTAAGTGACGCTCGATAAACATGCGAAGGGGTGCTGTTGGGGTGGAGTGCGAGGGGATGTTTCACGCTTTGTGAATTGCTCGAGTGTGAGAAAGGTGTTATCGCTTATTGCTTGGTTTATTATTTAAATACGTATGTTTGTACAGAGAATCTTCTGGAATGAATGTTCGTGGAATTGCTTTGTTGGTCCCGGTGGGTTTTGTTTTTGTGTGGGTGATTGTTTAGTGGTATTTTAAAAAGAGCTTTCAAGCAATTTTGGAGTAATGTGTAATCATTTTCGTTGATATATTACCTGGTGAAAAGTCAACCGGCGACTCCGCCATTATTGTAAAATATTTTTTAGCGATTCTTTTCAGTGTTGTTTGGGATTCTGTGGTGACTAAAACGTAAATAATGAAGTGTAGAAACCATTTCCCAGTCGAACACGTTTAGCACTACGTAGTGTTTGCTTTTGAACTGCTCTGAATTCCATCAATTAAATATAGCACATTGATTATTAAACACCCAAAAAAAATATTTTCTTGAGGTTTTCTTTTAGAGGAAACTGCAAATTTATTGCTGGGGTGGTGTGCGAGGGGATGTTTCTCGCGTTGTGAATTGTTCGAGTTTGGGAAAGGTGTTATCGCTTATTGCTTTTTTATTATTTAAATACGCATGTTTGTACTAGGAATCATCTGGAATGAATGTTCGTGGAAATGCTTTGTTGGTCCTGGTGGGTTTTGTTTTTTTTTTTTGTGTGGGTGTTTGCTTAGTGGTATTTTAAAAAGAGCTTTCAAGCAATTTTGGAGTAATGTGTAATCATTTTCGTTGATATATTCCCCTGGTGAAAAATAAACCGGCGACTCCGCCATTATTGTAAAACGTTTTTTAGCGATTCTTTACAGTGTTGTTTGGCTCACTCGTTCCATTTTCCAACAACTCGTACGCAAATCCTTTTCTTTTCAAACTTGTATTATAATATACTATTCTAATTATATGTATTCCACATTCAACCTATAATTAATCTGAAAAAACAGTAGCGTCATAATCTTGTTCTAAAATTTATAAGTAAACAATAAATTATACACAGTAATGTGCAAATAGACGAACATTGATATGATAAGGACAATCTGGAAAAGTGGATATTAAATTTTAAAACAAGTTCAAAATTATGTGCTTTACATTTAATTTTTGCCTCGAGCTGTAAATTATCGGATATTAGTGCATGCACTTTTCAACATAGTGTATGTAGCACAATTTTTCTTATTTAACAAACTTTAAGGGAATATATAAAAATTGTTGTCATAGATAAAATTAGGATCCTGCGAACGAAAAATGTATACACATATTATCAGCGGGGAGAGAATGCGAGGCAAAGAAATGATTTGGCAGAGTCGTTCGTAAGTGACGCTCGATAAACATGCGAAGGGGTGCTGTTGGGGTGGAGGGGATGTTTCTCGCTTTGTGAATTGTTCGAGTGTGGGAAAGGTGTTATCGCTTATTGCCTTTTTTATTATTTAAATACGTATGTTTGTACAGGGAATTTCTCAGTCGAGGACGTTTATCACTACGTACTGTTTGCTTTTGAACTGCTCTGAAGTCCCTCAATTAAATATAGCTCAATGATTATTAAACATCAAAAAAATATAGCGTGTTTTTCTTTTAGAGGAAACATCAAATTATTGTAATTAAAAATTAAGAAATCACTACTCAATAAAAAATAATGTTTCTGATTATATGTATTCTACATTCATAACAATAATTAGTTAATCTGAAAAAGCAGTGGCGTCACAATCTTGGCAAAAGTGATTTTGTGAAAAGCATTTTTTTTTTGCAGCGCTATAACCAAAATAACACTATTAAATACATTTTGATCTGGTTTTTCTGGAATAGTCCAACAAATACAAGGAATATCCAATTTGGAATTTCGAAAATCCCATCAAAATATGTTGGAAACTTTCCAAATTATATCCACACACAAAAATTACGATGGATCCACCTTTTTCGGCGAGGGTACTAGCAATAAAACAAATAATACTGATAAGTGGAAACACGCTTCTCAACCGAGTTCCATTTATTCACTTCAAGTGACAAAATTACTTAAAATTATCTTTTGCTTAAAAACAAATAATTAGAAAACATCACCTTACCGAATTATTGTTCCGAATACATGATTTTATTCAATATTTCCCTTTTTGTCACACGACTATGTTACATAAATAAAACTATAATTTGAATCTGCTGCTCATAGTGAGAAATTGACTTTAGGAGAAGAACTAAGCTGTGGTTTGTAGGTTTTAATATGATCTTACATTCCGGATAAGATCGCTGATCAATCGTCAGACAAGTTCTGAGCTACTGTGAATGAATTGTGTTCTAAACTGTATGAGTAAACAATAAATTATACACATTAATTTACAATTATAGGCGAAAATTGATATGATAATAACAATCTGGAAAAGTGCATATGAAATTTCAAAACAAGTTCATAATTATGTATGTTTTACATTTAATTTTTTCCTCGAGCTGTATCGGGTATTATCGGGTATTAGTGCATGCACTTTTCAACATAGTGTATGCATGTGCAACATTTTTCTTATTTAACAAATCTTAAGAGAATATATAAAAATCGTTATCATAGATAAAATTAGGATCCTGCGAATGAAAAATGTATATACATACATATTATCAGCGGGGAGAGAATGCGAGGCAAAGAAATGATTTGGGAGAGTCGTTCGTGAGTGACGCTCGATAAACATGCGAAGGGGTGCTGTTGGGGTGGAGTGCGAGGGGATGTTTCTCGCTTTGTGAATTGTTCGAGTGTGAGAAAGGTGTTATCGCTTATTGCTTGGTTTATTATTTAAATACGTAAGTTTGTACAGGGAATCTTCTGGAATGAATGTTCGTGGAATTGCTTTGTTGGTCCCGGTGGGTTTTGTTTTTGTGTGGGTGATTGTTTAGTGGTATTTTAAAAAGGGCTTTCAAGCAATTTTGGAGTAATGTGTAATCATTTTCGTTGATATATTCCCTGGTGAAAAGTCAACCGGCGACTCCGCCATTATTGTAAAATATTTTTTAGCGACTCTTTTCAGTGTTGTTTGGGATTCTGTGGTGACTAAAACGTAAATAATGAAGTGCATAAACCATTTCTCAGTCGAGGACGTTTATCACTACGTACTGTTTGCTTTTGAACTGCTCTGAAGTCCGTCAATTAAATATAGCACAATGATTATTAAATATCAAAAAAATATAGTGTCTTTTTCTTTTAGAGGAAACAGCAAATTATTGTAATTAAAAATTAAGGAATCACTATTCAATAAAAAATAATGTTTCTGATTATATGTATTCTACATTCATAACTATAATTAGTTAATCTGAAAAAAGCAGTGGCGTCACAATCTTGGCAAAAGTGATTTTGGGTAAAGCATTTTTTTGCAGCGCTATAACCAAAATAACACTATTAAATACATTTTGATCTGGTTTTTCTGGAATAGTCCAATAAATACAAGGAATTTCCAATTTGGATCCCATCAAAATATGTTGGAAACATTCCAAATTATATCCACACACAAAAATTACGATGGATACACCTTTTTCCGCGAGGGTACTAGCAATAAAACAATTAATACTGATAAGTGGAAACACGCTTCTCAACCGAGTTCCATTTATTCACTTCAAGTGACAAAATTACTTAAAATTATCTATTGCTTAAAAACAAATAATTAGAAAACAACACCTTACCGAATGATTGATCCAAATACAGGATTATACTCAATATTTCCCTTTTTTTCACACAAATGTGTTACATAAATAAACCTACAATTTGAATCTGCAGCTCATAGTGGGAACTTGACTTTAGGAGAAGCACTAAGCTGTCGCTTGTTGGTTGTAATATGATGACAAGTTCTGAGCTATTGTGAATGAATTGTGTTCTAAAATTTATATGAAAACAATAAATTATACCCATTAATTTGCCATTATAGGCCAACATTGATATGATAATGACAATCTGGAAAAGTGGATATGAAATTTTAAAACAAGTTCAAAATTATGTGTGTTTACCTCGACCTGTAAATTATCGGGTAATAGTGCACGCACTTTTCAACATAGTGTATGTATGTGCAAATTTTTTTCTTAATTAACAAGTTTTAAGAGAATATATAAAAACTGTTGTCTTAGATAACATTAGGATGTAAAGTATCAACTACGGAGGTTTGACGTTTTTTTTTTTTTGCAGAGCGTAAATGTTTCAGAGTTCGATATAGACACCAATGCCTTCAAAAATTACAAATAAAAAAAAACGAATAATTGAAATGTTAACTAAACAGTATTATAAACGTCTTTTTAACTACATATGAAGATGATTTAAGTTCTTATAGAAATACGTCGATATAAAACTTTTTACTAAGAATGAATGTTTTTTTACTTTAGTACTTTTTTGACACTGTTATTGTTGTCTGTAAAGTTGCCGAAAATGAACGTAATAATCTACAGCATAAGTGCTGTAAATGTAGAATTTGGAATGACTTGCGTTTTGGTTTTCTGCTACGTTGCAGCTGGTTATTTGATACATTGCTGAATTATTTTCCACAATATGCACATATTCCTAATACATGATTCCTATCATCATAGTAATTTTACAGGATATTTTTGCTTTTTCACAGGAAAAGTACTGTAATTTCACAGTGGTAGTGATTGATAACACTTGATCTGCGTTTCTTTACAGGTTACTTGTTACAAAAAAAATGTTTTACAAATTTTTCACTGACTATTAATTTCAATTTCCTGGTTTCCACATCAGAAAAAAGTTTGAGAATCGCTAAAGTAGGCGCTATACAAAGTGATCTTTTATTTTAGGGTACAAATTTGTTCGTATCTTTTATTGTTATAACGACAATATGTATGGAACCGATAGCGGCATAATAGTCTTTGAAGCATCGAAGTATCGTTAACTAGTAAGGTGAATGTTCCAAATTCAGTGATCGATTTACTCTATGTTTTTGACCAAACAGATACTCTACGGAGCTGTAGAGATGTTTTTTACTTTATCGTACGCAGTATGCTAAAGTATTGTAATCATGCCGAAAAAAAAAATTGAGATTTTAGCGGAAATAGGTCTTTTTGGGTCCCCTGAACATTTTTGACCAAGGTACAAAAAAATGTCTGTGTGTGTGTGTGTATGTGTGTGTGTATGTGTGTGTGTATGTGTGTGTACCCGATTTTTGTTGAGACGATTCCGGAGAAACTACTAAAGGTATCGGGACGAAAGTTCATATTTAGAAGTTTCATGGCTAAACTTAGAGCTGAAAAGCTTTTGGTTCAAAAGGGCCCAAAGAAACTGATAGTTTATTCTAAGCCTTTTTCAAAGATTTTGCAAATGAGCCACCATATCTGTAATTTCGTCAAAATAGTTAAATAATAAATTAAAGTAGAGGACATTTTGAATAATTTATGCCTATGATATTTTTTGGTAAAATTAATAGTTTAGCTTTAAGAGCAAATTCTATTTGATCGAGATCGGTCGCATCTGCATTGATATGAAACTTCAAAGTAGCCTGGATTTGACAAATATTTTTTATGCTGCCACCACAGAAATGTCTATGGTTGTCACACTCGAAAACAGCTGATTTCATCAGAGGTTGGAGAACCGCTATGGAACGTTTCCGCTCTAGTGCGGCAAAGTAGAAAATACAAAATTCAAATAAAATACGATCAACAATTTGATTGTTTGTTGATAAGAAATATCAACCCGTTGCTATATCTAATTGTAAAAACGATAAATTGAGAAAATTGTAAATAAAGTATAGCGATGAGTGCAGTTATATTTTAGTATGTTGGTACGGATGTGACATCTACAGTGTCATGAACGAATATAAATCTGTTAGAATTTGAATTAGCTTTTTAAACTTGACGCTTCGTAGAAGTGGTATCAACCTAACATTTCCTATCCAGAAATATAACCATATAATTTTTTTTTTAAATACGTATTTCTCAAAAAGCAACACAAAAAACGTTGATGTCACTCCTGCCGAGAACTACCTACATAGCGCGACTCGCTCACATGCGACGGCGACGCTCCGTCATCGGTGACGCGCCGCATCACCGCTCGTCGCGCTATTCCGTACTTGCGGCACTTGTGAGATAAATAACTATTATTCTGGTGGCAGTAGGTAGTGTCAAATGTTGATGCTTTGACAATACCTACTATTGATAGTATTGACTATCAAAATATCTGTCAAACCCTGGCTAACTAATTTAATTTTAATGTAGACACGATTCATCTGAATCAAATAGATTCTCATGCAGCTAAGCTATTAATTTTATATTTTGTATGATAAAGTCATGTGCCTGGCCACATCAGATTTTTTTAAATAACTTTTGATTTTCTGATCGTTTTGTTAACGTATTCTCTATTTCAACAGTTAATTAAGTAAAGTTGCAAACGATCACGATGTTTTAAAAAAAATCAGGACGTTTTAAATTTTATTTCTTATTATCTATTGAGTTATTTATTTATTTTGTTAGCATTATCAACCTGTAACACGTCGGCATCTTTCACAGATTCTTTTACAACAGTTAATTTAAGATGGTACCATACTTTAAACTTTAAACTATTCATAAATCATAAATAATTCAACTCCTCCATCACCCATCAACGCGATATGATAATAATTTACGATACAAAGGGCATAAACGAGGCGGAACCGAACTTTAACGGCGCAGCTTAATATTTTTCCTAGGGCTCACAGAAAAGAAAACGTCCCGCCTCGTGACTGGCTTTTGTTCGCGAACAAGTTCATGAAACTCACGTCGATCGGAGTTTTAATAAAACTTTGGCAGAAATGTCGAACGAAAGTAACAAAAGAAGGAGATAAGAGCAGTCACTCTGGCGGCGACACTACCAACTATTCGGAGATATTGTTGCCGTTCACGGAGAGTAGAAACTTTAAGTCGATGGAGTTCGATCGACGTCGTTTCGGTTATTAAATCATCCTCAGGGATAAGCTGAATACGTTGTTCGAGGCACTAGTCTCGACGCGCATTATGTCCGACTTCAAAATAGAATTATGTTACCGGAGTGTATATATAGTAAGGTGCTCGACTTGCACGAGAGATGGGACTGGAGATCTCCAAGTCGATTTTCTTTCGTGTTTTCTTTTGCCTTTCGTTTATCGACTGTCGATTTATGCCAATAACTTCAGTGGCGTTTTTATTTTGGTGGGTGTTACATGGAACGAATATAAGTTTGGGAACCTGGTAGAAATTTAGGAATTAATGCAACAAGCGGTGATTTATGATTTATTTACAATTTCTTCCTATTGTTTAAACAATCAATTATAATTGATTTTCAACTTTTTTTCTAGTTATGGTAGAAAAGTCAGTTTATTTGTGAAGTTAACTTATAAATTTTATGTTCGAGATATCTAACAAACGTATTATCTATATTATCGAATATACCTACATTTGATTAAACAAATTCTATTTATTTAAAAAAAAACCACCCCCCCCTTCCGATTTGACCTGGATACGCCCATGATGCAGAGTGACAAACTGCCTTGTAAGGTGCTTTTTTTTCTGTGTAAATTTTTGCTACTAGTCCAATTTTTTTACGCCGATTAATGTTTATGAAACTTGTATAAATATACACGAAAACACTATACTGCACTATCGAAACTAGACAACCGAACGTAATAAACAATAAAAACAATTTGATGCAAAGTCTAATGTCGTAATGCGATGCCAAAACTATTCATAGAAACTAAAGAATGATGAAACGCTGATAGAATAAAAACTGGAAAAACCCATAAAAATCAGGGAATGTAGGTCGTATGAGGTGTCATAAGATAGCTCGCTTCAAACCAAATAACTTTTATTATGAATTATTTAATGTCAAAGAAGAGTGAGTATTAAATATATAGTGACTTTGCTTCCACCTTTACAATCTGATAGTATACCGAATAAGGTATTACAGAATATTCTTTTATTTAAGAACACTAAACAGAGTTAAAGAAAACTTTGTTTAAAATCTTTGAGATATGATGAATATGGAAATGACGAAAAATGAAGAAAATACAAAGAAAATCTAACAGACTATCTACCGCTCCTTACCGAGACAAACTGTATAATAAAAATCTCTTATGCCCAGTTTTTCCAACTCAGGATAAACTGTACTTTCAGTTAGGTAAGGTTTGGAATAATTTCGCGTTTCTCAATATTAGTTTAGTGAATTTTTAATAGATTCAGGTTATCAAAGACTACTGTGAGATTAGTTTTCGTGCTTATTGAAGAGGAAATTGCTACTAAAGGGAAGCAATTTAAGCAGAGTTAATAATAAATTACACATTGATGTTGAGTTGTTAATGAACAAAAGAAACTGGCTCGTCTCCAACCACTGTAAACAGTAAATATACAATAAAACGGCTTGTAACAACCTATTATAAATATTTAATATATAATGATTGAACAGACTATTCATACATACTACTTACAATAGATTTGCTTTTATAGTTATTTAAAAACCCAAAAAAAGTAATGCCAGTATTACGCGAATTCTCTGGAAGGTTTGTAGGTTATGTACTAAAGTCTACAGCGTTGCCATATCTACAACCCGTTTGCAAAGCAATAAAATGTTAGTTTAGATACCAAAATGTGTTATTACTATCAGAATATGAAATATCTATCATTTTCCATCACTATATGTCAGACATATAATAGTTCTGATGGAAAGATTTTTCAGTTTACTATACCGACATTATACAGGTTTAATTAATCTTAGGTTTGGAAGAATTGAAAAACGTAAACATTTAATCTGCGGTTTAATCTTCAGTTTTCAGTTTAGGTAAACTTCAGTTTAAACGATTATGGAAAAGCTGGCCTAAATGTATCATTATTTTACAACAGTACACAGAATTCAACAGTAGCCTGTAATTTTTTTTGTACCTATGCTAACGTAAAGACTTTGCGAGGGATGACGTAAGGAAGATTTAGCTTATACAGGCTGTCCCAACAGTCCGATCTCGGAAGATTGTGTCTCTGTTAATGAAGATATTTTAAAACTGATTTCACTCATATAAACAGAACGCCGAGGCGCACATTTTAAAAGTATTAGCGTTTATACAGGCTGTTCCATAAGGTAGTACCAAACTAAACTTATGTTCTCTTTTTTAAATGGAACAACCTATATTTCGGCACAATATTGAATTCCTGGTTAAATTTTACGCCAATGAAACATTACATTACCTACACAAAACTTTATACTTTTTGATTTATTAGCATTTGTATGGACATACAGTAGTCTAAGAAAAACTGTATATCTCAATAACTGTTTTTAATATTTTTTCGCACGCTTAGATTATGATTAAGTAAGAAGCGTTCTATTATCATGATTATATCCAATTCATATCCATATCCAAATTGTGTACAGTGTGGTCATAATCTGCAGCAAAATAAAGCAAACAGTTTCTCCTAAGACAGGTAATTATTTTAAATGGAACACCCTGTAGCTAATTCTTTTTTTTTGAATTGTACGCATCGCTCTGAACAAAAAAGTACCAGTACACACTAGTGCTAAAATAAACCATTGATGATATAACTAGAATTCTTAATAAAAAATCGACTTCTCTCACAATAAGTGCTTCTACACCTACATTAACAATTAAACCAGTTAACTATTTACCTAAAGTACTGTTTTCTCGCATAATTTCATCTTTTATTATTAAAAGAATACATTTTATCACATCGGCAATTTAATATTATAATTTGAATAAAAATTTTACTTATACCTTGTAGTCTGTGAAAAACTGTGCTAAAGAAGTTATTAAGGTATCTGTCAGTGGTATCTGGTAACTCTACTTGCCAATAACGCATTTTTGTTGCATTCGCCAAAAACCCACACCATGTCAATTAGTTCCTCCTGGAAACGTTCCCCATATTTCCCAAAATTATGCAAATCTAACTTAACAACCCTAACAAAATCACCACCACTGACAGATACCTTAATAACTTGTTAATCACGGTTTTTCATAGCCTATAGGGTATAGGTAAAATTTTATACCAAATTATAATATTAAATCGCAGATGTGCCAAAATGTTAATTTTTAAATGTTAAGTTTATACAAAAAAAAGATGAAATCATTCGAGAAAACATTACTTTAGGTAAATACTGGTTTAATAGTTAATGTAGGTGTAGAAGCAGTTATTGATAGAAAACTCGATTTTTATGAAGAAAACTTCTTCATGAAAAATCTCTGCAATGGTTTATTTTAAAACTAGTGTGTGCTAGTACTTTTTTGTGCAGAAGGATGCGTAGAAGCCTTAAAATTAATTACATATAGAGTGTTCCGTTTAATAAAATTAACTTTCTTAGGAAAATCTGTTTGCTAGATTGTGTTGCAGATTATGACCAGCCTGTACACAATTTTGAAATGGTAGGGATTCACGCTAATAGAACGCTTTTTACTTAATTATAATCAAAGCCTGCGCAATAAAATTAAATACACGTATTGAGATATACTGCTTTTCTTAGACTGCTGTTTTTCCATAAAAATTCCAATAAATCAAAAAGTATAAAGCTTAGGGTAGGTAAAGTTATTTTTTATTTGCAAAGCATTCATAATTGTGCCGAAAAATAGGTTGTTCCATTTACCTTCGTCCTTCATTAACAGAGGTACAATCTTCCGAGATCGCACTGAGATACCGTGTAGTATAGTTTTCCCATGTTCAAGAATGGTGGTCGTGTTTATAACATAATCTCTGGACTGTATTTAATGAACAATGAGCAGATCCCAAGCAGAATCAGTCGAATAACCGCTGACGTACTAATTCAAGGTCAAAGAAGGGATCATCAGAGGTTAGCCAAACTACCCTAGTACCCACTAGCGTGAACCACAATTTGTTAAAAATGAACGCTTACGAGCCACCTGTAAATAGTTAATAGGGTGGTCTGTTTTCCACTCATTTCTCTGATTTAAGTGGCAGACCGCCCAAAACTTGCCTACTCTTACCACCTTTCCATCTACACATCTCCTTTCTGATAGAACAATAACTTCTGGTTGTTTTTAAGACCTAATTTTTTTCTGTTTTAATCAAAATTATGACTTGGGATAAGTCTCAGAGGTCAGCCGAATCGCCCTAGTCCCACGTCTATTATACTAAAACCGTGAAAGTAATCGGAGACTATTTTCGCCCAATATTCCGGCCGCTTAAACTATGATCTCACTTTTGCTTTATAATACCCAAGCGGCTACCGTTGAATCTTTTTCGCTCTTCTAACTATTACAGAAATGATAATGCAAAAATGTGGTTTGAGAGGCGAGAAATTTTTTCCGATTTTCGCTAAAATCGGTTGAAATTTTGGGTGTACCTCGAGATACGTCAGAAAATTTGTCAAATAAGTAGGTTGCTAAGCGACTGTTGTTGACACTTGACAGTAACTTGAGCGCGCTGCGGGAACCATCAGATTTCGGTCACTAACGCGCTGAAATTACGCTAATATACACCGAAAAGATATTCAGACGGACAATAATGTATCCAGGCTCATATAGAAATACGGTATGAGTTAAAGTGACACCCGCCGCGATCAAAGTGTAAAGCATTTTTAAGGAGAAGACTTGCGAACATACCTGTGTACGTGTGTACATACATTTGTAGCGCGTCGGGATCACAAACACTAGCGGTAAGTGGCAACTATACTGCCAAAAAGGGCAAGAAAGGAAGAAAGCGCAACCGAAAAGTGAATTTTACTTATATTGAAAGTGAAAAATACGTGTAATAAATTGTTGACAGTTTTACGGTACATCGACTGTAACGCCATCTGCCGGAGAAACGGAATGGCTTTCGTCACAGGGTGATGTAATTTGTAGCTGTCATTTGAATTTTATTTGATAATTTAAGTTCTGTTCAAGGAAGGAAATGGGGCTATGATTGATCATATTGCATTTTGACCACATTTTTAAAATATATTTCGAAATTGGCAAAATACAGCATTTGTTTCGCCGAGAGATGTCAGCTGGATCTGCATGACATGTTCGTCGACTCTCGGAGCTAAATTCACTGCAATTCTCTGTTTACAATCAACGTGACAGTGCCTGGGTCTTATTTCTTATTAAAGTTCATTTTCATGATGGTACTGAACTGATGGTAGTAAGTACATAATTTAACTTTTGTATTTAGTTAATTATTTGTTGTGTGCTTCTAGGCTATAGATATTACGAGAGAGGTTGTGCTGTTAAATTTGAAGATTTCGGTGACCTGATTAAACTGGTGATCGAGGATTGACATTTCATGCGGACACAAATTTTAATCCTTTGGTATTTAACTCCGGGATGCATTTTCTATAGCGATGAGTCTTTTCTTCAATAGTGTGGCTATTAACGAACTATATTTTCTATGTGTCGGGTCAGGAAGAAAGATATGATTTACTTGGGACAAAACTAAGGTAAACAAAAATGCAGATAGAGGTATAACCATAGTGTATTATGCTAGGAATTATGTTCTCATCATGAATACGATTTATCCTTATATACAAACTGTGGCAATTGTACAGTACAGAAAGCCCCCGGGAACACAGTAAACTCCAGTTTTTTTATATTGATAAGTCATGGTTACTTTTTTAATCAAACATTTCTAAAATTAATCTTTATTTTGTTTTAGTTTGAAGGTCAACCAAGAAAATTCACCGATAACATAATAGAGGAAGCATAGCCGACACCGTACTGCACAAGTACCCGAGAATAAAGAAAAATGTTTAAATTGCGAAAGCAGTAGGGTATACGATGGACATGGCCAAAAGCCCTCAAAGGTACAAAATGCAAATACAAAACTTGCACGTTTGTAAGTATTTTTTTAAATTTTATAATTTTATAGGTATTGATTGTATTTTTTTTTGTTTGGGTTCTTTGTTATGTATTTTTCTCTACTTTATTGTGTTTAGTTATATTTCAAATGATTGTTCCTTTTTAAGGATTGGAAAACACAAATAAGTTTATATGAATCTTCTTATTCACTAAAACTTTTCATATGGACCTAATTGTTTTCCAAATCCTTAAAAAGTTACAGCTGCTTGAAATAGCGACAAAATAAAGAAAAATATACAATAAAATACATATCAAACAATGTGAAAACGAAGAAAGAACACAATCAATACCGATAACAACAGTGAAGGTAAATAAATTTAAGTTTAAAATTCAATATATTAAAAATCAAATAATTATACAAATGAAGGAAGAAACAAAATACATATGAATCTTTTTATGAAAATTATGTCTACAGGTAAATGTCATTTTGAGTAAAAAGTATCATTTCGACTTATTAGGTTTTTCAATTCATAAAGAAATTAGAGCCGTTTAATTATTTCACATGGAATAACGAAAACCAATAAGTCTATATTATACTTTTTGCTTGGTGTGACATTAACTATCTGAAAGAGTTTTGCTGGGAAAAAGTGCAACACGCTCTATAATATACTATTTACTTACTATTATAACTAGATGTGTATAATATCTAATATTTTTTTATGTCATGCATATTTATTAGTTTTTGAGAAAGAGCTTTTGTAATGTTGTTGTGCTGAGTTACTTTTGAAGCATGTAATATTATTTATTTAATAATTTTAAAACATTTCTATATAATGTAAAACAATAAGTTCTAATTCGAAAGTTATTGGGATAATAATTAACATTTTTTTTATAAATTAGGGTACTAATTTAGAGTCAATAGATAAGTTGTTAATGTATTTTATCGAATAATAAAAATTAAGTAAAATATATATTTTAATTAAATATGTTATGGTACTTCTGCATATAGACATATGGTTCAACAACAATGTTTGAACTGTTTGTTGTATAAGTGGAATTTTATCCAGACTTGCTTTTAATCGACTCCACCCTAAGAGCGGACACACATATAAAGCATATTAGAACAAAACACGTTTAGACTAATCAAAACATTTTGCGTCTCTCTCCCAATCATTTCAGTATATCGCTATCACTAGGGTGGTCCAGAAAAACGGACTTTTAGCTGGAGGGCAACGATCACCAAAAATCGGTTAGCGTTAACACGTGCCACTGAACACTTCAAATTGACTTCAAAAAATATTGAATAAAGCATCTTTGTTTCCTTTTTCTTTCGCGTTTCGGATTTACAAAAAAGTTGCGGGAGGTTATCAGACATTATTCAGAATTCCCAAAACCAAATCCACAACCAAATGTTTGTCACCATGCCCACCTCCCTTTGCAATACAATAAATATAAGGCAACATTTTCCCCATTTCTTTGTCAAAACAATTCCAGCAAAAACTATAAAAAACTTAAAATTAAAAATTTTTGGAAATACTTCCCTTATATTTGGGGTATTGCAAGGGAAGGTCAGGGTGGTGAAAAAAAAATTGGTTGTGAAGGCCGCACAAATCTATGATATTTCATAATTTCCGTTTGCCCGCACAATCATCTTTAGTTATGAATGACGCGCGCAGCAAGGACTGTTCATATGAATCAAATGCGTCACTACGCCAAATTTAGAAATTGTGGTTAGAATATGTAGCTGTAACTATGTTTACTTACCACTTTCACTATTAAAATGAAAATATTACATTTTATAATACTTTAAAATGGCGCATAAGATGTTTGGAGCACGACGAGCGTAGCGAGGAGTAACCAACTGAACAAAAACCTTTTATTTCACGATAATATAACAGATAATGCGCAGTTTATACAGGAGCTGCCAGGCGAGTGTATAATTATGGTAGTAAATTATATCCATTATTTGCGAGTCAACTACGACGTGTTCTAATCAACGACTTCTAAATTACATTTTTAAATTGTATACATTAATTTACGTGCATGGTTGATCCGTTTATTAGACCAATTAATGTGTGTTTCATTAATAGGCTGTTTTTTTTTTGGAAAATCTAGATTACAAATTGATAAAAAGTTGCTTCTATTGACCACAAAAAAAGTACCCAGTAGAAAATCAGCTTTCTCGCAAGACACCTAAATTTTACGTAGGTTTTTTTTTCTTTAAGGGAATGTTTTTTTTTTAATTCTTTTCTTTCTCATCATATTAAAGATGACAGGGACCATTGCGTCGCTAGCACAATACTCTAACCAACTGTAACTCTAACCAACGGCGTTGCTCAAATTCAGGTTGTTGCCCTAATTTTTAATTTATTTAAAATTTACTTCCTGCCTGTATCACCATTTTCTATGCATTTGACTTACCTTGGCTCACGACGAGCGCAGCGAGGAGTGCTCATGTGAAGCCATGCGTCTCTACGTCAAATTCAGAGATTGTGGTTAGAATATTTACGGCTTTCACTATAAAACTGAAAACATTATTATATATTTTATATTTTTTTATTTTATTTTTATTATTATAATTGTTTAATTGGCGCTTAAGTTGTGCCCAACTGAACCAAAGCGTTCGTTCGCCAAATTTAGGCATTGGGGGTTAGAATATATACATAGTTGTAACTATGGTTACCAACGGTTTTTATTATGACACTGAAAACAGAACTACAATAAGTCCATTATGAAACCAAAGTGAAAAGTTATCATACAAATAAGTTTGTAAGACTGAAATCGGCGCATGAGTAGGTTGGCGCACGACGAGCGCAGCGAAAAGTACCTACCCATATGAACCAATTCGTTCTGCATACGACAAATGTAGACATTTTTCATATGGTATTTCATTATGATACTGAAAACGGTATTACAATACGTCTATTATTGCCAAAGTAGAAAGTACTACATTGTTTTGTAAGAATAAGTATTTATTTTGGCAATCTTTTAAATTGTGGTTGGAGCTATGTTTACCTACACTTTTCATTATGACACTGAAAAAAGATGTGCAACAGTAAGTCTATTATAAAACCAAACCATATAGTAATATATAGTTATATACGTTGTATACAAAATTTAATTGGCGCACGATGAGCGCAGCGAGTGGTGTCCAAATAAACGATTGCGAATCATAAACGAATCTACTTGAGTATCGTGCCCATAGTTTTTGGCTACTTTTAGACGGCTATACTATTTACAAGATCTGCCATCTACCAACACAGCGATCGCCGATTTTTTTCTAGACCGCCGAGTTTGAATGAGACCGCCGCAACTTCAGCGGTCTATCGAGCTCACTGATCTACCTATTCTTCGTACGCTTCGGAAATCTACATATTACATCATTCTACCTATTTTGGCGATCAACCTATTTCGGCTATCTACCAACTTCGGCGATCTACCAATTTCGACTATCAACCTATTTCGGCGATCAACTTATTTCGGCGTTCTACACGTATCAGCTACCTACACATCTCAGCGATCTAAGGGGTCACTAGTACCTACTATTGCACTCTAAAAACATACGATTATGTTCGACCATATAGAGGCTACCTACTTGATAACAAATTGAATGGTTAGCATAATAAACAAACTATAAAATTGTCAACGGCACCCGAGATATACCAGCTCACTACTTTCCGACATACCTAAATGATTTACAACAATATCCGACGCAGATAATTAAGACTAATTACGTTCACCGAGCTCTGGCTGGTTCGATAAGAGTTCACCTCGTTCCGGTAAAATTTATCGCAATAACAGGCTGGGTAGTGTCGTCGAGAACTGTTCCCTCTGTACGTGTTTCGACTCGAAACTCCGGGCCACGTTTTAAAATGTCCCTATTTATAATTAACCACCATCGGGGCAATATATCACCAGGTAATTTCCGCTATCTGCCGGTATCTGGGTCGGTTTGTTAACCGCCATCGCGGTCTACGCCTAGGGAATAGATTTATCTAAATAATAAGGGGAAGCGGCTCTAAACACGTAGCAGGAGAGGCGCAACGGAGGTCTGGTGTAAGAGAAATTGGCAGAAATCTCGTTAGTTGATACATAAAGTGAGGAAATTGATGTTTTGTGATGGTTGTTGATGATGTTGATCCTCTTCATTTAAAAGATAAGCAATACTTGGCTATGACATTGAAGATAGAAGGTTGCTATTTTCAGGATTAATTAGTCAACTAATATGTTAACTGAAGAGCTATTTAATATGAGGGGTACCAAAAGCAATAGTAGGTGGCATTGTTCTGTGCTTGCGTCTTAACTTAAGTTCTGGTCTAACGTTTTTTGACAAAAAATGTTTTGTTTAATCTTGGGGCTTCTGCAAGGTTAGTTATTATTTCAGGAACAGCCTGTATAATATAACTGAAAGCGTTACTAGGTACTGTTTGATACTCTCCAGAAGCAATGCTACTTCCGACTTCCAGTTTCAACTGTGGCAGAATATTAATAGACTATTGTTTCCTGTCTTTTGTTTAAATATAAAAAGTACATAGCCAGAGACTGAATTTGTAGTTAACATAGCCAGAGTCTGAATTTGTAGTTAACATACAAAGGCTGATCGAAAAACGAGAATTTGTTCAATGTTTTGAAAGTAAAGTATCAATTTTATACAATTAAATTAAAAATGGCTTAGGTATTTAAGTAAATTAAAAATTTAAAACAAAATTACTACAAGACTATGTTAAAAACTTATTTTTGTAATTCTGCATGTGGCGTCACAAGCTAACAGCTTAATTTTTGTAAAGTATTCATATTTTTGTATAAATAGCAAATGTGGAAAATTTTTCTAAACAACATCTAGAATAATGTACAGAATTTTTGTGGAGACGATTCCGGAGAAACTACTGAAGGTATCGGGACGAAACTTGATATTTAGAAGTTTCATGACTAAACTTAGAGCTGAATAGCTTTTGGTTCAAAAGGGTCCAAAGGAACTGGACGTTACCTTTAAGCATTTTCAAGGATTTTGCAAATCAGACGCCATTTCTGTAATTTCCTCAAAATACTAAAATAATAAATTAAAGTAGAGGAAATTCTGAATAATTCATGACTGCGACATTTTTGGTAAAATTAATAGTTTAGCTGCAAGAGCAAATTCTATTTGATTGAGATCGGTCGCATCTGCATTGATATAATACTATATAATGAGCCAGTATTTCCCAAATATTTTCAGTAATAATATAACAAGAGAGTGAGAATAAATTGAAAATAATTTGACAGATTGTTTGAAAACTTGTTGCCAGGCAATAGTCACGAGAGCCCGCAGGCTCGAGTGGCTATTGCCAAATGGCAACAAGTTTGAACAAAATCTGTCAAATTATTTTCTAATTTATGGAACTCTCGAGTTATATTTGACTAGATTATTTTTTGATTCACAAACTTTTACAATAAAAAAGATCAATAAAACTATAATAAAATTATTGAAAAATTTAATTTAATTAATTATTACTTACAATATATGAAAATATCGTTGACACATTGTGAATATATTAAAAGAATTAACAATTTAAATTAGTACAATGAAAAACGCAATTATTAAAAATATTTCGAGACTCATTATTTATTGAGGATATGGAATTGCTGGTTATATTAAGTGTTTCCTCCTGCGTATTTTCTCTAAGACAAGTATCTGACAGTTGCTAGACAAATAAAAGCTACAGTAATTATTCCCGAGAATAATCACAAGAGATTTATTCCCACTATAATAATGACATAATTGGTTGAAACTTACCCTTGTGACAAATAAAGAAGCATTTCATTGGTTTTAAGAAACGTCAAAAAATAATCAGTCTAATGACAGTACCGGTAGTGTCAAATGCTGATGTTTTAATCGTAATATCTCAATATCTACTGTCAATATCTCACAATATCTACTGTCAATAGTGAAAAGATCTCATATTGTGGTACCGTGTACGGCCCTTGCCTTACGGCGTCGGATAGGCAACGTCTTCAGCGTGTCCAAAATGCATGTATTCTGTTTGTTTCTGGTTTGAGGAAGTACGATCATGTATCGAATGGGCTAGGCGACTTGGGGTGGTTGAACATGGATAACACTAGGGTGTTCAATGCAGCAATATTATATCATAAGTTGCTATCCAAGAGGATCCCACAATACCTCATGCGGAAGATACGCTGTAGCACGGATGTTCATAACCTTAGTTTAAGATTCAGGGGTTCGTTTGCTCCACCTGCCCATCGCGCTGAGCTGTATAAACGGTCATTCTCTTACCAGGTTAGTCACATATACAATGGTCTCAGGAAAAATTATCGTTAAACCGTTTTGGGGGAAAGGTGAAGTGTTGTCTGTTTGCTCAACAGGGGGACTTTAGGCATTGAGCGCACATCGGAGGCTGTTTTAATTTGTATTTTTTATGGGCATGTGCGATGTTATTTTGAATTGGATTTGCTGCAATTACGTGTAATTAGACTCTAGAGTAATTTTGTTTTTGTTTTGATGACTTTTCGGAATTATTGTTATATTATTGGTACAATTATGTCTTAGTTCTAGTTTGCGTAAGGGGTTGAGTGGAAGAGCAAGGCAATTTGGAAACAAGTGTGCTGATCTCCGCCCTAAATATAAATATTTTGTTGCATTTAATATTGTTTTATGTTAATAAAGGAATTATCTAATTACTTATTTATCTGTCAAATCCTGGCTAACTAATTTTATTTTAATGCAGATACAACTAATCTCAATCAAATAGATTCATGCAGCTAAATTATTAATTTTATATATTGTATGATAACGTCATACACCTGGCCACATCAGATTTTTGTAAAAAGTAGTTAATTTAGTCTCAACTTATGTAAAAGTTGCGTTAAGTTTGTTTTCAGACTTTTAAAAGCAATACACCAAAAGTAAAAAGAATGTACAATATTCAGTGTAGTAGATTGTTTGATACTTTTTGTTTTGAGTGTGTGGGCAAAAAATATTTTATTATTATTTACAAATTATTCTAAAGAACTAGTTAATTGTAGTCAAATGCTTATAAATGCGCATATTATAAGAGAATACCAATACATTTGATCTAAACAATTATACTTCTTGTTGGTGAGGGTTATTCTTCTTTATTACTTTTTCATACGCAGTGTGGTAAAGTATTGTAATAGTGCCGAAAAAAAAATAGGGATTTTAGCGGAAATAGGTCTTTTTGGGTCCCCTGAACATTTTTGACCAAGGTCCAAAAAAATGTCTGTGTGTGTGCGTGTGTGTGTGTGTGTACCCGATTTTTGTGACGACGGTTCCGGAGAAACTACTAAAGGTATCGGGACGAAAGTTCATATTTAGAAGTTTCATGATTAAACTTAGAGCTGAAAAGCTTTTGGTTCAAAAGGGTCCAAAGGAACTGGCTATTTACTCTTAGCATTTTTCAACGATTTTGCAAATGAACCGTCATTTTTGTAATTTGGTCAAAATAGATAAATAATAAATTAAAGTAGACGAAATTTGGTATAATTTATGTCTATAACATTTTTTGGTAAAATTGATAGTTTAGCTTCAAGAGCAAATTCTATTTGATCGAGATCGGTCGCATCTGCATTGATATGAAAGTACATAGTAGCCTGGATTTGACAAATATTTTTTCATGCTGTCACCACAGAAATGTCTATGGCTGTCACACTCGGCAACCGCTGATTTCATCAGAGGTTGGAGAACCGCTATGGAACGTTGCCGCTCTAGTGTGGCAAAGTACAAAATACAAAATTCAAATAAAATAAGATCACCAATTTGATTGTTTGTTGATAAGAAATATCAACCCGTTGTTATATCTAATTGTAAAAGCGATAAATTGAGAAAATTGTAAATAAAGCATAGCGATGAGTGTAGTTATATTTTAGTATGTTAGTACGGATGTGACATCTACAGTGACATGAACGAATATAAATCTGTCAGAATTTGAATTAGCTTTTTAAACTTGACGTTTCGTAGAAGTGGTATCAAACTAACATTTACTGTACAGAAATATAACCATTTTTGATTTTTTTAAATGCGTATTTCTCAAAAACCAACACAAAAAACGTTGATGTCACTCCTGCCGAAAACTACTTAGCGCGACTCGCTCACATGCGACGGCGACGCTCCGCCATCCGTGACGCGCCGCATCACCGTTCGTCGCGCTATTCCGTACTTTCGTCACTTGTGAGATAAATAACTATTATTCTGACAGTAGGTAGTGTCAAATGCTGATGCTATGACAATACCTACTATTGATACTATTGACTATCAAAATATCTGTCAAATCCTGGCTAACTAGTTTAGTTTTAATGCAGACACCATTTATCTCAATCAAATAGATTCTCATGCAGCTAAACTATTAATATTATATTTTGTATGATAAAGTCATTAGTCATTAAGTCATTTTTCATAATAGAACCTAAAATACTGTTAAAGATTACTTAATATTGTTCTTATTGCAGATCCAAAATTAAATTGATTAATAGTAAAAACTGGTTAATGAACCAAAAATTAACAATTAGTCTCACAGCACTTAATAATAGGTCTATCTATGCTAAGTTCTTTGAATGTTCTTCTTTGTAGGATTAAATTAAATTCAAAAGAAACTTTTCCCAATAACTATATTCACCGAATTGTGAAATATTGACACATTACCTACTCTTAAACACAATTCACTCAAATTTAACACCTTCTTGTTTGATAATTGAGTGTTAAATGTTGATTTTTTCCCTATAAGGTAACTGCAATTTTTTTGCAACATTTTTTTACATAGCTATAGGATAACAGTAATTAGGAAAGTTCTAAACTTAACTCGTTTAGCTACTAAAAATGCATTATATTTTCATAATAATACGGTGTACTACACTTTTAACCACTATTATTTACAAATTTAGGGATGTCGTTACACAAGAAAATAACATATTTTACATCGTTTGCTATGACAATTAAATGCTCGTATTTTATCCAAATTCCGACAAGAGTGTCGGAATTACGGACATCTATAATCCCTAATTATTACACTAGCAGCAGAGGTTAAGTGGAAGAGAAGGTTTACCCTTAACTTCGCCTTGCCCATTTTTTTTTGTTATTTCTTTATATTTTGTATCTTTGCTACTTGGGAAATAAAGACAATATTATTATTATTATTATTATTATTAATAGCGACTTTGGCATTAATACACCACCTTTGACCACAAAATAAAGTAAAAAGAAACTGTTCTTCTGTAACATTTATTATCTATGTCTGGAGAGAATATTTGTTAATAAAAAAGAAGAAAGCACAAAAGAAATCATTCTAGAGAAACAAGAAAGCTGCGCCGATTAGACAATAAATTGTCTGCTTTTGTCACTTAAATAAGTCACGTCATTAATCACGTCAATCGATCGAATCGTCACTTTTTGCGAAAAGGACGATTCGAAAGGTCATATGAGACGCCCGCGCTCTTGCGTCGTCCGGAGGAACAACGGCCACCTTTTTTTCGTAGGGAGGGGTGGGGGGGGGGGAGAGAGGAGGAGATAGCGTTTCCCTGGCCAACTTTCGGCCCGGAAAATTTAAGAAGATTCCGCCGGGTATAAAATTGCTTTCCAGCAGAGCTAATTCATTCGATTAAGGAGTTTTATAAGTTGGTAACCCTGTTCACGGCGTTACTTGATTGTGTTCCGACGTTGAATTAAAAAAGAAATCGCATTTTTGGCTCAAACTTTTCAACGAGAGAGAGAGGAACTTAGACGCCGACCGACGCCATGGGAAATGGATATTTTCGGTCTTCTCTAAAGTTTGATGCCCTCTTAAAATATTAAAGTTTATTACAATAGTGGAGCTTACAGTATTACAGTAGACTCTGGAATTTGTACAAGAGAGAGTACGGAGAGTAAATTGAAGAATCTTCACATAAATTATTTGTAACTGGTTATTTTTCATAAATTTCCTATAAATACTAAAAAACTTTGGAAAACCACACAAAAACTACAAAAAATACGTGCCAATATGTGAAGTTCCACATTTTCTGTTGGATTTTCAGTAATAATATGTATTTCTACATAACCGAATAATAGAAAATACATAATATCACATACGCTTCATAAAACGTGTAATGATTACACAAAATAACGGTATATATCTCGTTCCAGCCAAGACTAGAGCACTGGTTTTGCAGTATTAGAAGTACCAGCTATTGCAAGTGACGCACTGTGTTCTTCGTATTGTAGATATATTTACCCTATTGTAATAATAGGCGTACTTAGTAAATATTATTGTAAGGTAGAAAAAAATATGTTTAACAAACATTATAAATTAAGTTAAATAGGCTAATGTTGTAAACAATGTTTGCGATGTAGTGTGCTAAGTATATAAGTTATTACCTGCTGGGGTTTTATACTTCACAGTTTAATAAATATTTAAGTCATTGGTATTAATGTTTTATTATTACACCGAAACTCAATACATACATTAGATCAATGTGGCTCAATATTTTGGTTTAACCTGTATATGTGAATACATATACCGTAAGTATTTATTCCACTTATAAAGTGTAAACTGTTACACATTTGAATGTAAGTTACACATGAATGTGTAAACACGCATTAACATATTTTATGTAAAAACACAGTAACATACTACATACACATTTCATGTCATTAATTACATTTTTGCATTTTTACATCAATTTTTTTTTGTGGCAACAAATAACCAGTTATATTATGTGTAATTTCTGTTAACAGTGTAGATTCAATGTTGACTCGACTAAAAGAGTAAACTATAACATACCTGCATATAGCCGCCTTCGCAATGGCTGGCGTTTACAAGGCTGCCAACTTTAAACTTGTTGAACTTGATCCTGAGTATCCAGTCCTTTGGGGTCCCTCTGAACGACCGAAACCTGTACCAGCATGTCATGGGCTTGCCCACGTTCTCTGGGGTCAGTTCAGGACTGGATACATCCTCGTATATGTCAACAGTCTTATTACAGTGGTCCTTCTTGCCTTCAGCTGAAACAAAAACACAAAGTTAAAATTACCTTATAACACTGAGCAACAAGAAATACCAGCCCAAAAAGCTTTTTATTAGTATTATTTTTTTATTATTCTTGTAAATGTAAACTTAATGAAAAATGACATGAAACATATACAAAAATTAAGACGTAGAGGTAGATATACAGGTAGATGTACAAGTACACGTACAGGGTTCATTATGAAAAAGGACACCCGTTATTCGCTAACTTGTGGCTTGCTAAAAGACGTATGCGTTGTCATAGGGAAGAGTCAAGAATAGTGCCTAAGGTAGGAGAGGTCATACAGGTAGCAGGATAGGTGAGTGGCATTTGACGTTCAGGCGGGTTAGTATAACTCCTCAAGAGAGGAGTATGTTTTTACTGTAATTGTTTCTACTATCTACTTTAAAAGACAAGTATTTAAGCGTTAAAATGGTTTGCAGCAATATGTTCGTTACATTTCTGGCTATTTGACACCATAACAGATTTCGCAGCTTCATAAAATTATAAAGCGAATGGTAATTAATCCAGGTGAGGATATTCGTGGACAAATACCTTCCTTGATCTAGATTTGGACCAGAAACCTGCCAATTTCCTGTCGGGCGCTCTACCAGTTGAGCTACCGAGGCACTACATTTTTTTGGCAAATTTTCATTTTAAAGAGAGAATGCCAGCATTCCAACATAAGCAAACTCGTCATGGCACCTACAGGAAGTTTTGTGAAAACATTTATTGCTGTTTCCAGAACAATGTAGAATAAATGCTGCGAATTATTTTTACATTTAAAAAGCCGTATAGTATAGTATAAATAAAAATAATTTTATATTAACAAACGCATAACGTAGGTTATAATTTAAGAGCACTCGCCTTCGGCTCGTGTATGGTCATTTGAGTTATTTAGTTAATAGAAATGAATTAAATTTGCATTTAACAAAACAAAATACTTTTTCTTTTGATAAATATATCTACCACCGCAGCCCTAATGACTTACCCTATATACTGACGAGTTTTCACGTAAGAACCGACATTTCCTTTGAATTTATAATAATTGGTAAAAGCAAATGTTTAAAATAAAATTGTAATAGTTTAAAAGTAAAAACTACACCGTATTATTTAACGAGTGCGTAATGTAGGTTATAATTCAAGAGCACTCGCCTTTGGCTCGTGTATAGTTATTTAAATTATATAGTTAATTCTTAAATTCACAGTATACTAAGTACAATATTTTGACTACCTATATCGGAAAATTATCCGAATAATACAAGAGACATCACAGATTCATGCAAACCCTAACTAAACGTAATATTGTGGTATTTACCACTTATGCATGTTGGTTTTATTTCGTCAACTTACCACAAATGGGAAAACGTAAGTTTATTACCTATTATTACAACAGGTGACAAGGTTACAACCGTTAACTTGTAGTGCATAATTTACTAACGCTTTTCAAGAAGGTTTAATCATACTGTGAAAATGAAAATGATATAAAAAAATTTCTACTTTGCGTTCACAATTGATATATTGTAACAGTGTTTTCGGTGTTATAATTAGCAAATTGTAATACTGATTTTGAGAACCTGTAAATTTCTAAAATTATGTGGCATTGATACCAAACTTCAAACGTAAAAGCTCATACAAACCTCATCTGTGTGATGAACGGCAACCCAACATTATAAACGTCAGTGAAAATGTTTTAATAATTTACCAATTTGGTTCAAATTACTTATTATTTTGCCGTATAAAATGTATCAAAACATATTCGACGTTCCGTGTGCTATAATAATCACGCGACACGGAATATATCGTTCTATTTCTTGTGCGACATTAATACCAAACTATACCCGCCGTAGAATATGAAACAAGCGAACCAGCACTAAAACGAATTGCAGCATCATTCCTGGTAAGTGGAATTTCGCATGTTGTCTAGGGATCAGTACTACCAACTGCGCCGAGCCGAGGCGTAAATATCACAGGCCGTGTTTTGTTGCTCTCTTCATCTCTCTCACTCTGCCCCTTTTATATATAAAACACAGCGCACGGTCAAAAAGAAACTAAATTAAGGGAACAATATTTAATTTGAAATAACAACGCTTGGTGGGACAACAGGACTGCCAGACTCCCCCCACCTCGGGGTTTTAATTTAAAAACGTCGTTGGTAATAATTTAGTCGACGAGTCGTGCGGATTTTCAGCGTTGCTGTTGGTAGTACTGTCGCGCGGCGGTTATTACATTTGAAATACATAATTAATCCGTTAAAACAGACGTTGTGGACGTTGTGTTTCAGATGTCAGTTGGATGGATGGTGTACTATCGTGGCCATATGCTGTCCTTGGTGAATATGCTACAACTCATAAAAATTAGAAAGCTGTATATGTTGGCGTTTTCACGATTTTTCCAAATTAAGAAGAATTGGCGCTATTGTTTGCTTCATAAATTTCATTCGTTTAACTTTAGCAATTAATTACTCCGGAAATAATCCATTGATTTCAACGAATTAAAAAGTAAAATCACCTGCGGAATGCTAGCTTTCAATGTGCCGTTTTGTAAAATCATTGGATTATTGGTTGACCCACAAAAAGCTATATTATGCAATGCCAGCAAATCCGTTATTAGAAGAGCCACAATAATGAAATATAGACTATAGGCTACCCAATAATTCATAGGTTTAAAGTTTATTACACAATCATTGTTTATCTTGCATTTTTCATACAAAAGATCGTGCTGGAACTCCGCGTGAATTCAGACGCTCTACGGTCTTTGGTGTGCTGCGGGGAAGGGAGGCGTTAGCGGTGCTGTCATGTCGGAGAGAACTGACCCAGCTGAGAGAACCTTATTATCGGCGCTTTATTATCAATACAAAAAAGAACGATAACTTGTCAAGGTAGTAATTTTAACTAACAATTAAATACTTAATTTTTGCATAATGTTGTTTATAATATGTGACCCGGTACGAGAGAAATCTCTTCTATCGATTGGCGTTTTTGTTTTCTTCAGTTTTTATACAATAAGGTTGCAAACAAGATTTTGATGGAAGCGGATAGATCTAATAATATAGAGTTAGCAGTTTTTCCGTTTAGTGGTGAATACTAAATTAGGTTTGCTTGATAAACCCAAAAAATATTTAAAAAGTATGCTTGATTTTGTTATATAAATATTCAAACTAATATAACAGTTTCAACAGATTATTTATTAATAATATTTAAATACATGCACAAGCAATATAAAATAAATACAACTCTTGATATATTACATATATTACAAACGTCAGCTGTGAGTAAATTTGTAGACACGTAGATTATTTTGCAGATCGTTCATTAATTCTAAATGCTAATCCCGACACCCGATTTAAATTGCCAAGAATTCCCATGGGACTTCCAAATGCCTGTTCGTGGTTCTGATATTTTATTGACTCATTTTGCCATTATTTTTTAATTCGGAAATCTGTCGCCGGATATCCAAATTTCCTTGGCGAGGCATAATCGCCGTGTCGTTATATTGTGTCCGTAAACACTGTTCTTCTAGGAACTAATGCACGTGCACTCCCCCACTACTGGCAGCGTCCCTGTCGATCCCTTCCCCCGCTCGCCCCAAAGACCGAAGAGCGCCGCGCCAATTCCAGCAATCATGAGATACTACAAGACGATCTTTTGTAGGGAAAATGCAAGATGAACAATGATTATGTAATAAACTTTAAACCTATGAATTAGTGGGTAGACTATAGTCTATATTTCATTATTCTAGCTCTTCTAATAAAGGAATTGCTGGTAGTGCATAATATAGCTTTTTGTGGGTCAAGCACTAATCAAAACATTTTACAAAACGGTACATCGAAAGCTAGCATTCCGTAGGTGATTTTACTTTTTAATTCGTTGAAATCTATGTATTATTTCCGGAGTAACTAATTGCCAAAGTTAAACGAACGAAATTTAGGGGGCAAAAACACAGCCAAATCGTCTTAATTTGGAAACATCGGGAAAACGCCAACTTATACAGCTTTCTAATTTGTATAAGTTTGTAGATATTAATCAAGGACAGCATCAGAATTTTTTCAAATTTTTTCGCTCCTAGTTTTGCGAGAAAATCGACGTCAAAAGAAAGGACATAATCTATGGCCACGGTAGTACATGTGATAAAAAAAAGTTCAACAGTATAACGCTATTAATTTGATTATTTTCCGGTAAATAATTTCAGAGTTAAGAGCATCTTTGAGGTAATGTTTGAGTATGTTTTATGCGCTATAAAATTATAAGATTTCAACATACTGAAACCGCCAAAACTTATTATCGTCATATCAAAATAATCGATAACCTTTAGAGTTTAGATATGAGAACATTTCCCAGACTTAAAATTTGTTAATTTGTCTAAAATGCAATAGTCCAAAGTAAATGACAACCCTGGGCGAAAGCAACAAGATCGAACAAGTTACAACCGTTTTTACTATGCTTTCGTCCGTAGATTTTGAATCGGAAGCCAGACATTTTGGAAATATATCTAGATAGAGAAAAACAGCGTATTTTTGCAGACTTTTTTGCACTGATTTTGTACAAATTTAGGCACAATTCAAAAAATTCTGTTTTCAGGCCTACATTCTACTAAAAAAAGTACACCAAAATCAGTTGTCACTTGTTCAATTTCTTAAATTCTTAGCCAGGCTAAAGTCCTAAGCAAAAAGATCAAATAAGAAAATATCAAAAGAGGAACAAAAGAAAAAATGGAGAATAGAATAAAACGAAACAACAATCAACGACAATATTGAATAAACTTGTTCGCCGCTTTGTTTGGCATTTTAAAACATGCAAAATACCCGAGTAAATTATAATTCTGTGGTAAACAATGCGAGATGAACGAACTAATTTCCTGTAGTTTCGTTTCCGGCCACTTTATCCGCTGTACAAGGATAATAATGAGGACGCCGTGGTTCCAATCCCGATGCCTCGACGATGCTAATGGAAATAC